>SJXQ01004272.1:101023-140546 GCA_006408695.1 Aepyceros melampus | reverse complement strand
GTGAAGTAAGCCAGAAAGAAAAATACCAATACAGTATACTAACACATATATATGGAATTTAGAAAGATGGTAATGATAACCCTGTATGCGAGACAGCAAAAGAGACACAGATGTATAGAACGGACTTTTGGACTCTGAGGGAGAGGGAGAGGGTGGGAGGATTTGGGAGAATGGCACTGAAACATGTATACTATCATGTAAGAAATGAATCGCCAGTCTATGTTCGATACAGGATACAGGATGCTTGGGAATGGTGCACGGGGATGATCCAGAGAGTTGATATGAGGTGGGAGGTGGGGGTGGGTTCAGGATTGGGAACTCATGTACACCCGAGATGGATTCATGTCAATGTATGGCAAAACCAATACAGTAATGTAACGTAAAATAAAGTAAATAAATAAAAATTAAAATAAATAAATAAATAAAAATAAAAATTAAGAAAAAAATGGATAATATAAAAAAGGCCCAAATGGAATTTCTAGAGATTAAAAAAAGGTTAAAATTAAAAAATTTCACTGTATGGGTTGAACATTAGACTAGACACTAGAAAAAAAAAATGAACAGTGAGTTGCAATCTATAACAATAAAAACTATCCAAAATAATGCACAGAATGAAAAAGACGGGGAAAAAAATTAACCTGCCCTCAGCAATATGTAAAGTAACATACGTGTTAACAGAAAATCCTAAAAAATAAGGAGAATAAATGAAAAGAAAAAAATAAAGACCAAATTTTTATCAAATTTGATGAAAACTCTTAACCCCAGATTCACAAAGCTCAATGAACAAGAAGTAGAATAAACATTTAAAAAAACATGAAAAGAGAACAGGACCATCATAATCAAGTTGCTAAAAACAGATAAGAATTTTAAGAGAAAATCTTAAAAGCAGCCATAGAAGAAAGACATATTACCTACAGAGGAGCAAAGATATGAAAAGAGAAAATCTTAAAAGTAGTCACAGAAAGAAGACATATTCATACAGAGAATCAAAGATATAGCTGACATTTCATTAGGAGTTATGAGGAAAGAAGACAATGAAATTCAATCTTTAAAGTATGGAGTGAGAAAAAGGTCAATCTGGAATTCTTTATTGTTGGACATATCTTTCAAAAATTAAGTTGAAGTACTTTTTAGACAGATGAAAGCAAATTGAATTCATTCTCAGATCTGCTCTACAAGAAATATTTAGGATGGAAAGCAAATACATTAGATGGATATCTGAAACTACAGACAACAGTAAAAAAAAAAAACAATAGAAATGGGAAATGTGGATATATAAAAAAAACTCTTCATTTTAATAATCTCTTAAAATAATTGACTATTTAGAGAAAAATAACAATAACGTGTTATGGAATGCACGTATTTGGGAGAAAATTATAGACAATAAATAGTGTAAAGATTGGGAGATGAAAATGATAGTATAGTTTTCTAAAATATTATATTTGTGAACTGATATAATATTCTTTGAAAGTAGAATATAAGTCTATATGTTATAAACAGTAGATAACCTCACACACACAAAAATTAAACCAAAATATATAGCCAACACAAAAGATGAAATAGATTAACGAAAGTATCAGTTAATCCAAAAGATGGCAGGAAAAAAGGAAAAATAAAAATTGGGAGAAAATTATAGACAATAAATAGTGTAAAGATTGGGAGATGAAAATGATAGTATAGTTTTCTAAAATATTATATTTGTGAACTGATATAATATTCTTTGAAAGTAGAATATAAGTCTATATGTTATAAACAGTAGATAACCTCACACACACAAAAATTAAACCAAAATATATAGCCAACACAAAAGATGAAATAGATTAACGAAAGTATCAGTTAATCCAAAAGATGGCAGGAAAAAAGGAAAAATAAAAACATATGGGTCCAATAGAAAATAAGTATCAAGATAGTAGATTTATACCAAACCGTACTAATACTTGAGTCTGGTGGGCTACAGTCCACGGGGTCACAAAGAGTCAGCTACAACTGAGCAACTGAGCACTTAACACTGATAATTAACACTAGCAATCCAAATACCTCAATTAAGAAGCAGAGATTGCCTCATTACGTAAAAAAAAAAGTAGGAACCAATTTTGCACAATTAAAAAAAACTAGGTTAAATATAAAAATAGAGGTTAAAAGTAAAATAATGGAGAAGATGTAATCCAAAAACATGAGCCTAAAGAAAACTGGAATGACTATATTAACAGCAGACAAAATAAACTTTACAATGAGGACTATTATCAGGGAGGAAAAAAGGGATATTTTACAAGGATAAAGGGGTGAATTCAACATAAAAACATAATATGAAATGTATATACGGTAAATAATAAACCTTCAAAATACAGGAGTTCAAAACTTACAGAAATAAAAGAACAGACAAACCTATAGTTAGATTGATGATTTCAATGCTTCCCTCTCAAAAATTGATAGACTAGCTAAATAAGAGCAGTAATGATATAGAACACCTGAACATACTACTCATCACCTTGACTTAAATGACTTTTGTAGAACATACAACCCATTAGTAGCTGCTGTAGACTGGATGTCTGTGTTTGGATGCTGTCATATGTTAAAATTCTAACCACCAAAGTGATGGTATTAGGAGGTGGGTCCTTGGGAGGTGATTAGGTCATGAGAGCAGAGACCTCAGGAATGTAATCAATGACCTTATAAAAGAAGCGTGAGAGAGCTCGCTTGTCCCTTCCATCATGAGACGACACAGCAAGAAGTAGGATGCATGCAACCTGGAAGAGAGACTTCACCAGCACCCCACCATGTCAGCACCCTGACCTTGGACTCCCAGTCCCCTAAACGGTGAGAAATAAATTTCTCTTGTTTATAAGCATCTGTGATGCTGTAACAAATAAAACTGAAGTTTTATACACATGAAACATTTACCAAAGATGTTATCTGAGTGTGAGCTAACTTGCTTCAGTCATGTCCAACTCTTCACGACCCCATGGACTGTAGCCTGCCAGGCTCCTCTATCCATGGGATTCTCCAGGCAAGAATACTGGAGTGGGTTGCCATCTCCTCCTCCAGGGGATCGTCCCAACCCAGGGACTGAACCCAAGTCTCTTATGTCTCCTGCATTGGCAGGTGGGTTCTTTACCACTAATGCCACCTGGAAAGCCCCAAATATGCTATACTTTGGTCCAAAAAAGATATCTTCATATATTTTAATAAATTTGTTTGACCATAATGAAATTAAATTAGAAATAATCATTAGAATATATTTAAAAGTCCCCAAATACTTGGAAATTAAGCAACACATTTTTTTTTTTTTTGAGAGGGATTGGGGGCAGGAGGAAAAGGGAACGAGAGAGGATGAGATGGCTGGATGGCATCACTGACTTGATGGACATGAGTCTGAGTGAACTCTGGGAGTTGGTGATAGACAGGGAGGCCTGGCATGCTGCGATTCTTGGGGTCGCAAAGAGTCCGACATGACTGAGCAACTGAAGTGAAACTGAATCTTTAGTTCCAGGTCAGCTTGTTCCCATTTATTTGAGGCCAGTTCTCAAAATTGTGGCAGCTTCTGCCATGGCTACAACCTGGCCATCACGCAGTTAACTTCCTCCACCTAGTGGGATTTCGGTATCTACAAACAGAATGTTACATACAGCGCTTAAGGAGGAACTAAAGGTACCTGACTTCTTTTAATGACTAAACTATTACTATTTGGTCTTTTTTTTTTTTAACTTTTATTTTTACTTTATTTTACTTTACAATACTGTATTGGTTTTGCCATACATTGACATGAATCTGCCACGGGTGTACATGAGTTCCCAATCCTGAACCCCCTCCCACCCCATATCATCTCTCTGGATCATCCCTGTGCACCAGCCCCAAGCATCCTGTATCCTGTATCGAACATAGACTGGCGATTCGTTTCTTACATGATAGTATACATATTTCAATGCCATTCTCCCAAATCATCCCACCCTCTCCCTCTCCCTCAGAGTCCAAAAGTCCGTTCTATACATCTGTGTCTCTTTTAAGCAACGCATTTCTAAATAACCCATGATTCAAAAAAGTAATCACAAAGAAAATTACAAAATATTTAAAACTGAATGAAAATAAAAACACAATGCACCAAAATTAGCGAGAAGCAGCTAAAGCAGAGGGCAGAGAGAATTGCTAGCACAAAATTAGAGAAGATGAGTTTAAAATCAACGTTCTAAACTTAAGGGACTAGAAAAAAAATTAATTGAACCTAAAGTAAGCAAAGAGGAAATAATAAACATCAGATCAGAAATCAGTGAAATAAAAAACAGGAAAACAATGAAGAAAATCAGTGATATCAACAGTTCTTTGAAAAGGTCAGTAAAATTGATAAAAACATTTGCCAGACTGATAAGAAAAAAAGAGCAGACACAAATTACCAGTATTAGTAATGAAAAGTGGGAAATTTCTCAGAGATTCAATAGACATTAAAATAATACAGTAATATCTAAGAACATTTATGGCAATAAATTTGACAATTTATATTAAATGGACAAATTATTTTAAAACACAAAGTATCAAAGTTCACTCAAGAAAAAAATAACTAACCTGTATACCCAATAGCTTTAAATAATTTGAATTCATAATTGAAAACATTCCCACAAAGAAAATACCAGGTCCAGATGGCTTCTCTGGGTAAATTCTAGTAAACATTTTAGGGAATACAAAGCCAATTCGACATAAATCTTCCAGAAAATTAAAAAAAAAAAAAGGCAAACACTTTCAAGCTCATTTTATGAGACCAGCATTATTCTGTTAACAGAACGATCCTAAGACTGTTTTAAAAAGGAAATCACAGACCAATATCCATTGTGCACAGAGATGCAAAACTCCTTTTAAAATGTTTAGCAAATTAACTAAATAGGAAAAGGAGGTTGACCAAGTGGGATTCATTTCATTGGATTCACATGGGGAGAAAGGCAAGGTTTAACATTTTTAAAATAGCTTGACTACACTACGATAGTTAAAATTACTTGACTAAATTCAATACTCATTCATTAAACTAATTATCAATAAACTGAAAGTTGAAGGACATTCTGCAGTTTAATAAAGAGTATCTACCTGTAGCTATATCATACCTAATAGTTCCTAAGTTCAAGAACAAGTCAAGAATATCTGCTCTCATCACTGTTATTCACCAGTTTACTGGAAGTTTAGTAATGATGCAAAATAAAGAGATAAAAAAATAAAGATAGAGAAAGAATTAAAACTGTTTTTTAAAAATGCCATGAGTGTTTATGAGAAAAAACTATGAAATCTGAAAAAAAAAATATCAAATCCATGAAATAAGTACAAATTTAGCAATATATGTAAAATCTGTCCACTGAAAAAATTTTAAATATTGTTGAGAGAAATTAAAGAATACAGAGACAGAGTGGTATATATTAATACCACCTTTACAGATTGGAAAACTCAATATTGTTAAGATCAGATCTCCCCCCAAAATGCCATTTGTTGAACTGCGCAAGACTTGGATGTAAGTTGGACAAAAAAGACTTGTTGCAACGTGAAAAGTTTCTTCCAACATTTAAAAAGTTTTTACGAGAGTGGGGCAGGGAAACTAATTTATTTCCTTTTTTAGTTCTAAAAGACTGAATAAAAGCCAAGGGTAAATTTTACAGGGAGAGGAAAGTCAACCACTTGTATCTACATTAGATACAAGTTTTCCTAATGTTAGCACGGTCTGCAAAGAGCACAGGCATCCTATGATTTCAGAACTCTGCTCCTACCAGGCTCCTCCATCCATGGGATTTTCCAGGCAAGAGTACTGGAGTGGGGTGCCAATGCCTTCTCCGTCTGCACCCTTAGGCCCCTTCAAATAGAAGTAGGAAGACCATTCATCTGCTGATGGACATCTAGGTTGCTTCCATGTCCTGGCTATTATAAATAGTGCTGCGATGAACATTGGGGTACACGTGTCTCTTTCATTTCTGGTTTCCTCGGTGTGTATGCCCAGCAGTGGGATTGCACGGTCATAAGGCAGTTCTATTTGCAATTTTTTAAGTCCATCAGCAGATGAATGGATACGAAAGCTGTGGTACATATACACAATGGAGTATTACTCAGCTATTAAAAAGAATACATTTGAATCAGTTCTAATGAGGTGGATGAAGCTGGAGCCAATTATACAGAGTGAAATAGCCCAGAAAGAAAAACACCAATACAGTATACTTACACATATATATGGAATTTAGAAAGATGGTAATGATAAACCTGTACGCAAGACAGCAAAAGAGACACAGATGTATAGAACAGCCTTTTGGACTCTGTGGCAGAGGGAGAGGGTGGGATGATTTGGGAGAGTGGCAGTGTAACATGTATATCATAAGTGAAATGAATCGCCGGTCTAGGTTCGATGCAGGATGCAAGATGCTTGGGACTGATGCATGGGGGATAATCCAGAGAGATGGTGTTGGGGGGGGAGGAGGGAGGTGGGAGTCGGGATTGGGAGTTCATGTACACTCGTGGCTGGTTCATGTCAATGTATAGCAAAACGAATACAGTATTGTAAAGCAAAACAAACTAAAAAATAAAAATTAATTAAAAAAAAAAAAGTAGGAAAACCAGAATTTGGAATGGTAGCAAGAAAACTCCTAAATTTGGTGGGAGATTATACCAGTTCCTTTCCAAATGTTTTTCTCTCTCCCAGGATCCATGAGGCTATAGTGGCTCAGATGGTAAAGAATCTGCCTAAAATGTAGGAGACACAGGTTTGATCCCTGGGTTGGGAAAATTCCCCTGGAGAAGGAAATGGCAACCTACTCGAATATAATTGCCTGGGAAATCCCATGGATGGAAGAGACTGACAAGCTACATTCATGGGGTCACAAAGAATCAGATATGACTAAGTGAATAACATTTTCACTTTTATGTTACAAATAAATAGAGTTAAATTATTAAAGGAAGAAAGAAAATCAAAGGCGAGGAAGAGAAATGTTTCTACTCGTGCTCATTCAATCTCATTTTCTCTCACTAACACAGCTTTTGCCCTGACAGTTTATGACTACCTACAGAATATATGAAGCAGTGTGTGTGTGTGTGTGTGTGTGTGTGTGTGTGTGTAAACTTCGATTCAAATAATACAACATTCATGCATCTCAGAGATCTAAGTGCTCTGGAGAAGAACATTAATATATTGCATATTATGGTTATATTTGAACCTCCTCTGATAGTATGCCAACAGTCAATTCTTCCAACTACCCCTTCAACTTTCCCCCTTTCAAGATTTTTACAGGCCCTCCCAAGGGCACTTAAAAGCCATTTTTATGGCTTTTGTTCTGAAACATACCCATTCATTCTTCATTCTGAGAAGTGGCCAGTGTTCTCATGCTGAAATCAGGAGAAATCTCAGACAGGCAGATGGCTGTTGCAGAAAGTATAACACATAAAACTAAAATCTTGTTACTGTACAACACAGAGGACTATACTCAGTAGTTTAAGGGGAAAGGATCTGAAAAAGTATATACACGGTGTGCATACATGCTCAGTTGTTTATGACTCTGCAACCCCATAGACTATAGCCTGCCAGGCTCCTCTGTCCATGAGATTTCCCAGGCAAGAATATTGGAATAGGTTGCCATTTCCTACTCCAGGGGACCTTCCCTAACCAGAGGTTGAACCCATGTCTCTTGTATCCCCTGCACTGGCAGGTGGATTCTTTACCACTGGCACAAACTGGAAAGTCATTCAAAGATGTATCTTTGAATACACATGAAAATTAACACAGCATTTTAAATCAGCTATACTTCAATATTGATATTTCTCCCAGCAAACTTGATCCCAGCTTGTGCTTCATCCAGCACAAGCCTTATATAAGTCTGCATATAAGTTAGATAAGAGAGTGACAATATTCAGCCTTCACATACTCCTTTCCCAATTTGGAACCAGTCCATTGTTCCATGTCTGGTGTTAACTGTTGCTTCTTGACCTGCATAAAGGTTTCTCAGGAGGCAGGTAAGGTGCTCTGGTATTCCCAACTCTTGAAGAATTTTCTACAGTTTGTTGTGATCCACACACTCAAAGGCTTTGGTGTAGTCAGTGAAGCAGAAGTAGATGTTTTTCTGCAATTCTCTGGCTTTTTTAAGACTGAACAGATACTGGCAATTTGATCTCTGTTTCATCTATTTTTTCTAAATCCAGCTTGAACATCTGGAAGTTCTAGTTTACATACTGTTGAAGCCTGGCTTGGAGAACTTTGAGCATTTCCTTCCTAGCATGTGAAATGAGTGTAATTGTGCAGTAGTTTGAATGTTCTTTGGCATTGCCTTTCTTTGGGATTGGAATGAAAATTGACCTTATCCAGTCCTGGGGCCAATGATGAGTTTTTACTATTTGCTGTCACATTGGGTGCAGCACTTTAACAGCATAATCTTTTAGAATTTGAAATAGCTCAGCTGGAATTCCATCTCCTCCACTAGCTTTGTTCATAGTGATGCTTCCTAAGGCCCACTTGACTTCACACTACAGGATGTTCGGCTCTATGTGAGTGATCATACCATCATGGTTATCTGGGTCATGAAGATCTTTTTTGTATAGGTCTTCTGTGTATCCTTGCCATCTCTTCTTAATATCTTCTGCTTCTGTTAGGTCCATACCATTTCTGTCTTTTATTGCGCCCATCTTTGCATGAAATGTTCCCTTGGTATCTCTAATTTTCCTGAAGCAAATCTCTAGTCTTTTCCATTCTGTTGTTTTCCTCTATTTCTTTGCACTGATCACTGAGGGAGGCTTTCTTATCTCTCCTTGCTATTCTTTGGAACTCTGCATTCAGACGGGTATATCTTTTCTTTTCTCCTTTGCCTTTCACTTCTCCTTTCCTCAGCCATTTGTAAGGCCTCCTCAGACAGTCATTTTGCCTTTTGCATTTCTTTTTCTTGGTGATGGTGTTGATCACTGCCTCCTATACAGTGTCGCAAATCTCCATCCATATTTCTTCAGGCACTCTGTCTATCAGATCTAATCCCTTGAATCTACTTGTCACTTCCACTGTATAATCATAAGGGGTTTGATTTAGGTCATACCTTAATGTCCTAGTGGTTTTCCCTACTTTCTTCAATTTAAAATTGAATCACTGCAGATGGTGACCGCAGTCAAAAAATTAAAAGATGCTTGCTCCTTGGAAGAAAAGCTATGATAAACCTAGACAGTGTATTAAAAACCAGAGACATTTCTTTGCCAACAACAGTCCATGTAGTCAAAGCTATGGTTTTTCCAGTAGTCATGTATAGATGTGAGAGTTGGAACAGAAAGAAGGCTGAACACCAAAGAACTGATGTGTTTGAACTGTGGTGTTAGAGAGGACACTTGAGAGTCCCTTGCACTGCAAGGAGATCAAACCAGTCCATCCTAAAGGAAACCAACCCTGAATATTCATTAGAAGGACTGATGTTGAAGCTGAAGCTCCAATACTTTGGCCACCTGATGAGAAGAACTGACTCATTAGAAAAGACCCTGATGCTGCGAAAGATTGAAGGTGGGAGGAGAAGGGGACGATGACAGAGGACGAGATGGTTGGATGCATCACTGACTCAATGGACATGAGTTTGAGCAAGCTCCGGGAGATGGTGAAGGATAGGGAGGCCTGGTGTGCTGCAGTCCATGGGGTCACAAAGAGTAAGACACGACTGAGTGAATGAACAACAAAAAATATTTCAATAAAATGATTTTTTAAATAAAAAAATTTTAAGCTAAAATCTCTTATCTCACAATTGTGTAAAATAAGGTCCTAACTTTGTAACCAGATCCAATGTGTGTTTATAAAAGAGTCTTTGTAATTTACACATTTGTAAGTTACATTTGTTAAGTACAAATGTGTACTAGCTTTTAGAATATTTAATCCTGGGTCTCCATGTACCCTACTTAATTTTATCTTTGAATTCAGTTGGCAGAGAAAAACCCTAAATTTATATATGAGAACAATGGCAACGACATATCTATTACAAGCTGTGAACACAATGTGTTCTCCCCAATTATACAGTATTTAACTGCAATGATGAAAGGAAAATTGAAGACCATTTCAAAATTATGAGGAGTTTTAAAGCCAACTGGATTCTTTGAGCTTGAGAGACATAAATGTAGAGCAGAGATTAGATGGGGCTTTGGAGGAGTATGTGTGACAGAAAAAAGGAGAGATTCAATCTCCTTTTTAAGCCAGCATCCAGAAGAAAAAGAAGATTTATTCTTCTAACTTCATAATTACCAAGATATAATTTACCTATAGTTGATTTCTTTCAAGATCTTTTGCCAAATAGTATAGATTTTTAAAGAACATGTTTCTCGTTTGTGAACTAAAGATATTATTGAGACACAAGCAAGACAGGATGAAGTGCTGGCTAGCAGTGGGCTGGTATGGATAACAGTCTTGTCACGATAAAAACAGGACTGACCTGGTGACCCAGGATTCCCTTCCCACAGGAGGAAGTCTATTCCATGGCTGAGCACAGGCTCAGTGCTACTGAATTAACAAAACAAATATTCTCCAAACGTTTCTATTCATGTGAAAGAAGCTCTATTTCCATGACACTCACAACCTCGGTCCACTTCTCGCTCACTCTTCCCCAAGGTTGAGTAGTGAATTTGGAGCAGGATTTTGACATGCATTATGCTCTCTCTTTATCTCAGAAGTGGGCCAGGCCACTGGAAACCTGTGGCTTGCTGAGCTCCTCCAGAGACCCTCTCAAAGGCAGGGTCCAGGGTGACCTGAGGCAGGAAGGTAAAGTCTGTCCCATGCAGGGATGCAGCTGCCTCATGGACGTCTTCTATGAAACTATGGACTCCATCTTGGCCTTTACCAGTATCACAGAGGTGATATTTCTGTCTTCTATTGATTTTTTGGTCTTATTTCTGTTTGTTCAGAACTCTAGCAAGTCATAGAGGTGCTTGCATTATATCACAGCGATCTCATTTGAGACCTTGGAAAGACTTTGAGGAAGGTATAATTTTTATTCATCTTACAGATGAAAATTGGAGGATCCCAAGGATTAAGGGACCTAGAGTCAACCACTGCTCACTTGCTCAGTGAATTTTAAACTGTGGACAATTCTGAAAGAGATGGGAATACCAGACCACCTGACCTGCCTCTTGAGAAATCTGTATGCAGGTCAGGAAGCAACAGTCATAACTGGACATGGAACAACAGACTGGTTCCAAATAGGAAAAAGAGTACGTCAAGGCTGTATATTGTCACCCTGCTTATTTAACTTCTATGCAGAGTACATCATGAGAAATGCTGGGCTGGAAGAAGTACACGCTGGAATCAAGATTGCCGGGAGAAATATCAATAACCTCAGATATTGCAGATGACACCACCCTTATAGAAGAAAGTGAAGAGGAACTAAAGAGGCTCTTGATGAAGGTGAAAGAGGAGAGTGAAAAAGTTGACTTAAAGCTCAACATTCAGAAAATGAAGATCATGGCATCTGGTCCCATCACTTCATGGCAAATAGATGGGGAAACAATGAAAACAGTGACAGACTTTATTTTGGGGGGCTCCAAAATCACTGCAGATGGTGACTGCAGCCATGAAATTAAAAGACACCTACTCCTTGGAAGGAAAGTTATGACCAACCTAGACAGCATGTTAAAAAGCAAAGAACATTACTTTGCCAACAAAGGTCCATCTAGTCAAGTCTATGGTTTTTCCAGTGGTCATGTATGGATGTGAGAGTTGGACTATAAAGAAAGCTGAGCACCAAAGAATTAATGCTTCTGAACTGTGGTGTTGGAGAAGACCTCCTGAGAGTCCCTTGGACTGCAAGGAGATCCAACCAGTCTATCCTAAAGGTGATCAGTCCTGGGTGTTCATCAGAAGGACTGATGCCGAAACTCCAATATTTTGGCCACCTTATGCGAAGAGCTGACTCATCTGAAAAGACTCTGATGCTGGGAAAGATTGAGAGTAGGAGGAGGAGGGGACGACAGAGGATGGATGGTTGGATGGCATCACCAACTGAATGGACATGGGTTTGGGTGGACTCCGGGAGTTGGTGATGGACAGGGAGGCCTGGCGTGCTGCAATTCATGAGGTCGCAAAGAGTTGGACATGACTGAGCGACTGAACTGAACTGAACTGAATTCTCTGATTGATTGGAATATGATTCTTCAGTGGAGTGGATGTGAACCTACATCCACCGCATGAAGAGACAGAACTGAGGTCTTTCAGATTGATGGTAGCGACTAGTCTCAGAACCCATGATTAGAGAAGGATACGTTAGGCTTCACAAAGGTTATCATGGTATTTGCCTGTCCTTAAGCATTTCAGTCTTCTCTGTATTTATCTTCTCTGCAGTGCCTAACGTCTTGGCAGCCTGATGAGCTGGACCACTCTGCACTTTTTAGAAGCAAACATTTATCGCCCTTTCATTCAATCCGTAAGTATGGATTAGCATCTGTTTTGGTTCCTTTTGGAGGTTGAGATGGAGAATCTGTTCCATGCCTCTCTCCTGGTTTCTGGTGGCTGCCAGCAATCTTTGGCATTTTCCCTTGGTCCTTGTAGCTTCATAACGCCAAGCTCTGCCTTCTTCTTAATATGACCTTCTCCCCTGTGTCTCTGTGTATCAAATCTCTCTCTGCCTTTCTCCTCTAAGGACATCCAACATTGAATCTGGGAGCCAACCTAAGTTCAAGATGATCTCATCTTGAGACCTTTACCTTAATAACATCTGCAAAGACCCCTTTTCAAAATAAGGTCATGTTCACAGGATCTAGGAGTTAGGATATGGGTGTATCTTTTGGGAGGGCTACCATTTGGCCTATCATAAGAAGGAAGTTCAGAAGTAAAGGCAAAAAATCAGAGGAGCAAGAAGGATAGTTCATCTAGTCCGGAACTTCTCCATTTAGTGCAAAATACACAAGGCTACTTGGTCAGAAGTCCCCAGGAACTTGGCAGAGAAACATGTTCTCATGCAGCATAAGGTACTCCAAACAAATAAAAGGTCAAGTGCTAATTGCACTGACAGCAGTGGAAACTGAAAATTCACAGAAGTTTTATTTAAACAATCTTGAAGGTTCTCTTGATTTAATAATGTAACAGTTCTTTTGCTCTGCTGTGACATTTTTTGACATCGATAATAGGAACATCAAAAAGAAATGCAATATGTAAGAAGTGCTTTAGACCAACTTCAGAAAGTGTGAATAAATACATATTCATTAAAAAAAAAAAAGATTAAGCAAGCTAAAAACCCACACATGGGGTCAACCTTGAGTGGGGCAAAGGCATTGGCCTGGGTCTTATCCAAGGTCCACTCTTACGGAATTAAATGACCTCAGGCAAATCTTTTTTTTCTCTCTGAATCTCAAAGTATCCTTTGATAAAGTAAGGCAATTGCCCTAGGACACTTTCAAGTCCCATCTACATGAATATTTCATTATTCTATACATTCAAAAGCCACAGATGTACTTTGACAATTATATGAGAAGCATATTTTTGGTAAAAGATATAACTGTTTCATTATCTAGTGAACCATGTACAAAACAATATTTTTCCTAGGGCAAGCAAAGTAACCTGATCCAGAAACATCAGAACAGCACATATTCTGAGAAATGGTTCCATTTACACCATTCGGGTCACTAGCACATCGGTCATTAGAGTTTACAAATTACATTTTGAGCTACATTAAACTGCCAGATTTCACTATAAATCAAGGCGCTTCTCATTAAAACACACAGAGGTCTGGCATGGATGCAGGCTCCCTAATGGTCTTGACTAGTCTAAGAGAATAAAGTTGTATCAAATCACTGTGTGTTATCAATCCTGTTAAATTTTTCATTTGGGAAAATTACCCTGAACCACTACAATGATGCTTTACTAGAGTGAGAGCAAAGCATGCTTCAGATTAGCATTGTTAGCTCAGTCACGTATGGCCCTTAGATACCTCTGTTCCCATCAGAAATTCGGAGTCACCTGAATTCTTTGAACAAGACTTCCACTGGGGATGAGGAAAGTAGTGTTCATTAAACTTAATCTTAAAAATCAAGAATCGTTACGGTGTTCAGTGAAAATGAAATTCACTCAGTCGTGTTCAACTCTTTGAGACCCCATGGACTATATAGTCCTGGAATTCTCCAGGCCATAATACTGGAGTGGGTAGCCTTTCCCTTCTCCAGGGGACCTTCCCAACCCAGGGATCGAACCCAGGTCTCTCACATTGCAGGCAGACTCTTTACCAACTGAGCCACAAGGTATTCAGAGTGGCCCCCAAATCACGATCCATCTGCTACACAGTGACTAGAAGGAGGCATACCATTGAGGACATATACTGTTTTGAGGACAGCAATGGTGTTTTTGAACTATGCATGAAAGAAGTCTAAAATACTTAGCTTTGAAATTCAAATCTCAACCTTTTCAGCCTTTTGTTCTTCCCTCTTCCTTCTCAAGCTTTCGTTCCTTTCAAAAATCCACCATTTCCAGAAAAAAACCCTCCATCTGCCCCAGTGCTCTTTGTCATGCTGACCTTTAGTCTGTCTTGTCCAACCTTTCTCATGATTAGGTTCATATGTATCTCCCCCCCTACTGGATCATAAGCCATCTGCAGGCAGGAATCATTATCTGTTTCATCTCTATATTCCCTAGTGTGACACTGCTCCTAGTGCAATGCCCGCCATGGCTTATTACACATAAATGCTAATGATATTTGAATTGCATTGCTGAGTGTGGGTAATGCATACTTGCAAACTTATTGTATTAAATGACAATTATATCCTTGACAGGCAATAAATAACAAATGGCATCTATTAGATAGAATTCTGCTAGACATTAGTGAGGACTCTCTTTCTTATCTGAAAGGATATTACAAAGCTAAGCAGATATTTTGAAGACATTCTGACTTATTCCAGACATTATATCATATGGATATTTTAATTTGAATTTACTGGGCTCCTGTATCATGGGGAAGTCTGAATGTCCTCAAAGAGTCCATGAGAGGAAGAAAAGATAGTAAATGCATGAAAGCAAAACAATGCTTTTGTTAGTTTCTTCAAACCAACAGATATTTATAGAGACAACATATGAAAAAAGCTGTGCTAACCACCAAACTAAATCACATTTATTGTTAATTGTTTGAAATGTACTTAATATTCATGTAGCTGTACACTGAAAAGGCAAGCTTTCTATTTTTCCCATACTTATCTTTTGCTTTCATTATTGACCAAATCTAGGGTCCCTCACCTGGGACAGAATTCAGGGAACTCATGAACTTGTATAGGGAAAAAAATGACATATTTATTTCTACTAATTTCTAACTGAAATTTCATATTTCTTCCAGTTATGAATGTAAGTCACAAACCACAGTAGGATAAGGATGAGACTGGCTTTGTCACTAACAGAAATCACAGCTATTTTCACTGTTGCAGATATACAGAAATAACTGATATACTCATCACTTAACTGTAGTTATTTCATCTGCTGTTGGGCTTAGCATTTAATGCATGAATAGAAAGTACATGACTTACTATACCATATTTTTAAAAATATTTTAATGGCTATATTTCAGTGTAAATGTTTCTAAATTTTGTAATCCTACACATTCTATGGGATTTTTTAAGGAATCCATAAGCTTCATCAAACTGCCAGAAAAATCTGTGGTACCAGAGGGGAAAAAAAGTTGAAGGACCTTGATCCAGGCCCTGATAGTACTTATTCTTAGCACACAACTGAGATCTTTCTCTGGGGTAACTTCCAAAGGCAGTTCTGAGCTTTGGGCCTAGCTGCGCATGGACTGTTCTCTTGCTGTGGACCAGAGATGGCAGCAGATGTGAGAGCGTGGTCTGTGCCTGCCCGCCTCCCCACCCTGCCCGTCTGTGACTGTCCCGCTCTGCTCACCCGGGAGAGAAAGTGGACCTGGGAGCGTGCAAGTGTCCCTCTGCAAGGGAGTCCGGGCCTGTCTGTGTGTGACTTGGCTTCAATAACAGAGAATGGAGTTTAAACACAAGCTGCACCATTTGAACCAAAACCAGACCACACACATCGCAGGAAGAAGCAGCTCAGCGGACCCAGGTGTAGCCAGAACCACCTGGGATCTCAGTGGACTGGAAGGTAAACGTGAGTCACCGATGAAAACTGGTTAGTTCCCAGAAATAAATGTCAGTAAAATATAAAAGAACATCGGCACATAAGAGCTTAAAACATTCTTTCTTCTTGCCTCAATCTAGAGAGAGGATCACTACTCCATTTTACAGATGAACAACTCAGAATGAACAGGGGGACTTTACCAAGTCACACAGAAGCAGCCAGCCTGCCCAACATAATTAGAGGAGGGACTTCCACCTCCGGCAACAATATTTCTCATTGCCAAGAGCATCTTCTTGCCTAAAAGTAATGAAACATTCTTATCATCAACCAGAGGAGTTTCTTAACCTTGGGAGGGGGTGCATTCTTATAACGTGGGTCCATACAGGGTTATCATTAACCTTGTATGTGAGACAGCAAAAGAGACACAGATGAATAGAACAGTCTTTGGACTGTGGGAGAGGGAGAGGGTGGCATGATTTGGGAGAACGGCATTGAAACATGTATAATATCATATATGAAACGAATCGCCAGTCCAGGTTTGATGCAGGATACAGGATGCTTGGGGCTTGTGCACTGGGATGACCCAGAGGGATGGTACGGGGAAGGAGGTGGGAGGGGGATTCAAGATGGGGAACACATGTATACCCATGGCGGATTCATGTTGATGTATGGCAAAACCAATACAATATTGTAATTAACCTCCAATTAAAATAAATAAATTTATATTAAAAAAAAACGCGGGTCCAATTGTAATGGAGACCACTTACCTCTGAGTTCACATATCCATAAGCCAGATGACTGTTGCGCTTTAGAATTCTACACTTTGGGGTTGCTCTTGCTCTTCCAGCAGAGCATGAAAAAGTCAAGTATAATTAGTCTAAATCCTATTAAAGTGGCTTCTGAAGCCTGGGAGTTCAGTTCCTTTCCAAACTTCACAGAGTATAAGTCAATAGTTGCCAAAGACAAAACTCAGTGGCAGGTATACATGGGTTCCTTTCCAAGAGGGACATGGTAGTTTACTTCCACTGACGAAGGGCAAGGTCAGCAACCATGAAACAGCAGAGAACAAGGGCATCTGGCTGGTGAAGGAATCAGCTCTTCACATGACTTCTTATTCCACACACTGACTGTTCCCATTCTTATACCACTGGCCTCTTAGTGTGTCTTAACAGCTTCCCTCCAACCTGCTACATCTACAGGATGAAAGCATTTTCATTTAAAATAGTGCCATTAACAGGACGCCCTCCACAGCCACAGCTTGGCAATGTGCAACCTGGAACACTCCCAGGAAGAAGCCTCCACAGAAAGCTGATGGAGTTCCAAACACCAGGAGGCCTTGCCTCTAACACAGACACAGTACCAGGAGGGTTTGGGCGTGTCTGGAGATTTCTAAAATGAAATACCACTGGCCTCTTAGTGTGTCTTAACAGCTTCCCTCCAACCTGCTACATCTACAGGATGAAAGCATTTTCATTTAAAATAGTGCCATTAACAGGACGCCCTCCACAGCCACAGCTTGGCAATGTGCAACCTGGAACACTCCCAGGAAGAAGCCTCCACAGAAAGCTGATGGAGTTCCAAACACCAGGAGGCCTTGCCTCTAACACAGACACAGTACCAGGAGGGTTTGGGCGTGTCTGGAGATTTCTAAAATGATGCTTCAAAGGTGAGGAGGGACTTTTGTGATCAGATCGACCAGGGTCGATCGAATTGCCTTTGCCATATTGCCTTTATCAGACTTCTCAGCTCAAAAAACTTTACACATTGAGTCTTATACTTAGATAAAAGATTTCAAAGCAAACATGTTATTACTTGCTGAAAAAAAATATATTGATTCCCGGCCACCTCTGAATTAGCATCTGTTAAATTCATCAAACCCACCCATCAGCACTATAATTAAATTTAGGTTTACTTCTAGCTGGTAGGGAGTGGGGAAGGCTACTATAACATTTGGGCCAACAGTGATTTCCTCTTCCCAGAACTTTAATTTCCTCTGTCTTTACCTTGTCAATGCTGGACACTAGGAAGGCCCCAAGATTATCTCTGCTAGGCAAGTATGTGCCCTGAGAAATGGCATCTATTTGAAAATTGTAATGATTGTAAATGAAACCCACCATTATCAGCTGCCAATACCAAGTGCTTTGCTTCTCTTAGATTGAGTGTAAAGCAGTCAACAATGAGAAAGGGAACTGAAACAGAGATCCTTTCTTCATCCACTCTAAAATGAAACGCAGATCATGTTTATTTCAGGGGTTTTAAAAGATGTGTAAATTAAGGGTGAAACCCTGGACAAAGATTGTGTAAGGAACTTTTGCAGGGTAAGTAATAAGACCTAGGGAAGCAGTTGGAACCTTTTAAGTATTTAGTACCCATTAATTCCTCCCACTGATACTTCATTCTATAAAAGGCAGTGCATACAGGGGTTTTGCCATCCACTTTCAGCAAGGGGCACCGCAAGGAAATTCTTGTGAATTTATTGTAGGAACATGGAGCATCATGAGAAAAATTTCTCACAAGTCTTGGGCCTAAGAAAAACTGTTTTCCCCTTAATAACTAGTTTATTTCTTTCCTTTAGGCATTTTGAACCATGCAGCCAGTTGCTTCTCTTCTTTGTTCTAGCCACTGGCAAGACGAGTTAAATGTGCAGCCCACCTCTGCAACAATGAACAGAACAATGACATATTTGCCATGTCCTAATCTCGTTCAGCCTTAATCTATATTCTCAAATCTAATTTTCCTTTTGTCTTGATTCTATCACCCATTTCTTTTTATTCAATTCTATTATTAAAATAAATATCTATTAAATCACCTCAAAGCCTGTTTAGAATGAAACTGCTTTTACTAGGTTGGTCTGTTAAGGTTATTAATGTTAAGGTTTGTCTGCAGCAGTTAGGGGGTTTGAGGTAAAAGAGACCTCTCTCTTAATAAGATTGCAGCACTATTTCAATAGCCAAGACATGGAAGCAACTTAAACGTCCATCAACAGAGGAATGGATAAAGAAGATGTGGTACATCTATACAATGGGATATCACTCAGCCATGAAAAGGAATGAAACTGGGTCATGTGCAGAAACATGGAGGAACCTAGAGACTTTCATGCAGAGTAAATCAGAAAGAGAAAAACAAGTATCGTATATAACGCATGTATGTGGTGTCTAGAAAAATGGTATAGATGGACTTATTCACAAGGCAGAAATAGAGACACAGAGGTGGAGCACAAATGTATGGACACCAAAGGGTGAAGGGAGGGTGGGATAGATGGGGATATTGGGATTGACATATACATGCTGCTGCTGCTGCTAAGTCACTTCAGTTGTATCCGACTCTGTGTGATCTCATAGACAGCAATCCACCAGGCTCCCCCATCCCTGGGATTCTCCAGGCAAGAACACTGGAGTGGGTTGCCCTTTCCTTCTCCAATGCGTGACAGTGAAAAGTGAAAAGGAAGTCACTCAGTCGTGTCCAACTCTTCATGACCCCATGGACTGCAGCCCACCAGGCTCCTCCATCCATGGGATTTTCCAGGCAAGAGTACCTGGAGTGGGGTGCCATCGCCTTCTCCATATACATGCTACTATGTATAAAATAGATCACTAATGAGAACAGAACAGCAGAAACTGACACAACATTGTAAAGCAACTACCGTCCAATAAAAATGAAATGAAGGACAAAGCCAACATTATCCTTAGTCTAGCAAGAATTCTCTGGCCAAGTCAGACCTTACATTAAAGCCATCTATGATCCCTACAGTACCATAATTTCACTTAAGAACTAAGGGATCAAAAAAAAATCTGTTAATTTACATCCTGTGAACCACAGAGTAAGCGATTTGCCAATATATTTACTTGTTTCTATCTAGGTCCACCTCTAGAAATCATTCTCTCTTCAATACTGATCTCACTTGCTTCTTTCTCTTGAGAATATAAATGTATTCAAGTCTTCCTCATGAACAAAAGAATTCTCCTATGATCCTACATAATCTTCTAGCTGAGGCTTCCCTAGTGGCTCAGATAGTCAAGAGTCCACCTGCAATGCAGAAGACCCAGATTTGTTCCCTGGGTTGGAAAGATCCCCTGCAGAAGGGAATGGCTATACACTCCAGTATTCTGGCCTGGAGAGTTCCATGGACAGAGGAGCCTGGCAAGCTACAGTCCATGGCATTGCACAGAGTCGGACATGACTGAGCCACTAACACACACACACACACACACACACACACACACAACCTTCTAGCTACTGTCTGCTAGCTTTACTTTCAAAGTAAAATTTCTAGAACGACTTATGTGACCCTTACTTTGCCCCTCTCATTCATTCAACCCATGGGAATCTCATTTCTACCCCCATCATTCCTCTGAAATTTTTTTTGCCAAAAATAATCAGTGTATAACGAGTACTCAATTCCAGCAATCAAGTCTCAGCACTCATCTTACTCAATCTTACTTAATATATATGTTCAGTTTACATACTTATGGCTTGTATAATATGAAACATTTGACATATTTCCTCTTTCTTGAAGCACTTTACTTCCTTGGACTCTGATACCACTTTTTGCATGGCATTTTCCCCTTCACTCCTCTGTCTCCTGTGTCTGTTCCTTTCGCTTTGTCTGAACTTAAAATATTGGTGCCCCATGGGGGTTTATCCAGGGCCCTTTGCTCTTCTTCATCCATATCCTTGACTTCAACTACTATATGTGTTCAGGCCCATATGACTTCTGACTTAAAGTCCAATCACATGGCCAAGTTTACTCCAAAAGTCCAACCACATGGCCAAGTTTATTCCAGTTATTCCCTTGGATCTATTTGAAAAGTCTTAATGATTATAATTAAATCTAAAAGTGCCTCACATCTTAATGATCTTAATAAAACACCACAAGAGCCTCAAACTCAGCAAGTACAAAACTGAACGCATCATCTGTCACCTAACTCTACTCCTGTCTCCTATAGTCCCCATTTTAATGAAGCTACCAACATTCAGCCAATTATCGCTTCTTTGTCTTGCAGTACTTTTCTCATTAGCTACACCGCACAATTGCACTCATCTCATATGCTGGTAAGGTAATGCTCAAAATTCTCCAAGCCAGACTTCAGCAATATGTGAACCGTGAACTCCCTGATGTTCAAGCTGGTTTTAGAAAAGGCAGAGGAACCAGAGATCAAATTGCCAACATCCGCTGGATCATGGAAAAAGCAAGAGAGTTCCAGAAAAACATCTATTTCTGCTTTATTGACTATGCCAAAGCCTTTGACTGTGTGGATCACAATCAACTGTGGAAAATTCTGAAAGAGATGGGAATACCAGACCACCTGACCTGCCTCTTGAGAAATCTGTATGCAGGTCAGGAAGCAACAGTTAGAACTGGACATGGAACAACAGACTGGTTCCAAATAGGAAAAGGAGTACGTCAAGGCTGTATATTGTCACCCTGCTTATTTAACTTATATGCAGAGTACATCATGAGAAATGCTGGACTGGAAGAAACACAAGCTGGAATCAAGATTGCTGGGAGAAATATCAATAACCTCAGATATGCAGATGACACCACCCTTATGGCAGAAAGTGAGGAGGAGCTAAAAAGCCTCTTGTTGAAAGTGAAAGAGGAGAGTGAAAAAGTTGGCTTAAAGCTCAACATTCAGAAAACGAAGATCATGGCATCTGGCCCCATCACTTCATGGGAAATAGATGGGGAAACAGTAGAAACAGTGTCAGACTTTGTTTTTTTGGGCTCCAAAATCACTGCAGATGGTGACTGCAGCCATGAAATTAAAAGGCGCTTACTCCTTGGAAGAAAAGTTATGACCAACCTAGATAGTATATTCAAAAGCAGAGACATTACTTTGCCGACTAAGGTCCGTCTAGTCAAGGCTATGGTTTTTCCTGTGGTCATGTATGGATGTGAGAGTTGGACTGTGAAGAAGGCTGAGCGCCGAAGAATTGATGCTTTTGAACTGTGGTGTTGGAGAAGACTCTTGAGAGTCCCTTGGACTGCAAGGAGATCCAACCAGTCCATTCTGAAGGAGATCAACCCTGGGATTTCTTTGGAAGGAATGATGCTAAAACTGAAACTCCAGTACTTTGGCCACCTCATGCGAAGAGTTGACTCATTGGAAAAGACTCTGATGCTGGGAGGGATTGGGGGCAGGAGGAGAAGGGGACGACAGAGGATGAGATGGCTGGATGGCATCATGGACTCGATGGGCATGAGTCTGAGTGAACTCCGGGAGATGGTGATGGACAGGGAGGCCTGGCGTGCTGCGATTCATGGGGTCGCAAAGAGTCGGACACAACTGAGCGACTGAACTGAACTGAACACTTCAAGATTACAGTGGACAAGCAATAATTCTCCATTTTCTTCCCTATTTTCTAGGCACAGCAGTCATTCAATATATACCTTAAAATGAAAAAAAGTTGCCTGATTTTCTGGCTGTACAGTCAATTGAGCAAAGAGTGAGGGAACAGGAGAACTCTCTCGAACTTGTTCTTGGGATGTGAGGCTACTCCCTTTTCCAGAGGCAAAGCATGGGTAGGACACTGAATTCTGTCCTCTTCTCAATTCTGTTGGCTTCAAAATTAGTGGAAATTCCTTCCAGAGGGTGGCAAAAGGTCATTTGTCTCAATCTGGGTTGTTGAAATTTTCTTTTTATCTTTTTAGTATCTTCTGGATACTTTAGTATGACATTTTGTAGAACAGATTGCCTTAGGAGGTGCTAGGCAGATACCACTTAACATGGGAGTCCTCCATCATCATTTCAAAAATGTCTACAGGCCCGGTGAAAGTGAAGACTATGTGACTCCACCACAAAGGAACAGTCAGATGAAACAGGCCCACAGAAGACCCAAATACTGGAATTAGAAGATAAGGAGTTTAAAATAACTATGTAAATAAGTCAGAGGATCTACAGGAAAATGTGGATATAACTGGTGAAAAGATAAGAAAATTCACAGAGATATGGAGATTAACAAAGCACCAAAAAGAAATCCTGGAACTGAAAAACAAAATACTTAAATTAAAAAATTCACTGGGTGTGATTAACAGAAAATTGGACAATGAAGGGAAAAAAACTGAATGTGAAAATGGATCAAGAGAAATTACCAAAATAGAAGCATGACACAAGGAAAAAGCTTTAGAAAACCATTGCCTCAATGACTTGTGGGACAATACCAAGCACTCCAAAATATGAACAATTGGGGTCCTAAAAGAAAAGGATAAAGAATGAGTGGTTAAAGTATATATGCTGAAAGTCCAAAACCCTATAGGAGAAACATCAAGAAAACTACATTTAGGTACCTCACAGTCAACCTAAAAAAGATCCCTATGACAAAAATGGAAAAATTTGAACAAAATAATAATGTAGCATTGGATAATAATAACCTAAAATATAAAAGAAATATCCACGAGCCTGTGCTGATATGCATAAATGATTGAATAAGTAAATAAATGGTATGGAAACAATAAATCTCCCTACAGAAGAATTCCAAGTAAATTATCCAGTTACCCTCCCACAAGGCGGTGGAGCCCACCCTGGAAAAGGTGGGAAAGTAACTGTACTGAGAAGAAACTTGGCAAACACTACCTCGGCCACACGACCAAGGATAACATCATCAACGTGGTGAGTCACATCGATTGTTCCTACCCCTGAGATGATGTGATGAGACTGGCACTTCCCCTCTGTGGTCCTCCTCCAAAAAGCCATATCCCCACTCTAATGAGAAAAACATGGGACAAACCCAGATGGAGGACAATTCTATAAAATACCTGACCAGTACTCCTTGAAACTGTCATAGTAATAAAAAACAGAAAAAGTCTGAGAAACTGTCACAGACTGGAGGAGGGTAGAAACACGACCAAGGATAACATCATCAACGTGGTGAGTCACATCGATTGTTCCTACCCCTGAGATGATGTGATGAGACTGGCACTTCCCCTCTGTGGTCCTCCTCCAAAAAGCCATAGCCCCACTCTAATGAGAAAAACATGGGACAAACCCAGATGGAGGACAATTCTATAAAATACCTGACCAGTACTCCTTGAAACTGTCATAGTAATAAAAAACAGAAAAAGTCTGAGAAACTGTCACAGACTGGAGGAGGGTAGATAAAGAAAATAACATTCTAAATTTGATAAAGGGAACCTATGAAATACCATCTATGAATTATTTAATGGTGGAAGAGACTCCAAATGTAAATCTATTCGTAAGCTTAATACCTAAGTGTAGGTGAGTTTTCTCATCAACTGCAAGCCCACACTTCCACTCCAATGTAGGCAAACTTCAGGCAATGACCCTACCTCTGATCTCTGGTTTATGCTAATCCACCCTACAGATCTCTTATTCTGTGAATCAAAAGCAGCGACAACCTGAGCTTTGAGAGTATCAAGATAGGCCCCAGGCTATCTTGATAGCTACATGGTACCTGTATCTTAATACCACTTATAATGTTAGGGTCTAAGGATACAGCTTTAGATGTTATAGGACTGTTGTATGCTTTGGAAATGGATCAGAGCTCCATTAGATACTTCCACTCCAGTGTAGGCAAACTTCAGGCAATGACCCTACCTCTGATCTCTGGTTTATGCTAATCCACCCTACAGCTCTCTTATTCTGTGAATCAAAAGCAGTGACAACCTGAGCTTTGAGAGTATCAAGATAGGCCCCAGGCTATCTTGATAGCTACATGGTACCTGCATCTTAATACCACTTATAATGTTAGGGTCTAGGGATACAGCTTTAGATGTTATAGGACTGTTGTATGCTTTGGAAATGGATCAGAGCTCCATTAGCTTCCAGGGTGACATCACCAAGATGATGACATGGGAGACCTGAGCCTCTGTCTCCCAACAAAGATCAGGAATTAGACAACTATCCGTGAACAAAAATAGCTCTGGGTGAGCTCAAGGGTCTACTTAAGAAACTTCAATAACACAGTGAAAGAAAAATAACCAAACAAAAGGGAAGACAATTCATTTTGTCTGCACTGACTTATTCCCTAGGCTGGCATAGTTCAGTGTCAAGGGAACTTCCCAGCTAAACAGAGTCCCCCTCACTGGGAAAGAGAGGTCAGGATGAACCAATAGCTTCCCCACCGTTTCAGGGCACTACATGAAGGACTCATTTGGTTTTCATCCCATCCAGAGACCAGCAAAGCTGAGATGCACAGAGACAGAGAGAAACAAGAAAGAAAATCAGGTTATCAATATCAGCCAGGCAGTGGGAGTGGCCAGTTTCCAGGGGCCTCCTCTGCAGACCACCCAAGCAGCTTTCCTTACAGAAAAAACCAACAGGTACCAAGGATCCCCTGTAGATTTCACCCTGTGTTTCTGCATCACAAAGTACCTCCTCACTTCCTCTCCCACCCTTTCTCCCTAACCTCCCTACCCTTGCCAGAGCCCAGGATGTACACAGTCCTACTCTCGTGCCTGAGGCATGCCAGATGCCAGCCTATACCCTCAAGGATGACCAGTCCCCTGAAGCAGGCAGATTTGGACAGTGGGAGACAAGGGCCAAAGCTTTTCCATCAGCCTCAGGATTTTGGCCTTAGGAATCCTTTTATCATTCCCAAGGTAATGCATGGGGGGTGGGGGGGGGGAATGGGAAAGTATCAAAATAAAACATAGATACACATTTTAGAAGGAGGCCTTAAAAAAAGAGTTTTACATACACACACACACACTCTCTCTCTCCCCAAATCTTTGTTTCTGCAGGGCATGACACTCCTATTTTCTTGCACTGATGCCATATGCACATCACCATAATACAATATAATGCTTCTAATTTCAAGACCTGGAATGACGCTAACAGGAAGGCACATGGTATAGCTGATACAGGCTGGTGGAAGACAAATCGAGAGCCGTTAAGAAATGTGTTTAATTCACCCAAATGTAATTAGGTTTAGAGAGCCATCATTTTATTAAGCAATCAAGAACCCATAACTAAACTTGATTCTGTACAGTTTAATTCTCGAACATGTATTGTTTTTAGAATATTTAACTCCCATAACAAGGAAGGAATTTGGGGGATAATTCTCATCTCACATAAAAAGCCAACATAATAACATGTTTAAATTATTCTTTATGAAATCAGTCACTCTTCTCTGACTTTCAACAGTAAGGATCCCTAAGTTTGTCAATCTTGTTCAAAAAATATAATACCACAAGCTTCTTGCCCTGAACATTTTGTATTCATATTAACATGACTTATATTTATAGAATCATAACTTGACATTTACACCAAGATTTTACCGATTTGCAAATACTTAGCGGTAATTAGATTCACTAGTTATTTTTTAAACATTAAGGAACTGACCAAAGAAATTTTTTTTAGATTTTAAATTATTTATGACCCCCTTTTTAAATTCATATTTTTAAAAACAGATAAAATTCATGTTTATCCCTTTTTTTTTTCACAACCCCCATCCTGCCCTAACTTTCTAGAAAATAAAGGCTTTATCCACATGAAACTGCCAAGTTATACCAACTAAAATGAGGAGCCTAGTTTCTGCTCTGTAGACTGTTGAACTCCAGTTCATGGCAACAATCCTCTACCAGGAGGGTTGTTGGTGGGGAGGACGTGTAAAAGGATGAGAAGCTCACTTCTTGCGTTATATAGAGCCCTACGCTGTTTCTTTGTGGTGTAGGCATTGCCACTCAAAATATTGTCTCCAGAGCAGCAGCATCATTATCCTCTCCTAGGAAAGCTTGTTGGGAATGTAGACTCTCCAAACCCACCCCAGGTCCACAGAATCAGGAACTGCCCTTTAACACTATTCCCAGGGGATTCATTGAACCTTACAGTATGAGTCTCTGAGGAAATAAACCTTTATTGTTAGTATCATCAACTTTAAATGCTGGACACCTCTGTCTTGGAAAATAAGGTAAAGAAAGCACTGGAAAGTTGGAGAACTTTTGTTTCTAAACCAACTTCTTTAGTTCTTCCCTGGAAGACTCATAGCTATAGCATAGCAAATCTTAATGCTCTTCAAAAGTGAGAGGCTTTGGACATGATTTCAACAAAGACAGCTAAAACAAGTAAAGTATCCAAAAAGGTTTAGCAGTACCCAGCAAATACATCTTCATGTGTTTTTGTCTGTTTGTTCTGTTTCCTTTCTGTTCTTTGTTTTGCTTTACTTCCTTAGTGAACTCTCTTCACACTATTATCTGAAAAAGTGGAGCTTCTGATTCCTCCAGGGGGCAGACGTTTACCACTA
Organism: Aepyceros melampus; assembly: GCA_006408695.1. Lineage (NCBI taxonomy): Eukaryota > Metazoa > Chordata > Mammalia > Artiodactyla > Bovidae > Aepyceros > Aepyceros melampus. Next base: position 113,329 of record SJXQ01004272.1, on the reverse strand, counting down.
TACTGTAGTGGTTGTGGAGGGGGCCTCAGCCATAGGCTTGTTAGTGAGAACAAATGCTTTATATTTGAAGACTATCAATTATTCGGACTTCCCTGGTAGCTCAGAGGTTAAAGCCTCTGCCTCCAATGCGGGAGACCCAGGTTCCATCCCTGGGTTGGGAAGATCCCCTGGAGAAGGAAATGGCAACCCACTCCAGTATTCTTGCTTGGAGAATCTCATGGACTGAGGAGCCTGGTGGGCTGCAGTCCATGGGGTCACAAAGAGTCGGACACGACTGAGTGACTTTACTTACTTACTTACTTATTTATCAATTATTCAATCTAGCTTTAATATTGCAATTAGCTTGGCAATTTTTTTTGGAAAAGACTTAAGCGTTGTAAGATGACTAGTTCAGATATTAAAAAAGCTTTTTTTTTTTAATGCTAACTTAATTTGAGGGGCTAAGAATCAGGCTTGGATTTTGGCCCCATGTAGGATCTCTGATGGAGAAGGCATTGGCACCCCACTCCAGTACTCTTGCCTGGAAAATCCCATGGACAGAGGAGCCTGGTGGGCTGCAATCCATGGGGTCGCTAAGAGTCAGACATGGCTGAGCGACTTCACTTTCACTTTTCACTTTCATGCATTGGAGAAGGAAATGGCAACCCACTCCAGTGTTCTTGCCTGGAGAATCCCAGGGACGGAGGAGCCTGGTGGGCTTCCATCTATGGGGTCGCACAGAGTCGGACATGAATGAAGCAATTTAGCAGCAGCAGCAAGATCTCTGAATGCTTAAGATTCATTTAGATCCCTGTCCCCTTGTTATGTGCTTCAGACAATATTTCTTCAAACTTTCCCCAAGGACAACACTTAGCACGCTTTATTAAAATTACGTAGCCAGTTATACTTGTTCCTCATAGATTGTGGCCTCCATGAAGGCAGAACTATGTCATATTCATATTTGTATCACAGGGACCTAGAACAATACTTAGCACCAAGTAGATATTTAATAATTATGAGTTGCACGAATGAATAAATGAACATAACTGAGAAATAGTGGTACTCAAAGCAAAATGATAAGCAGTCTAAAAAACTTACTTTCTAAGTATGAAATACTTATAAAACTAGATGGAGTATAATATCTTTAATTTAGAGCCCATTCATTCAGAACTTGTAAAATATATCAAATGTAGATAATACCACTCTAATGGCAGAAAGTGAAGAGGAACTAAAGGGCGTCTTGACGAGGGTGAAAGAGGAAAGTGAGAAAGCTGGCTTAAAACAACATTAAAAACCTAAGATCATGGCATCCGGTCCCATCAGTTCAGGGCAAACAGATGGGGAAAAAGTGAAAACAGTGACAGATTTTATTTTCTTGGGCTCCAAAATCACTGTAGACAGTGACTGAAGCCATGAAATTAAAAGAAGCTGCTCCTTGGAAGGAAAGCTATGACAAACCTAGGCAGCATGTTAAAAAAAAGACATTACTCTGTCAACAAAGGTCTGTATAGTCAGTCAAGGCTATGGTTTTTCCAGTAGTCATGTATGGATGTGAGAGCTGGGCAATAAAAAAAGCTGAATCTGTTATATAACCACAGTAAAATTTTCAAAGTTAGGAAATTTTGCATCAATCTGATGCTACTATCTAATCCAAAATCCTTATTCAACACTCTCCCGTTGTTCTCATAATGTCCTCTCGTTTCACTTTTTGCAGCCTGAGATCCGAGATCCAGCTGTCTGGTTCCCCCTCATCTAGGTCAGAGCCTCTCACTTTTACGATTCACTGCTTTGACATCCTTCAAGAGGATGGGAAGTTATTTCATAAAATGCTCAGTGTGGCTTTGTCTGATGTTTTCCCATGATTACACAGATTTTGCATTTCTTGATAAGAAAAGCTTGAGAATGGTTCTGTGCTTTGGCAAATGGATCCGACAGGTGTGGATATTCACACCTCACTTCGAGCTCAGAGGCAAAATGGGGATCGTAGCTCCTGTTGCCACATTTGTAACTCCCCTCCACCACCCGAGAAGCTGAGAGTATCACCTCAGGGTGCTCTCCCGTTCACACAGTCCTATCTCTTTAGAAATGCATTTCAGAAGTGCCAACCACACCACCGAGAGAACGAACTCACCAGCCAGAGGTCAACATCTGTCCACAGGCTCTTCTTTCCGGCCTTTATAGTCAGGCTAGGCAGCCAAGGCCTCTTGTTCAAATGTTCTTGAGTGTTTTCCCCTCTTCAGTGAGTCTGCGTGCATTAACTGAAATGCAGTTGTGTTCATTAGTTTCCTTATTTGATTTTATGCCCTGATGATGGTGTGCAGAGTACCAGCAGCCAGACCCACAAGGGTGACCTCCTTTGTGTGAAAGCTTAGAGATGACCAAACCAGTGTGGGGACGCAGATCAAGGCTTTCCCGGGGCTGGGTGTGCTGTGGTCCAGAAACCAAACTCAGGGGTGTGGGAGACTTTGGGGGGTCATTTATCCTGAGTGTGGACATGGCTACTCGGATCTCCTTTGTGTGAAAGCTTAGAGATGACCAAACCAGTGTGGGGACGCAGATCAAGGCTTTCCCGGGGCTGGGTGTGCTGTGGTCCAGAAACCAAACTCAGGGGTGTGGGAGACTTTGGGGGGTCATTTATCCTGAGTGTGGACATGGCTACTCGGAGAGTCAACCCTGTCAACTGTTCACTTAATTCAAGTGCCTTTTATTACATGCATGTTATACCTTGTGGTTGAATTTTTTTTAAAGGAAGAGATGCTTTCAGGAAAACAAAAGCCAGGAGAACATATTTCTATGAGAACTGCCCCCCAAGGCAGCCCGCAAGGAAAGGCGGTCCTTGAGATTCAGCGAGATGGTCTCAGAGGGGAGCCTGGAGGTGCGAGGAAGAATGAACAGCCTCGTTCCTGGCCTTGGTCCCCTGTGTCCACCCCTTAGGGAGGCTTTCGGAACGCACACCCTCCATCAGGGCAAGTCCTGGGAAGGGACCCTGAGGAGGGCACCTCCTCCTGGAGCCACAGACATGGAGCTGGGCACCTGCACTGTTTTTATGGCCCAATCCGAAGAAAGTGAAAGTGAAGTCGCTCAGTCGTGTCTGACTCTTTGCGACCCCATGGACTGTAGCCCACCAGGCTCCTCCGTCCATGGGATTTTCCAGGCAAGCGTGCTGGAGTGGGGTGCCATTTCCATCTCCAGAGGATCTTCCCCACCCAGGGATCGAACCTGGGTCTCCTGCATCGTAAGCAGTCGCTTTAGCATCTGAGCCAGCAGGGAAGGAAGGTTTCACTGTAATAGCGCGAGGCTGCTGGACAGAGACATCTGCAAGGGGACCCATGCTGAGCTCGTCGTGAGACATTTCAGTGGTGATTTAAGGAAATGCTGATGAGTGACGGAGGCGCTCCCAAGTCCAGCACAGACGTGGTCCACCGCGATGACCCCAGTGCCAGGGACCAGCCGCGCCATCTCGCGGCTCGGAGTTTTCTCAGGAATGCTGTAACGGTTCAGTCTCTGGAAATGTCTGTTTGACACGGATTTGAGAACAGAGATGAATAAAACATAGGGCTCTCGGGGATGGAAAACTTGTGGTACAAGGACTTTGGGGGAGCACTGATAATAAGCACCTGTGAGGACTGCAGTTATGGCAGTTATGGAACAGGATGTTTTCTAAATCCTGACAATAGCAATCAAGATAATAACACCCGCGCTGACAAGCACAGAAAGAGATGAGAGTGGGTAAACCCTGGGCGTTTTAAATCTCCCAGCAAAGTGAGTCAACTGTTACTGAGTAAATGGAAACTCTACCTAAACAAAGGGCTAGAGCCTAGATATTTTTCATAATGTTTTTATTTTTAAAATCACAGGGGGATGTTGTAGGAAGTAAAATATAGAGATATTTATCTAAAAACCAGAAATTTCCTCGACTTTGCCTCTGTTCTTTTTGGTTTAATCCTAGTAAAATCAAACTTAATGTCCTCATAAAACAGTATTGTATATTATGATTCTGCTGAGGCAGAATGTTATTCTCCCGTATGCAGGCTTTCTATTCTATCTGCATGTAAGTCAGAAAGACTGCCTGATGTTCATATGATATTAATAGTGTTTATTATTAGCAGGTAAGATTCGGGGGTTATTTTTGGAAGAGTTCAGTTCAGTTCAGTTGCTCAGTCGTGTCCTCTCTGTGACCCTGTGGACTGCAGCACGCCAGGCCTCCCTGTCCATCACCAACTCCCGGCGTTCACCCAAACTCACGTCCATTGAGTCACTGATGCCATCCAACCATCTCATCCTCTGTTGTCCCCTTCTCCTTTTGCCTTCAATCTTTCCCAGCATCAGGATCTTTTCAAATGAGTCAGTTCTTCACATCAGGTGGCCAAAGTGTTGGAGTTTCAGCTTCAACATGTCCTTCTAATAAATATTCAGGACTGATTTCCTTTAGGATGGACTGGTTGAATCTTTTTGCAGTCCAAGGGACTCTCAAGAGTCCCTTGAGAGACTCTTGGAATAGTACCCTCCAGCATTTTTATTATTTTTTTTATTACTCTCCCATAGCAATAATAATAATAGTCGTAACGACATGATTGAGTGACTAAGCACTGTTTATTTAAAAGTTTAAATGCTTATTTAGTGGTCTTTGTGTTCCTTGGCCCTCTGTATATTTTAACTGCCTTAATCCCCAGATCAAGCCTATGAAATAGACCCCAACTTCATGGACTAGAACATCAGGGGACAGCTTACGTCACATTTCCAGGGGCACAGCCAGGGCCAGAGGCTAAGCCTGAGGGTCCTGGCTCTGAGCCATGTCCTTCTCTGCTGGACTCCACCCCTCTTAGCAGGAGGAATTTTTATGAAACTGGATACTAGTTGGCGACTGATCAGGAAGCAAAAACTGTACCAGCTACTAAGCAGGAATAATTTAATATAAAGTTGTTAACTAGGTGACTGGTAAATAGACAATGCTGAAGTGTCACAGAGGCTGTAGCTGCTGAAACCACTGCCAGAGGAGGGCAAGGGAGAGGCTCAGGCGATTCAAACTTTGAGCCAAGAGAGCACTTCCCTCAGAGCTGAACCCCAGACCTCAGAGCTGGGTGCTGGCTGGCTGGAGGAGAGTCACTGGGGGGCTGAGACCCAGGGCTGTGAGCGGGTGTGTGGAGTGTACCAGGCTGATCCTGCTGGCTTCGGAAAGGCTGCGAGCTGTTTTCATCTACAGGAAACTTCTGGGAAGTCCACTGGGAAGACTTTTGCTAGGATGACATTCGTAGTGACCACCCTAGACTAGTAACGGTAAGAAAGCAGGAAGCAAACTGGAGAGCGATCCCCTTCCCCCTGTTCCAGACTGACAGTCTCTCCTCCTGGCAAAACCTAATACTGAGCCGCCTGGAGGATCAGAAATGAGGTTGGAAGAGTGTGGCTGCAGCAGAGCAGAGGACGGGAGAGTGGGTTTGCAGCTGGGAGATAGCCTGGACTACCGGCTCAGTGCAGCCATTCAGCTGCCGTGAGTCCACCCGTGCTCGTCACTGGGCACTTCTGCAGAGTGCCAACACAGTCTGTTTCCACCTAACGAGATCCGGCGGTCCTTCACACAAACAGGTACTCTCGTGCTCCCCACCTTGAGGAGACCCATGCCCACCAGTCAGACTGCTCATCTCTGGGAGACAGGCATGCTGTCCATCTGGGCTGATGTTCAACACCCCTGAGGACCTGGTCAGCTAAAAACTCTGGTGTAAGGAGCATCTCCTAGGAAGCATGCATAAAACAATAAGGGTCGGAAGAGAAGACAGGTTATACCTGCAAAGGCAGTCCTGAGCAAGAGACTCCACGTGACACTTATAATGTCATCATCTAGAATCAGAGAGAAGGCTGGCAGGGAAGTCGGGACTGGGGGAGGTTAAACCAGTGACTTCAGGAAAAAGGGGAGATAACACCCTACAGGCAGAAATCCCCCCTCCCCACCTAGGAGAGTCTTCATAAAGATGTGTGCTGAGTGCTAAGTCACTTCAGGCGTGTCTGACTCTGTGCGACCCATGGACCACAGCCCGCCAGGCGCCTCTGTCCATGGATTTTCCAGGAAAGAATGCTGGAGTGAGTGCCATCTCCTCCTCCGGGGATCCTCCCGACCCAGGGACGGAACCTGCGTCTCTCGTGTCTCCTGCTTTGGCAGGAGGTTCTTTACCACGAGGGTCACCCGGGAAGGATGTGGACCTCCGATCTCTGGCTGTTACCTGTGTGACAAGGCGCTGGGGGTCCCATGAGGAGGAGGAGCAGTCCTGGGATGTCTCTGCGTGTGGAGACAGAAGCGCAGTTCTGATGACAGTGATGGCTGAGGAGGGTCAGGGTCAAGTCCACAGCCAGCTGAGCGAGGGCCTGAGTCAGAGCCAGCTGGGTTTGGGCCCGGGCTCTGGACCTTGGTAGCTGGGTGCTACACTTGCTGCTCTGAGCTCGGGACCCTGAACTGCAGGACGTATGACAGGAACAAAAGGGGACCCGGGCTCAAAACTAGACAGCGCTCCACCACCTTCAGCCTCCTGGACTTTCCTTCTCCCAACCTCACTACTCACTGAGGGAGTAGAGGTGGGGAGACTTCACAGAACAGAGCGCAAACAGAGAGCGGCATCAACTCAGATACTTGTCGTTCAGTCGCTAAATTGTGTCCGACTCTTTGCAACTCCATGGACTGCCGCACACCAGGCTTCCCTGACCTTCACTGTCTCTTAGAGTTTGATCAAACACGTGTCTGTTGAGTCGGTGAGGCCATCCAACCACCTCATTCTCTGTCACCTCCTTCTCCTCCTGCCTTCAATCTTTCCCAGCATCAGAGTCTTTTCTAATGAATCAGTTCTTTGCATCAGGTGGCCAAAGTATTGGGTTTTTAGCTTCAGCCTCAGTCCTTCCAAAGAGTATTCAGGGTTGATTTCCTTTAGGATTGATTGGTTTGAACTCATTGCATTCCAAGGGACTCTCAAGAATCTTCTCCACCACCACAGTTTGAAAGTATCAATTCTTCAGTGCTCAGCCTTCTTTATGGTCCAGCTCTCACATCCATTCATGATTACTAGAAAAAGCATAGCTTTGACCATCTGACACTTTGTCAGCTAATCAGATAGACTTGCTTTCAAATCCCACCTCAGGCACCCAGCTGTGTGATCCAGGACAGTCATTTCAACTCTCTGAGCCCTGGTTTCTCTCATCCTATCTCAGTCAGTTGAAAGTAGTGAAAGTGAAAGTCACTCAGTTGTGTCCGACTCTTTGCAACCCCATGGACTGTACAGTCCCTGGAATTCTCCAGGCCAGAACACTAGAGTGGGCAGCCTTTCCCTTCTCCAGGGGATCTTCCCAACCCAGGGATCGAACCCAGGTCTCCTGCACTGCAGGCGGATTCTTTACCAGCTGAGCCACCAGGGAAGCCCTGGTCAGTTGGGGCTGTTATAATCAGAGTGTCGGGGAATTTACTTCTCAGTTCTGGGGACTGCACATCTGAGATCCAGGGGCCAGGATGGCAGGGTTCTGGTGAGAACCCCCTTCCAGGTTGCAGCTGATGGGTTTCTCCTGTGTCCTCAAGTGGATGGAGAGAGGGCCAGAAGGCTCTGGGGGTCTCTTATAAGGGCATGAATCCCATCACAGGGGCCCAACCCTCATGACCTCTCACCTCCCAAAAGTCCCCCCTTCTAACACCATCACTAGGGTTAGGATTTTAGCATAGGAACCTAAGAGGAGCACAAACACTCAGTCCTCAACAAATGCCCAGCTTTTGGGACTCTGTTCTTGATCAGCATGGCTGCGCCCTGGCCTGGTGGTCAGCATGGCTGTACCCTGGCCTGGTGGTCAGCGTGGCTGTGCCCTGGCCTGGTGGTCAGCATGGCTGTGCCCTGGCCTGGTGGTCAGCGTGGCTGCGCCCTGGCCTGGGGCCTGGCTCCAGGGGGTGGGCAATCAGCTTTGCTACTGGCAGTCACAATAGTGACGTGTCTTTGGGAATCACCAATACTTCTGTTCATTAACCTGGAGTCCATCAGACTGCTTGCAGGAAGGGGTCCCCAGGAATCAGCATGGTTACAACTGCAGAGAATGGCTGCGCCCTGGCCTGGTGGTCAGCATGGCTGTGCCCTGGCCTGGTGGTCAGCATGGCTGTGCCCTGGCCTGGTGGTCAGCGTGGCTGTGCCCTGGCCTGGTGGTCAGCATGGCTGTGCCCTGGCCTGGTGGTCAGCATGGCTGCACCCTGGCCTGGGGCTTGGCTCCAGGGGGTGGGCAATCAGCTTTGCTACTGGCAGTCACAATAGTGACGTGTCTTTGGGAATCACCAATACTTCTGTTCATTAACCTGGAGTCCATCAGACTGCTTGCAGGAAGGGGTCCCCAGGAATCAGCATGGTTACAACTGCAGAGAACATTCCATCACACCCAGCACTTCTTCCTTCCTTTGCAAAGGACTGTCTGGGTTTTGAGTGTATCCTGACGACTGGCACATGTGCACGTGCTGAGCCTCTTCAGTCATGTCCGACTCTTTGCGACCCCATGGACTGTACCCACCAGGCTCCTCTGTCCATAGGATTTCCCAGGCAAGAATACTGGAGTGGGTGCCATTTCCTCCTTCAGGGGATCTTTCCAACCCAGGGATCCGACCCATTCCCCGCACGCCTCCTGCACTGGCAGGAGTTCTTTATCACTAGTGCCAACTGGGAAGCCGACTGGCACAACCACTTTTATTTTATAAAGCCAGGACCCTGTCTCTTCAAACCATTGACCTGCTCCAGGCGCTGCCAAATCACCGCTAAGACCATCCTGACCAGTATACCTCTCCTTCTGAGGAAGCTGTGGGCTGCACACCAGGAGACGCCGGTGATGGGGGATCTGAAGTTGTGACATTTGGGATCCAATCTGTAATTACAGAAATTTGCACTTTCTCATCTGTTAAGAAAAAGTAAGGGAAAGTAATGATGTGATTCACAGAGGTAATAAAATTCAGAAGAAACAAAGTGATACCCGTTTTTTAAAGGTTTGGGTGAAAAGAAATGTGCTTGTATCTCTTTTCGCTGTGAATGGAAATTAGATGGCAAGACAAGAAGGTTTACATGGAGGAGTAAACAGATTCCTACTGTGAGACAGTGATCGTCACAGTTGTAATTATACGAAGGAGAAAGAAGCTTTCTTCCGAGCGAGATGGGAAAGCCTTGTTTATGCAAAAACAGAGACTAGAGGGGGCTGGGAGCAGGGGAATCGCTGCTCACCATCAAATGAGATAGATAACGTGAGGATGGGACCTTTGTCAAGGGCCTGAGTGAATGATTCTGGGTCCTGGAGGCCTGGGGATCAAGGGTCACTGGTTGGGGGGTGGCTGGCCTGAGTGGGCAAGAGAGAGCAGAGGTTTCAATGTGCCAGAGGAGGGGTCAATAAGGGCCAGGATTAGAAATCCTGGGGGTGTCCCTTGGGATGGACTGTTTGCTTCTGGCTGTTGGGTCCTGGAGAAGTGACAGGTAAGAAGGAACCGGATGTAGGACAGAGACTCACACCCATGGACTTGGGGTGGAGGCCCAGTCCCTGGAGTCCGGATTCCCGGGGGTGGCCATGCCAGGAGGCCAAGGCAAGGCCAGTGCCTGGGCTGGTCAGGGAGGGGAGCCAGGTTAGGGGGCCAGCCCTCAGCTGGGTTCTCCTAGGGGATCCGCCTCAGCACCTGGGGTGATGGGGAACCCCCAAGAAGCCACGGGCAGTGAGAAGGCTGGTGAGGAGGAGCCGCTGTCTTCTCCTCTAATGGGGGCGGGCATTTCTCAGCCCCGCGTCCCTCGTTTGCAAAAGGCAGGAGCTGTAGGGTTGCTGCGGCAACGGGACGCCATGGTGCATCTTTCCCCACAACTGCTGGCTGCAATCACTCAGTCTTCCTCACACTCCGACTCTGGCCCTTGCCCCCAAAGCTGAGTTATGACAGAAGGTGCTGGAAACTCTCCGTCAAAACAGGCATTTCTCAAGCATGTCTAGAAGAAGCTTTGATCACGCTCAGTCTCTCTGTAGTGCGTTTCTGCGTTTTCTTGTAACACGGACATTCTGCCCTCCCTGCCCCGCCGCCAGCTGTACAGTCAGACCCTAAAAGCAGTGAAGCCTGGAAGGCAGGTGTTCTGGGCTCAAACCTGTTCGGCCTCTTGAGCTGTGTGAATCTGCAGGTCACCTCACATTCTGTGCCTCGTTGTCCTTGTCTGGGGCTTCCTTGATAGCTCAGTGGTAAAGAATCTGCCTGCAAGGCAGGAAACCTCAGTCTGATTCCTGGATCAGGGAGATTTGCTGGAGAAGAGAGAGGCTACCCACTCCAGTATTCTTGGGCTTCCCTTGTGGCTCAGACAGTAAAGAATCTGCCTGCAATGTGGGAGACCTGCGTTCGGTCCCTGGGTTGGAAAGATCCCCTGGAGAAGGGAACGGCTACCCACTCCAGTATTCTGGCCTGGAGAATTCCATGGACTGTATAGTCCCTGGGGTCGCAAAGAGTTGGACATGACTGAGTGACTTCCAGTTTACAACGGGGCTAAATGCCCCCCTTTCCCTGGCCCCACACAGTCAGTGCAGCCTCAGGCTGAGGACCCCAGAGGGTCCTGTGTTCCCTTTTGCCCCCAACTTTCCATAAAGGAAAAATCTTCGTGCAAAATAAAGAGTGGTCTCAATGTTCTATTGTTCTAATTTAAGAGGGGGCAGAAGAGACAGAGGAACAACAAGCAGGAGCCGCATCGTGGAGCCCCTCCTCAGTCACGGGAGATGCAAACCCTCTCCTCTCCACCTGTCACCTCCTGCCCCTTGCTTTCTCCAACCTTAAAAAAGTGCAGATGGTAAGGGTGCCCCCTGGCCAGAGGGTGAGAAGTGAGCTGCTACACTGGATGGTTCATGCTAAAAACCCAATACATAGCAAGTGTCTGAAAAACTACTACTGTTGTTCCTAGCATCACCCTGATTCCCAACACCATTTTCCAAGAAGAAACACCAACGTTTCTAAAGCAGCAGTTAGACTGATGAGCGCTCAGTGGCTGACTTGTGGTCAGGACTGTTCTAAACGGCCAGGTCCCCTGATTGATGGCCGTCTGCGTGCTTGCTCAAGAGAGGCCTTCAAATTATTCGGTTTGGTTTCAGGAACCCAAAGGTGGTAATAAGCACGTGTCAGTTCTGCCAGCCCCGTGTTTGACACTCCAGCAAGATAAGTGATCAAACGCTATTTTAAAATTAGCCAGCTCATGACCTTTCTGTTGTGCCGTGTGCTGGAAATGTCAGGATTAAGGAAATCATGGGGAGTTGCTGTGAGGCTCGCTATCAGGAATGCAAATCCAGGGGGAGCAGAGGCCAGAGAGGAGCCGTGCGCATCCTCGGTCAGCAGGGCCCGGGCGCCCGGCTGTTCCCTTGGAAAACTGGGTGCAAGTGTGGGCTGGCATGAAGGCGATCTGACCCTGGGGAGCCCCAGGCGCCCAGCACCTTCACACAGAGGCTCATCGCCCGGAGAAGCCAAGCAGGGGAGGCGCCAGGAACATCGCAGAGAGTTACACACGTTCCTTCAACAGAGGGTACAACTGCCCCTCTGAACACGACCGCAGAGCTCCGTCTGATGACAGTGATTGTAACACAGCTGTATTCCAGTTACTCCAGATCCTGTATTTAGCTAACGTGAGCTGCCAGTAAACGCAGCGAGACCTACAGCGGGGAACAGCAGTGCTGTGCAAAGGGGGGTGTTGCCCTTGCTTCAGACTCAGGATCCTCACCCAGATTTTCAGTCTTCATTGCTCAGAATAAGGATTTAGGAAAGAACTTTCTAACAGCATGTTTCTTGAACACTGACTCCGCGGATGTGAGTTTGAGCAAACTTTGGGAGATGGGGAAGGGCAGGGGAGCCTGGGGTGCTGCTGTCCACGGTGCTGGAAAGAGCGGGATATGACCGATTCACTGAATGACGCTGGCAACGTTTCTTAGGCTCCGGGGCGGGGAGAGGGGGCCTTCCCGGGGGTCTCCCACAGCCCGCGCTAGTCCCTGTCTGGGTCACCTGGGCAGTCCAGCCGCAGGGCACAGAGTGTGGATTCAGGCCGGGTGGAGCCGCGCTGGGCTGCCCGCATCCACATCCGGGGCTGGTGAGGCGCCAGCAGACACTTCTGACTTGTGTTTCTTCTCATGCGTTGAACACATTTTGAAGGAAACACCAAGGTGAGTTTACACAGCTTGATGGAGGACATTGGTCGATTCTTCTCACAAGGACTGTGTGGGACACACTCTGCCCTGCAGGGTCTCCCTGGAAATGGGGGTCAATCTGTCCTCACTTATCCCCCCTCAACAACCCCTCCCCAGGCCTACGGTTCCAGGGTTGTCCAGCAGCTCCCACCC
>SJXQ01004272.1:28440-100842 GCA_006408695.1 Aepyceros melampus | reverse complement strand
AGGTACGGGCCCCTGCTGGCCCTGTAGGGCTGAGCTCCTCTCGGTGGGGCAGCTCGGGGGTCCCAGCAGTCAGGAGACGCGGCCTCACCAGCCCTCTCTGTCTGTACCCGGGTTGTCCGTGTTGGCACTGATGACACCAGTTCCACCAATGACCTGAAGGGTGACCCCTCCCGCCCTGGCATGTCTGGAAACCATCCACCGCCTCTGGAGGCACCTTGGTCCAGCTCTACGGCTCAGGGTCCCCTCAGCCCTTCCCCAGGGCCCAGCTCCAGGCAGCAGGCTTGGGTGGTGAGGAGACGAGTTCATTCATCTTTGATGGGGGACCCATCACCCCAGTCCCCTCCTGTACCACTGGGGACCCCACAGAGGCCAGTCTAGCAACTCACCTGCCTTGACGTGTGAATCCTTATTCTCTAAGGAAACTCACCCCATCATTGCGCTGATTCTGGGGGTGCATGTTGGCAGTTCTCGGCAGTTTCCCGCTCAGGAAGGCCTCGTGAGAAGGTGGTGAGGCCTCGCTGTGGACAGAGAGCATGAGCCACTAGAGTTGGGGGTCCAGCTGCAAAGTGGCAGCTTCATCTTAAGTGATTACTTGGCTTTGTTTGTAGTCGGGACAATCGGAAGCAAAGGAAACATCCAGCGAGTGGCAGTCAAGAATGTGAGAGTAAAGGGGCTTCCTCAGCAGGTCAGGGGTCAAGACCCCGGGCTTCCAGTGCAGGGGGCGCACGTTCTGTCCTTGGTCAGGGCAATAATATCCCACACGCCACGTGGTGCCGTCAAAAATAAAGAAAAGCGAATACGATGCTCTAGTCGGACGATGCAGAATGGAGTCACACAAGACGGAGCTCCTGGGGTGGGACCAGCGCGTCCTTGGTGAGATGCTTTAAGTGGCCGGCGTGCCCCACGCATGCTTTGCTTCCTCAGGCGCAAGTCTGTGTCATAAAATCCTAACAAAGAACACGCTGCAGGGAATGGTCAATAATTGCGACGTAGAAAAGAATGAGAGGTTGGTGTCAGAAGGTGGGCCTTTTTGATTGTTTGATGACGTGTGGGGTGGACTGTGCCACTTAAAAAAAAATTATTTAATTTTCACGCTGCGGCTGCGTGGGGTCTTCGTTGCCGGGTGTGGCTTCCTCCAGCTGCGGCTGCGTGGGGTCTTCGTTGCCAGGCGCAGGCTTCCTCTAGCTGCGGCGAGCGGGAGCCGCTCACTGGTCGCGGGGGTTGGCTTTTCAGGGCCCTGGCTGCTCGCCATGCGGCTCGCAGGCTTCAGTAGACGCAGCCTGGAGCTCTAGAGCGCGGGCTCAGGCGCGCGGGCTCGGTCGCTCTAAGGCCTGTGGGATCTTCCTGGACCCGGGATCAAGCCCGTGCTCCCTGCCTTGGCAGGCAGATGCTTAACCTCTGGGCCACTAGGGAAGCCTGCTGCCACCTTCTTATGCTATGCTTAGATGAGCTTCTAAAGAGTAAACTATTATTTTCAAGAAAATTAAAAATAGGACCAAAAATCTCATTAAAAAATGACAAAGGGCCTTAGACATTTCCCCAAAGATGTGCAGATGGCCAAAAGACACACAGAAAGTACTCGGCATCACCAAGTGTCGGGAAATGCCATCAAAACCCCAGCGAAATAGCACCTGACTCCTGTCCGAATGCCTCTCATCAAAGAGGCAGCGAATAACTAGTGTTGGTGAGGATGTGGGGAAAGGGGAAACTGAGGCAGCCACTGTGGGAAAGAGCATGAAGACACCTCAGAAAATTAAAACAGAGGACTAGCACCGACCTGGCGATTCTGCTTCTGGGTGTCCGTCTGCAGAAAGTGGAAGGACTCACTCACAAAGGTACACTCACCCCCATGCTACATCAGCATTACCTACAATAACCAAGACAGAGCAGCCGTCTAAGTGTCTGCTGGTGGATGTATGGATAAGAAAGAAGTGGCATATTAGTACAACAGAATATTACTGAGCCATAAAAAAAAAACAAAACGAGGAAATCGTGCCATTTACAGATTCATGAGTGGACGTCGAGGGCATTCTGCTAGGTTAAACAAGTTGGACACAAGAAGACAAATGTCGCTGACATATGGAATCTAAAAAAAAAAAAACACGAAAACTCAAGCTTGGACTTCCCTGGTGTCCCGTGGATAAGAATCCTCCTGCCAATGCAGGGGATACAGTTTCGATCCCAGACATCGGAAGATTGCACCCACCACAGGTCAACCAAGCCCACACGTCACAGCTCCTGAGCCTGCCCTCGAGAGCCCGTGCTCCTCAACGAGAGAAGGCACAGCAGCGAAGCCTGCGCACCTCAGCCAGAGGGGGCCCTCGCCTGCTGCGCTGGAGGAAGGCCCTGTGCAGCAGTGAAGACCCAGCAGGCCAAAAGAGAGACTATGGGTTCTTGTCTCACCGTGGGTTTTTTAAAAACAAAACAAACAAACAAAAAACTCAAGCTCATAGACACGGAGAACATACGAGTGGCCGCCAGAAGCAGCGGGTGGCCGGCGGAGGGGCTGAGTGAGGGGCAAAAAGGCACAGAGCCCGGTATGGACGGAATGAGCTGCAGGACGGAAGGCCCCCCTGCCAGCTGCGGGCGACAATATTGCATTGCGTATTTGAAAGTTGCCAAGAGGGCAAGTCTTTAAAGTTCTCATCACACGAAGAAAAAAAAAATCCATAAGTATGCCTAGGGGTGAATGGCAACCAGATTTCATAGAGTGGTCACTTTCCAACATACACGCATCAAGTCATCATGTTGTCCACCTGAAGCTAATATGGTGGTGGCGATTTGGTCGCTAAGTCATGTCTGACTCTTGCAGACCCATGGACTGTAGCCCACCAGGCTCCTCTGTCCATGAAATTCTCCAGGCAAGACTACTGGAAAGGGTAGCCATTTCCTTCTCCAGGGGATCTTCCCGACCCAGGAACTGAACCCAGGTCTCCTGCACTGCAGGCAGATTCTTTACCAACTGAGGTACAAGGGAAGCTCTAAACTAAAATAACTAATGTCAATTACATCTCAGTAAAAAAGACAGTCTGAACATGCTGCTTGGCAGAAGGTGACTCAGATTGCTCCTTCACGAGGGTACCCAGGGTAGCAGGAGAAGTGACTCCTCAGTTCAGTTCAGTTAGGTTGTTCAGTCGTGTCCGACTCTGTGCAACCCCATGGACTGCAGCTCGCCAGGCCTCCCTGTCCATCACCAATTCCTGGAGTTTACTAAAACTCATGTCCATTGAGTCAGTGATGCCTTCCAATCATCTCATCCTCTGTCATCCCCTTCTACCACCTTCAATCTATCCCAGCATTGGGGTCTTTTCAAACGAATCAGTTCTTTGCATCAGGTGCCCAAAGTATTGGAGTTTCAACGTCAGCATCAGTCCTTCCGATGACTATTCAGGACTGATTTCCTTTAGAATGGACTGGTTGGATCTCTTTGCAATCCAAGGGACTCTTAAGAGTCTTTTCCAACACATCAGCTCAAAAGGATCAATTCTTCAGCACTCAGCTTTCTTCATAGTCCAACTCTCACATCCATACATGACTACTGGAAAAACCATAGCTTTGACTGATGTACCTTTGTTGGCAAAGTAAAATCTCTGCTTTTTAATATGCTGTCTAGGTTGGTTATAACATTCCTTCCAAGGAGTGCTGCTGCTGCTGCTAAGTCGCTTCAGTCGTGTCCGACTCTGTGCGACCCCATAGACGGGGGCCCACTGTCTCTGGGATTCTCCAGGCAAGAATATTGGAGTGGGTTGCCATTTCCTTCTCCAATGCGTGAAAGTGAAAAGCGAAAGTGAAGTTGCTCAGTTGTATCCCACTCTTAGCGACCCCATGGACTGCAGCCCACCAGGCTCCTCCACCCATGGGATTTTCCAGGCAAGAGTACTGGAGTGGGGTGCCATTGCCTTCTCCGCCTTCCAAGGAGTAAATGTCTTTTAATTTCATGACTGCAATCACCACCTGCGGTGATTTTGGAGCCCCAAAATAAAGTTTGTTGCTGGTTCCATTGTTTTCCCATCTGTTTGCCAGGAAGTGATAGAACCAGATGCCATGATCTTACTTTTCTGAATGTTGAGCTTTAAGCCAACTTTTTCACTCTCCTCTTTCACTTTCATCAAGAGGCTTTTTAGTTCTTTTTCACTTTCTGCCAGAAGGGTGGTGTCATCTGCATATCTGAGGTTATTGATATTGTATCAACTTTGATTCAAGCTTGTGCTTCTTCTAGCCCAGGGTTTCTCATGATGTACTCTGCATAGAAGTTAAATAAACAGGGTGACAATATACAGCCTTGACGTACTCCTTTTCCTATTTGGAAGCAATCTGTTGTTCCATGTCCAGTTCTAACTGTTGCTTCCTGACCTGCATACAGATTTCTCAGCAGGCAGGTCAGGTGGTCTGGTATTCCCATCTCTTTCAGAATTTTCCACAGTTTATTGTGATCCACACAGTCAAAGGCTTTGGCATAGTCAATAAAGCAGAAATAGATGTTTTTCTGGAACTGTCTTTCTTTTTCCGTGATCCAGCAGATGTTGGAAATTTGATCTCGGGTTCCTCTGCCTTTTCTAAAACTAACTTGAACATCTGGAAGTCACAGTTCATGTATTGCTGAAGTCTGGCTTGGATAATTTTGAGCATTACTTTACTAGTGTGTGAGATGAGTGCAATTGCATTCTTTGGCATTGCCTTTCTTTGGGACTGGAATGAAAACTGATTTTTTCCTGTCCTGTGGCCACTGCTGAGTTTTCCAAATTTGCTGGCAAATTGAGTGCAGCACCTTCAAACCATCATCTTTCAGGATCTGAAATAGCTCAACTGGAATTCCATCACCTCCCCTAGCTTTCTTTGTAGTGATGCTTCCTAAGGACCACTTGTCTTCATATTTCAGAATATCTGGCTCTAGGTGAGTGATCACACCATTGTGATTATCTGGGTAATGAAGATCATTTCTGTATAGTTCTTCTGTGTATTCTTGCCACGTTTTCTTAATATCTTCTGCTTCTATTAGGTCCATACCATTTCTGTCCTTTATTGAGCCCATCTTTGCATGAAATGTTCCCTTGGTATCTCTAATTTTCTTGAGATCTCTAGTCTTTCCCATTCTGTTGTTTTCCTCTATTTCTTTGCAGTGATCGCTGAAGAAGGCTTTCTCATCTCTCCTTGCTGTTCTTTGGAATTCTGCATTCAGATGCTTACATCTTTCCTTTCCCCTTTGCCTTTCACTCCTCTTCTGTTCATAGGTATTTGTAAGGCCTCTTCAGATCAGCCATTTGGCCTCTTTGCATTTCTCTTTCTTGAGGATGGTCTTGATCAATGCCTCCTGTACAATGTCATCAATGTCCATCCACAGTTCTTAAGGCACTCTATCAGATATAATCCCTTGAATCTATTTGTTACTTCCAATGTATAGTTGTAAGAGATATGATTTAGGTCATACATGAATGGTCTAGTGGTTTTCCCTACTTTCTTCAGTTTAAGTCTTAATTTGGCAATAAGGAGTTCATGATCTGAGCCACAATCAGCTCCCAGTCTTGTTTTTGCTGACTATGTAGAGCTTCTCCATCTTTGGCTGCAAATAATATAATCAATCTTATTTCTGTATTGACCACCTGTTATGTCCATGTGTAGAATCTTCTCTTGTGTTGTTGGAAGAGGGTGTTTGCTATGACCAGTGCATTCTCCTGTCAAAACTCTATTAGCCTTTGCCCTGCTTCATTCTGTACTCCAAGACCAAGTTTGCCTGTTACTGCAGGTGTTTCTTGACATCCTACTTTTTCATTCCAGTCCCCTGTAATGAAAAGGTCATCTTTTTTGGTTCTAGAAGGTCTTGTAGATCTTCATAGAACCATTCAACCTCAGCTTCTTTAGTGTTACTGGTTGGGGTATAGATTTGGATTACTGTGATATTGAATGGTTTGCCTTGGAAACGAACAGAGAGCATTCTTTCATTTTTGAGATTGCATCCAAGTACTGCATTTCGGACTCTTTTGTTGACCATGATGGCTACTCCATTTCTTCTAAGGGATTCCTGCCCACGGTAGTAGATATAATGGTCATCTGAGTTAAATTCATCCATTCTAGTTCATTTTATTTCGCTGATTCCTAAAATGTCAATGTTCACTCTTGCCATCTCCTATTTGACCACTTCCAGTTTGCCTTGATTCATGGACCTAACATTCTAAGTTCCTATACAATATTGCTCTTTACAGCATCGGACTTTACTTCTATCACCAGTTACATCCACAATTGGGTGTTGTCTTTGCTTTGGCTCTGTGTTTTCATTCTTTCTGGGGTTAGTTCTGCACTGATCTCCAGTAGCATATTGGGCACCTATCGACCTGGGGAGTTCATCTTTCAGTATCCTATCTTTTTGCCTTTTCACACTGTTCATGGGGTTCTCAAGGCAAGAATACTGAAGTGGTCTGCCATTCCCTTCTCCAGTGGACAACATTTTGTCAGAACTCTCCACCATGACCTGTCAATTTGGGTGGCCCTACATGGCATGGCTCATAGTTTCATTGAGTTAGACAAGGCTGTGGTCCATGTGATCAGATTGGTTAGTTTCCTGTGATAGTGGTTTTCAGTCTGTCTGCCCTCTGATGGAGAAGGATAAGAGGCTAATGGAAGCTTCCACATGGAGAGACTGACAGAGGGGGAAACTGGATCTTGTTCTGATGGGTGGGGCCATGCTCAGTAAATCTTTAATCCAATTTTCTGTTGATGGGCGGGGCTGTGTCCCCTCCCTGTTATTTGACCTGAGGCCAAACTATGGTGGAGGTAATGAAGATAATGGTGACCTCCTTCCAAAGGTCCCATGATGCATTGCTGCATTCAGTGCCCCCGACCCTGCAGCAGGCCACTGCTGACCCATGCCTCCACCAGAGGCTCCTGGACACTCACAGGCAAGTCTGGGTCTGTCTCTTGTGGGATCGCTGCTCCTTTCTCCTGGGTGCTGGAGCACACAAGGTCTTGTTTGTGCTTTACAAGAGTCTGTTTCCCCAGTCCTGTGTAAATTCTGGCAGTTCTATGGTGGGGTTAATGGGGATCTCCTCCTAGAGGGCTTATGCCAAACCCATGTCTGCTGCACTCAGAGCCCCTGCCCCCACAGGAGTCCACCGCCTACCCACACCTCCACAGGAGACACAGCTCTGCCTCAGTCTCTGTGGGGTCTCTGGGTCCTGGTGCACACAAGGTATGTTTGAACCTTCTGAGCATCTCTGGCGAGTATGTGGTTTGATTCTAAACACGATTTTTCCCTGCTTACTATCTCGCTGGGGCTTCTCCTTTTCCCTTGAACATGGGGTATCTCCTCATAGTTGCTTCAGCACTACACAGCTGCCACAGACCACAAATTCTTTTATCTTCAAGCTTTAGTAAAATAGTCCAACATAAGGCTTAATTCATATCACTGGTAAGCAGTTCGAAACCCCAGCTCAGCCTTTGAGGATGATCAACACCGAAGTGTCATGGTGAGCTTGTCACCATCCAGAACATTCTGGGCCATTGGCCAGTCCAGGCTGGTTTCCATGGAGCAGTATTGACACCCTTGTACGCATGCAGAATCTTTTTCTTTTTGTTTTCTGGGGTTTTTTGCTCACCTAAAACTTTGTCCACATTTTTGTTTCAGCTTTTAAAGGAGAGAGAGAGAGCTAGGAGCTTTCTCTGATCATCTCCTGGTTTAAAGTCTCTGTCATGGGCACCCTGGTGTTAAAGGCAGTGATGGGCTGGGGCCTTCTGCCCATTCACGCTCACTTCTGTTCCTGTTCCCTTTGCTGGGAAATTCTTGTCCTAAATTAAAGGCAGTGTCCCTTGCAGCCGCTAATGAGAAACCCGGTCGCTGTCTTCTGTCTTCCTCATTCTCTCAGTTTTCACATTCGATCAACATCTTCTCGCCAGTTTCACCCCCAAGTGCACCCAAACCTCCGCCTCTCCCAGCCCCTCTGCACCCTGCCTGCTGGGCCCACCACGCCTCAGCTGACCTTGACTCCTTGGTTTACTGCAACAGCCTCTAATCAGTCTCCCCGCCTCCAGCCTCTCCAGCTCCAATCCATTCTCTGTGCTTCACTCGGTGTATCTTAAAGAAAGACTGTTCCACTCCCCAGTTTGCAAGTGGGCAGTTTCTCTTCAGCCACAGGACAAAGATCAGTCTTCTCAGAAGACACACAAGGCCCTTTTGCACCCGACTCCAGCTTGCTCTCCCACGCTCACCACTTGCTTCCAGAACACACCTGCCTTACAGTCACATGGATCTCCCGACTCTTCTGCAGGGACTCAGCCCTCTGTTCTTCAAAGCACAACATGCACAGGCACCCTTGTCCGTGGTTCCCTCTGCCCGGAGTCTTGTGTACCTGCCTCAGGCCTGGAAACTCTCGGTTCATCCATCAAGACTCAGCTCAGCAGGCACTTCTTCCAGGAAGCCTTCCTGGAAATCCCCAGAAGAACCTGGTTGGATCATCCTTGAATGAGCATCTTTCCCACCTGCTCTGAGCTCCCCAAGGATGGCCTCACCTTCCTTACCCATCCTCCTGTTTCTGCAACTGAGCCTGGCACACAGTACCAGCCACTAGGTCATGTCATCTTAACTAAATGTGAACAAACACATTCTCTATTCAGAGAAAACAGGAGTTGGTACCAGGAACACCTGTTTCTCAATGATTGGTCTCCTCTATAACATCTTGAAGACCTTGGAGATCAGTGTGAGTGAAGGGGTTACGCAAACGTCCTCATTGGGAAGATGTGACTTGCAAGTTTGGACTGAAATAAAATCAAATTGAAAAAAAGTAGTCATCCAGGACTTAGTTTTTGTCTAAAAATATAAACCATGACAGGGATACAAATGTATTCATTTTTCTTAAACAGTTCTTATCACTTAAGAGATGAGGCCTGTTAAAGCACTCAGGCTACGCCAGCACGGCCCTGATTACAGAATTTCTAATTGATATAGACAGAGTGTAGAAGAAAGGACATACCCTGCTGGCATTAAGCATTTCTGCGAAGACATTTCAGAGAATAGTGTCTAATTTGGAGAAGCAAAATGTGATAAGAAACTCAGGCAGTCTTTCTATTTTCCAAGTTATTTACAAGATCAGCAAATAGCAATGTTTATTCAGCATATACTATGCATGAGGCAAGTTTCTTGGGGCTGGAAGTAAGGAGAAAGCAAAGATAAAACAAACACACAACTCTGTTTTTAAGGAGAGTATGTGAACTCTATAGCTGTTCCCTTCTCCAGGGGATCTTTCCAACCCATGGATGGAACTTAGGTCTCCTGCATTGCAAGCAGATTCTTTACCAGCTGAGCCACCAGGGAAGGCTGACAGATGTTCAGTGCGGTGAAATATAAAATTTCAAATATTTGGACATTGCGCGGTCTATTCAAAAACTGTTTCTGCTCAGCATGTCCAAAAGACACTTTTTAATTTCAATCCTGGTTTCTGTTTCTCCTAAAAAGTAAGATCGGTGGACATGATATAATAAACACAGAGTCACCCGGAAAGAGTCACCCTGACAGAGGCTTCCAGTGACATTTATTCAGGACTGAGCTGAGCCCGTTGTTACTGCTTGGGATCCGCAGACAAGAGACACGGGAGCTTATGGCAAGTGACATGAAGCTGAAGAATGCCCAGGGCTCCGCTAGACAGGTTCTGATAACTTGAGAACAGAAGGTAATGTCAGCCGGGATTTTCTTACATTTCAAACTCGGCCAAAACCCAGAAAGTCACCTTGACTTCTCCCACTTGCCCTGGCAATGCGCTGCTTGGTTCTGAAGAATTGTCCACTGATACCCTGTAACCCTGTCTGAGACCCATTCTCTGAGCCTCCATCCTTAACACTCCTAACCTGAAAAATAAAGTAGTCTCTTTTTCTGTCTGGACTGTTTCAACTGTTTCCCAGTGGGCTACTTTATCACCAGAGTTAGCTTTTAAAAATGAGAAGCTAGTCCTTTGTTCTTCTGCTTAAATCCAAGCAATGGTTCTCCTTTGCCTATAGAATAAACCCACATCCGGAACGTGACAGCAGATGCTTCACGGCACCTTCCCGGCTTCTCTCCTCCAAACCCCTCCCCGCGGCCTCCTCCCTTATCCTTTGTTGCTGCTGGGATCAGTGGCTCAGTCAGGTCTGACTCTTTGTGAGCCCACGGACTTTAGCCCGCCAGACTCTTCTGTCCATGGGATTCTCCAGGCAAGAACACTGGAGGGGGTCACTGTTTCCTTCTCCAGGGGAGCTTCCCCGCCCAGGGCTCGAACATGCGTCTGCCACATCTCCTGCATTTACTGAGCCACCCGGGAGTCCCCAGGCTTGAGTGGTTCAGAGCATGGCAGTGCTCCAGGAGGCTGGCTCTGTTGCAGGCTGATCTACTGGAGACGAGGGTACCTGGGTGTCTGTGACCACGAGGGTGCTCTCTGGAGCCTCTGCCGTGCACAGGTTGGAGGTCAGAGCCTGGCCTCTTGGGCAGCGCTGTCCATTTTAACCTGTGTCAGGATCTCCCCGGAACAAGAGATCGATTGTGTTTAAACATAGACTGCTGGGCTGCACCCCTGAGCTCTGATTCAGGCTGGGGGATGTGACCCTACAGGGCCATCATCAAGCTGGCCACACCCACCCCAAGCTGTCAAAGCAGGCTGCTATTGAACAAGGACCCGGTGGCATCATCTCCCGTGGGGATGGTGGTGCCTCACACTCACAACCCCAGGAGGAGTCGGGCCTCTGGGGCTGTTCTCAGAGCAAAGGAAAGTAAGTTATTTCATGGAGTTTATCCAGGATTCAACTCTCACCATTTAATGAAGCCAGACAATTTCTATTAGATGCACAGCGGTTGAGACTTTATGAGTATCGCTCTGCCTATCAGATGGACCAATGGCTGATCACTTTCAGGAAATCTTGGGTGTCTTTGAAAGAATACCCCTTGAAGGAAGGACACGCGAGGGCTGATGACACAAATTGTCCCCTGCATTCGGAGCCTTCACAGGTGCCTAAGGGTTCTGTAAACTGCAGGGGAGAGAAAAGTTGCCTGAGTCTGCAAGAAATGAACTTGAGATACTCCCATGTTGTATATATAACCTATCCTGTTTGCCTCGTTCAGTTAGAGGCTAAACCCAAGAATCCTTCAAGTACTTGTTTAGTCTCAAGTCAGGACTCAATTATTTGACCACTGAAGCACCACCTGAAATGTGACGCTGCAGACGCGTCGCTTGAGAAGTCATCATTTCTAGTCCTACAAGCGTGACATGGGCTTCCCTGGTGGCGTGGCCCCTGCCAGTGCAGGAGACACAGGGGCCCGGGCTTGATCCCCGGGCCGGGAAGATCCCCCAGAGAAGGAAATGGCAACTCACTCCAGTATTCTAGCCTGGAAAACCCCATGGACAGAGGAGCCTCGCAGACTGCCGTCCACGGGGTCGCAGAGTCAGATACAGCTGCGTGTGCGCGTGCACACACACACAGTTGTGACACGAGGCCCAGCATCCTCCAGCGTGGATCCCATTCTCTGTTTCCCTTGCTGCTGCACTGGAATCATCCTTGCTCTGCCCTGGGGAGACACAGCCCGGTATATCTGGAGTACAGTCCCAGGGGATGGGCCGGGGGACGGACCACTGGTCCATCAGGGGCCGTTTCACATCCTCCGAAACCCGGGTGGTGAGGTTTCACATGCTGCTGGTCTCCCTGGATAAAGACACATCTGCTGCAGATAAGCCTCTCTTCTCAGATGGATGATGTTTTGCCTTTATCTAAACAGTCTCTATTTATAATCTCTTTTATTCATTTCAATAAGCCACACAGTGTAACTCCCAGGCGGGGACCCAAAGCAAAGCCTTAAATGGAAGGGCAGAGATGGGCACAGGATGCGGAGCCCACGAGATGGTAACCTCGGAGGGAGAGGGAGCATTTCGCAGAGGCACCAGCACCGTGAAGAGCATATACATTGGAACGGTAATGAACCCCTCCTTCAAGTGAAGACAGTAGTCTGAATTCCAATATGCACTCTGCACTTAGCCTATTCCAAGAGCTAACATTCCTACTGAGTATCTGTTAAACCTGCCATTGGATTTCAGGAGCGTCAAACAGCTTTGTTCCTGGTGTCCCCAGATGGGGCTTACCTTCCCGTCAACATCCTGACAATACCTACGTGCATGGCCTACGCTGGGGAAAAGGTAGAGAGATTTGTAAGGATGGTTATTTACTTATTCATTTTTACAGTTGTTTTTTCTTATAAATGAGCACATTTTCTTGGTAATGCTGTCTTCATGTTTTCCTTTACTGTGTCTGAGGCTGTTGCCTTGGCTACGGGAAACACTGATGCTGATAAATTGCATTTCACATCTAAGACAATCGAAGTTTCTGGCAGGGTGGACATTTATATAATGTTCTTTGCCACAGGCGAACCCTTTTTCTCAGGGGTGTAAAGATTCTTTTCTTCTCCTTACGAAGAAGGAAATCTTGATACATCTCCAATTACCCTCAACTGAGACGTTTGATCTCATGATTATTCAAGAAGCCCAGTGGCGTGTTTCTCTCACAGACTTAATGCCTCACTGCCGTCTCCTCACTTGTCTCGTCCCTTTGGGTTCGAGGCAGAAGGTTCTCCAGTTTGACAGGGAACCTCGGCGCTCCGATGGAGCAGAGCCGGGCAGAGGACCGCACAGCAGAGAGAAGCCTCTGGCGACGCGTCAGATCTCCTCTACCCTCTCTTTCCACCTTGCCTCTGCCCAAACAATGCCACACGCCTCAGGGTTCCACAGAGAACATGCCTCTAAGCGTCAGTGACGTGAGAGCGCTCACAGATACAGCTGCGTTCCTGCCCTCACAAGCGACCCCGCAGCAATGCAGGGTGTGCGTCCACCCGCTCCTGGCCAGGGGCGCCCAGAGTCCAGGCTGGATCTTGGTTCGAGGTCCGTGCTGCGGGAGGACCGGGGCCTCGGGTCCTGCAGTCTCAGGGCTCGTTCCACCATGAGAGCACGGGCTCCCCGCAGATCCCGGGGGTCTGCACGCAGGGGGCGGGCACATCTAGACCGCGCTCGTGGGAGCTGGCGGCTGGACCGAGGAGGGACAGCAGGGCCACCCAGGGCAGAGCGAGGCCGGAGGTCCTGAGGGAGGGCGGGTCTTACGTCTCCTCTTCCAGACTCTCACCTGCCCGGGAGGCTCCATCTTCCGCAGCCTCCTCACTTCAGGCAAGACGACCCCCCTCTCATTCACCCCGTGCAGGTGCATCGGCCTCTGTCGTAGTTAACAGTTTCTCCAGCTGTCTTAAAAATTACATTTAATCACGATCTGGAACCTCACGGATGTGCTACGTGGCCCAGAGAAATGCATTTGTTTATTTGTTTTTTTTCTCCCGGGACTGCTCTTTCCCAACTGTCCCTCTGTATCTGTTTATTCTTAAAGCTTCTATTTCTTCCTCAGAGAACTGCAAAAGTGATCTAATCTCATTGTGAAATCTAGTGGGAGGGAGAAACAAACTTCAGATTTCACTTATCCAACTCTGCGATGATCGTCTGTGACGAACATCTCCACTCAGAAGTTGGTACTTTTCTGCGCTTTCCTGTAATCAAATAGTAAGCAATTTTGAAACCCCCAGCAGGTCATTTTGGCACAAAGAGTGAGCAGGGGCATTTGCCCACTGGCTGGCACCCCGCACATCAGAAGACTTGTGTCCAAGGGCGTCAGCCCACAGTTAGAGGGCCTCCTCGGGTCGCGGGGATGGTAACAGGGGCTCGGGGTCCCTGTGTGATAAACACGCTGCTCTGCTGTCTGATGATGCTGTTTCAGCTCTAAGAACAGCATTGCAGATAGGATGAAAAGCTCCGAGTAGAAATTCAGAGTCAGTGGGTGCCCTGGCCTGGCCGACTCTCAAAGTCACAGGATGTGATGGCTGGGCAGGACCCCGGGTCTGAACCTGGAGGGGTGTGTCTGTGAGTGGGGACCTGGGACCTGGGCTGGAGAGGCGGCCTGGCCAGGGCCCCAGCTCATCAGGAGGGGTGCAGGGACAAGGGCCTGACCTGCAGCCCCGGTCTCTCTCCTGCCCTTCCCTCCCTGGTGTGCACCCACGTGTCCCTGCGCCTGGCTCGGCCCCCTCCAGGGGAATGGCTATCTGGAAAAGGCCTGTCACGACCTTCTCCATTTCCAAACCAGTGGGAGCCAGCAGGGGTGAGGCGAATGCTGGGGACCCCAGGCCTGCAAGCAAGATGTTGGTATAATGTCTGCACTCAGGGCTCCCACCCCAGGGAGAGACCCTGCTGTGGGCCCCGCTGCCCCAGCTGGGAGAGCCTGGGCTCAGCGGGCCTGCCTCGGCCTCCCCGCCCCTTGGTCAGGCCGGTTGTGGACCAAGCCGGCCGGCGGCGAACGTGGCTGGCTTTGGGGACACAGTGATTGCGGCTGTGTGCTGGGGCTGAGGGGCACAGCTCTGCCTCCAGATGTCCAGGGCCTGCTGGGCGCTTCAGAGTCGAACCATGTGGGCAAACGGCTCCAGCCCCACGGCCTCATTCCTCACGTGTGCGCTGCTCAGCCTGGGGCCGGCCGGCCCTGAGACGGTAACAGTGAGCGTGACGACCCTGTCACCGCAGCTGCCAGGCGCTTCTGCCCACGGGCGCCGACTGACGTGTATCCTGGGGGCTTGTCCGGTGCTTTTGGAGTGCTTTGGTTTTAAGAAGCTGATTCAGAGGAAGGGACGGGGAGAGAACAGAGACCCCAGGGCAGAGGCTGGGAGAGGTCAAGGCCACTCGGCTCCTCTCTAGGCAGCCCTTGGTCGGGGGCACTCAGCTTGAGTAACTCTTATCCTGACAGGGCCCATCAGACGTGTGTGCGTGACACTCAGCTACTCCCCCACACACGCCGCTTGTGTAGCCTCACGTCCACCGAATTCCAGCTGGTGGGAAAAGTGTAGCCACAAGACTGCTGAAGCAGAGACCCAGGCCGTGGCGCGGCCTCGTGGCTTCAGTTGTCAGGACTGATTCTTTTTGTTACTCGATGCTTCTATTAATCAACATTAGTTGTTTCCTGTGTTTGACATAACTTTATGAGCGTGGGTAATAGGCAGGGGCCCATCAGGACTCAGGCCTGGGGTAAGCGATGCTGACTCGGCATCAGAGACGTAAAATGCAGACTGGGAGCTGTGTGTGTGTGCTGGGGGTGGGTGGGTGGTGTGTGTGTGTGTGGGTGGTGTGTGTGGCTTGGTTGTGTGTGTGTGTGGCTTGGTTGTGTGTGTGGGGGTGGTGTGTGGGGTGTGTGGTGGGTGTGTGTGTGTGTGTGTGTGTGGTGTGTGGGGGATGTGTGTGTGTGGAGGGGATGGTATGTGGGTGGCGTGTGTGTGGGTGGGTAGGTAGTGTGTGTGTTATGTGTAGGGTGTGTGTGTGGCTTGGTTGTGTGTGTGTGAGTGGAGTGTGGGGTGTGTGGTATGTGTGTGTGTGTGTGGCTTGGTTGTGTGTGTGTGTGTGTGTGTGTGTGTGTGTGTGTGTGTGGAGTCTCTACAGGAAGCACTATGGCTCCAGGCAGAGCAGCAAAGGGAAGAAGCCGGGGCAGCTGGGAACCCGGGGCCTCGGGGGTGACCCTGCAGAGCTGTCTCAGGCCCGGGGGTGCCTGCTGGTCTCCAGGCTCTGAGGGGCGCTGGCTGCCTGTGGGTGGCTGTCTGAAGGGACTCAGGGGGCTGCTCCACAGTGCAGGAAGCCTGCCAGGTGGGCGCAGGTATTCCTGGGACAGACAGCCCTGGGAGGGACAGACAGCACCCTGCCGGGAGAAGCCTTCCTGCCTGGTTGCTGAGGAGCAGGGAGAAGCAGGGGGACGTCCAGAGCCTGGGGAGGGGTGCAGCTGGGGGCAGCTGGCCGTGGGCAGCGTGGGGTGCAGGGCTGCCCTGCAGTGGAGGGCAGAGCGGGGCTGCGGGCGGGGGCCTGAGACAGAATCTGGCCTCCACTCCCGGCGCCGGGTCACATCTCAGAGGCTGAACACTGGGTGAGGTGGAAGAGGACAGCTCTGCCGGGTGGCCAGGCAAGGGGCGCCGGGTCCACGTCCTCACAGACGCGCGTCCCGCCTGGACGGGACAGCGAGAAGTTTGCCCGCTACAGTTCAGAGAGGGCGTGATCAGCGCGTGGGCGTCACTCTGACTGGTTGGAGGGGAGGTAAGTGGCAGTCAGCATCACCACCCTTCAGATCCCAACTGGTCTGGGGCCCACATGCTGGCGGCAGCAGACAGCTCACTTCTCCCACCTGGTGGGGGCGTCAGCTCATCTGGAAAACACAGATACTGTGCTGGGTACCCCTGAAGGCGAGCCAGGACCCGCCCCCCGAGGCTGCCCTATTGTTCCTTCATGGCTCCTCCCGTATCTCTGCGTCCCCTCCCTGCCTTGATAAGCAACTGTTTGAACACGGCTGATGGAAGGCAGGGACGATCAAGGAGGCCGAATGAAGCCTGTTTCCTGTAATGGAGAAATGGGGACGCAGAAAGGCTTTGCACCCGGGAGCCCCACGGGGCCCTGCCTGGGTTCAGGTCCAGCATGTAACCAGCAAGGTGCTCCTGTGAGCTCACCTCCCTGAACCGCGGGGTCCTTGCTGCCAAGGGCGCAGCCCGCGCCCTGCCCCGCCCCGCCTGCCCTTCCACTCTAAGCAAACTCCGCCTGCCGCCGGGTTGCCGTTTCTGTGCTTTTCTTTCCACATAGATATCGTGTGTCTGTGTGGGTACCTAAAGCATATTTTAAAATTTTTAGTTTTTATCTTTACCAAAAAAAGAGGTAGAAATATTGAAAGCAATTGAATCCATTCTTTTAATTTAGAATTATATGTCTGTGACCGCGGTGTTTCTACTTTCTTTGCCTGGATACCCCAGTTCCCTCCTCTATTGGGATCCCTTGGGTCTTGTTCATCATCTGTGAGCTCTGAAAGCCAGTTTTGACCAAGATAGTCAAGAATTCCTTGGGGCTTATATACCTAGAAATAGAGCTGCAGTGGGGCAAGGCACGCATCTTCTATTTCAGGAGAAAATTCCCAACTATTTTCCAAAGCAGTTGCACCCACTTACCCCTTCTCCAGTGACGTACGGACGCAGGTGTGGCCGGGTGGCCTGGTCTATAGCCGGCTGGGGGCAGTGGGGCCCCGTGGCAGTAGGCAGCCGGCCCTGGCCCCCGAGGGTCAGGCCTTGTTCACACAACATTTCCTCCTCTGCTCACTGTCTGGGTCACTTTTCTGCTGGGCACCGCTTTCCAGGATAATCTGCAGGCGTTCCTTGTTCGTCCCGATACCAGCCCCTTGTCAGTGCCGGGAAAAGCTTCCTCCAGGCTGAACCCTGCCTGTGCGTTTTCTTGTCTCAGAAACTGGGGCATGAGCTCCAGCGTGCGGTGATGATCCGAGCTCACTTACCTGATCCCCTTTCTGGAGGGGAGGCGTCCTGGGAGGCAGGGTGAGTCCCTGTCTCCATCGCTGCTACCAGCCCTGAGGGGCAAAGACCAGCACTGTCCCAGTCTTGAGAGAGCGTGGACGTTAGCATTAGGATCTGGAACTGGTTGGAACCAGGGAATGACTGGAGTCCTGGCCCTCCTGATTTTGGCATTTCTTCACTGTCTCCCAGCTGCATATTTCTCCATGGGAAACAGGGAATGAGAAATTTCAAATGAAATGCCATAAAGCAACATACTGGCTTCAGTTCAGTTCAGTTCAGTTACTCAGTCATGTCCGACTCTTTGCGACCCCATGAATCGCAGCACGCCATGCCTCCCTGTCCATCACCAACTCCCGGAGTTCACCCAGACTCACGCCCATCGAGTCCGTGATGCCATCCAGCCATCTCATCCTCGGTCGTCCCCTTCTCCTCCTGCCCCCATCCCTCCCAGTATCAAGGTCTTTTCCAATGAGTCAACTCTTCTCATGAGGTGGCCAAAGTACTGGAGCTTCAGCTTCACATCATTCCTTCCAAAGAAATCCCAGGGTTGCTCTCCTTCAGAATGGACTGGTTGGATCTCCTTGCAGTCCAAGGGACTCTCAAGAGTCTTCTCCAACACCACAGTTCAAAAGCATCAATTCTTCGGTGCTCAGCCTTCTTCACAGTCCAACTCTCACATCCATACATGACCACAGGAAAAACCACACAGCTTGACTAGACCGACCTTAGTCGGCAACGGAAAGAGGAGTAAATGCGGGCCAAAGGTGGCTCATTGTAGCCAGTGAGAAAGACGGCTCATGTGTGCTCTGGGCACTGCCCACCTGCCAGGCAGACCTTCTCACAAACTGTATGGGCAGCACCCATGGGACAGGTGAGGAACCCTCTTTCTAAACTCTGAAGGTATTAACAGCTGCAGACCTAGCTATTATCTGTCCTAGCTCATAAAAGTCATGGGCTTCCCAGGTGGCGCTGGTGGTAAAGAATCCTCTTGTCAACTCAGGAGACATAGAAGATGCAGGTTCAGTCCCTGGCTGGGGAGGATCTCTGGAGGAGGGCGTGGCAACCCACTCCAATATTCTTGCCTGGAGAAGCCCATGGACAGAGGAGGCTGGCGGGCTACAGTCCATGGGGTCACAAAGACTCAGACATGACTGAGCAGGCACACACATGCATGCACACGCGCACGCGCACACACACACACACACACACACACACACTAGCACAGATTTCCAAACCAGTGGGAATGGAGACAGCGTCTGCTTGTGTCATCCTTGAGTAAGATCAGAAGGAAACATTCCAAAGATCAAGACTCCAAAAGCTTCCCATAATCTCTGTTACCTTCAGTTTGACAGCAAGAAATCAGAGGAATCGGGTTTTAAAATTGCTTCTGATACACAAATGGTCCAGTTGAACCTCTGGAGCCAGAGAACCAGAACTTAAGACACATAATCCTCTCTGGTTTCAACAACCCCATTCATCAGCCCTGAAGCTGAGCAAGAAGCTCCAATGAGCCTGGAAGGCACAACACCTCCTCTTTGGTATCTGGGGGAGCCTGGGTGCAGCGATGCCTCATCCATCAACCAGCAAAGTAGGCCACGGCCCAGGCTTTCTTCTCCGCGCCAGGCAGGGCTTCTTAATAGGCTGTGAGCCTCTTGGGCAGTCTCTGCCTCTGTGAGTATGTGTGTTTAAGTGAATGAATGTACAGATGGATGGAGGGAGGTGAGCAGGGGTGGATGGATAGATGGATGAAGGATGTATGGGCAGGTGGGTGGACTGATGGACAGATACACGCATAGGTGGGTGGTGTGATGTGTGCACGCATGCACACAGGGTGGATTGGTGGATGGATGACTAGATGGTCAGATAGATGGATGGATGGATGGATGGATGGATGAAGGGACAGACGGATGCAGAGATGGATGGATTTGTGAGTGATGGATGGATATAGATGGTTGGATGGATGAATAGATGGCTAGATAGATGGCTGGCTGGCTGAATGGATGGATGGATGGATGAAGGGACAGATGGATGCAGAGGTGGATGGATTTGTGAGTGGTAGATAGATGGATGGATGGATATAATGGATGGATGGATGGATAGATGGCTAGATAGATGGATGGCTGGCTGGCTGGATGGATGAATAGATGGATGGATGAAGGGACAGATGGATGCAGAGGTGGATGGATTTGCGAGTGGCAGATGATGGATGGATATAGATGGATGGTTGACTGTATGCACGCATGCACACACAGGTGGATGGATGGGTGCGTGGATGGATGAACAGGTGGAGAGAGGGAAGGGTGAGAGAAGGCCAGGGTTTTTCCCAGGCCCTCTATGGGCCCCTCTCTCACCTCAAACAGGCTTGTCTGGGCTGTCTTCATCCTCTCCACATCTGGGAAATGATCCTTCAAGAACTTCAACCCTTATGGTCTTGCCCTACTTTCTACTTCTTCAAACAGAGCATCAGAGTGTCAGGGGGAATGGAGGCAGCTGACCTCCACTCAGAGGGAAATCTGCCTGGATTGAGGAGTCAAGCCACGGTCTGGGGCCAGGAGTTCTGTGAACACGCCCTTGCTTTCTGATCTATCTCCGCGTGAGCTTGCCTACTGCTTCTCCCAAAGAAAAGGTAACGTGAATGAAATCTCAGTCCTCAAAGGGAGTGGATTCAGGCGACCCCTACGGGGTTCGCTTGAGAGAGCAGTCAGGTTGCTGCTATACAGGCAGGTGGAACCCAAGGACACACACTTTGCAGTTAAGGGACCTCCGGCCACCACGGTGAAGGGGCAGTGCAGAAGGCCAGCTGTCCTCCTGGGCCCTCCAGGGGGGACTCGCTCTCTCCACCTGAGGATGGATCAAGGTTGTATCACTCAGGAATAGTAGAACAAGACCAGTATTTGGATCAAGCACACGGAGCTTAGACCTTAGACCATTCTCTCCCCAAGCCCACTGTCCAGTCAATGAGCTAAGCTGGCCACCGAGGGCCCAGTGACCAGGGGACATGGCCCATGACGGTGACTCCCGAAGGCCATCATCACCCACTGCCTGAGCAGCAGCAGAGCAGAGCTCCGGCATCAGCAAGAACGCAGACCCAGGGGTGACACCCTGAGTCTGGTGACTCTACGGTCCTGGCGACCCCCACGCTGCATGTGTAACCACCTGCTGCTGGCTTTCTGTGGGACAGCAAGCTCCTCTGTTGGAAGGACACGGGCCTCCCATCATGCCGAGCCCAGCAGAGTCTGACCTTGTCGAGAAGCACCGTCTGAAGCACAGGCCCCAAGGAACACACAGGCGCACCAGCCCTGGAGAGGCTGGGGGAGCCCCCTGGCTGACGTGGGGGGCCTGGAACATGCCTGCCCTACCCAGCTGGGCCTCCGTCTGAGGCCAGCATCCCACAGGCAGCTCTGCCCAGGGAGGAACAAGGGAGGAAAGGGACTCAGGCTGTGGAAGCCCGTGCCTGGTTCTTGGAGGGATTCTGAGGTCTCACAATGAAAACATAAGCCAGCATTTAACTTCAACATCTGTCTAAATAACAGACTAAAAATGAGGCTAAGGAAGATGAACCAGAATGATTCCTCAGCCATTATACTCACTCAATAACTGAGCGTCACTTGCTGATGGGAATAACACAGTCCTGCGCCCGGTGGTGAGCACTGCGGTCTATCTTCCAGGGCCATTAGCTTCTTGCGCAGATAACTCCTCCCGTGTCTGCCGCCCCTGTGCCAGGCACCCCGCAGGAGGCTGGGGGACTCCTCGGGCTCCCCGGCCTGACACGACAGCACTGATTGCCCTCAGTCTGCATCTCTTTACCAAGCCCGCCGGCCTCGCCCTGAACCAAAGGTGATAAAGGGTCCCAGAGGACGTAGTTGCTTTTCCATACAATCCCTTTTGCCCGTGGCAGGTGAGAGAAAGTATAAAACATCAGAACACAGTAGGTCACCATGTAGGCAAAACCAAGGGGAAGGAGAGAATGCAGACGGGGCATGAAAGAGGAGGGTGAGGGAGGGGCGTAGGTGCGGGCGGCGACCCGAGTTGCCGCCGGTCCACACGGAGAACGCGCTTTCCAAGGGCCGGCCTGGGGTCCCTGCTCTGACAGCCTCGTCTTCTTGGCAGGGGTGAGCAGCTCAGTGTCTGAAAAGGAAAAGTGAAGTGAAGTCGTTCAGTCACGTCCGACTCTTTGTGACCCCATGGACTGTAACCCGCCAGGCTCCTCCATCAGGGGATTCTCCAGGCAAGGATATTGGAGTGGGTGGCCACTTCCTTCTCCAGGGGATCTTCCCCACCCAGGGATCGAAGCCGGATCTCCCGCATTGCAGGCAGACTCCTTGCCCCCTGAGCCACCAGGGAAGTCCTAGGAAGGAAAATATCCTCTAAAACATGTTTCCTACTCGGCCAAATTGTGAGTGGAGGGTCCCAACCACAGCCCTGGGTCCTGAGCGTCTGGCACACTCCCGGTGGGCAGGGGTCTGCCTGTGATCACTCCCAGCCCGAGCTCACCACCCCTCCTGGGTGGATGCTGGGCCTGTTGGTGCCTCTGCAGCCCCACATTCCCCACCCCGGGGCCCAGGCTCTCTCCCCTGAGCCTCCTTGACTGTTTGTCTCCTCCCTTTTAGTATGAGCTCCGAGGCCGAGGCTCTACCACAAGGATTCTGGCTGTCCTTGTTCCAGAACCCTGCACACAGTAGGCACAACAAAAGCTCGTTGGTTAAGGGGCTGTGAGGACAAGGGCGGGTCATCGGACTTGCACCCTTGCCCATGTGCTTCTGGGCGAGTGGAGGACGTGGTCGGGCTGGTGGTGGGGCAGGTGCAGCTCCCAGGCTCTCTCAGCCTCTCAAGCTCGTAGCTCCACTGAGCTGAGTGGCCAGGTCAAAACTGAGCTCAGGGACTTCCCTGGCGCTCCAGCGGTCAGGACTCCACCTCCACACGCAGGGGCTGCGGCTTCAGTCCCTGATCGGGGAGCCGAGATCCCGCACTCCTCTAGGCCAAGAGAACCAAGACCCAAAAAATGGAAGCAGTATTATACTAATGGCAAATTCAATAAAAACTTTAAAAATGGTCCACATCAAAAAGCAGAATCATTAAAAAAAGAGCCCCAGTAACTTTTTGAGAAAAAGTTGAGCTCAAGACACAAATTCCTCCAGGAATGACGGCTCCAGCCTGTGCTCTACTTTCTAATCAAAGAAGTAGGGAGTGAAAGGCTCACAGCATGGCTTTGTATTAATAGTTCGGTGCTTCTAAAACATTTTTATGTTCCTCCTCTGCTTTTTAAAAAGTTTATTTTCTATTGGAGGATAGTCATTTACATGTGCTGGTTTTTGGTGTACAACAGACTGTGTCAGTTACACACACACACACATGCACACGGTCACGCTGCTCACGGGGTTCTCAAGGGCTTCGGGGCTCCAGTGCTTGGGTTACCTGATACAAAGAGCCAGCTCACTGGAAAGGCCCCTGACATGGGAAAGATTGAGGGCCGGAGGAGAAGGGGACAAGAGAGGATGAGATGGCTGGATGGCATCACCGACTCAAAAGGGCACGAACCTGGGCAAACTCTGGGAGATAGTGAGGGGCAGGGAGGCCTGGCGTGCTGCAATCCGTGGGGTCACAAAGAATCAGACATGACTAAGAACAAAATACATGTATCTGGGTTTCCCAGGCGGCGCTAGTGGTAAAGAAGCCTCTGCCAATGCAGGAGACGTGAAGATGTGGTTCAATCCCTGGATGGGAAAGGTCCTCTGGAGGAGGGCACAGGACCTCACTCCAGGATTCTTGCCTGGAGAATCCCATGGACTGAGGAGCCTGGCGGCCTGCAGTCCATAGGGTCGCATAGTCAGACATGACTGAAGGGGCTTAGCACACATACACACATACACAACACGTATCTATTCTTTTGATTCTTTTCCCATTAAGTTTCTACAGAACGCTGAGCACAGCTCCCCGTGCTGTGCAGTAGGGAAGCCCTGCTGTTGGTTATTATATACAGGAGTGTAAATATGACAATTCCAAACCCCTCATTTATCCCTTCCCACTTCTGGTTTGGTACTGAAAGCTCTTCCTCGGGCCTGGGTGCGGAAGACTGGGGGAACTTTGGGCAGGCCTGGCCCTTCATAGACCCATGCACCCACACAGGCAAACGCACACACGAGCACACACGGGCGCACACGCATGTCTTTCCGTCTTGGTTCTCCAGCTGCTGGCTGGTGGGGATGTCCTGCAGACAGGGCACTGACACGAAGAATCTGTGTCTGCTGCGTCCGTGAGAAACGTACTCCAGTTCCCCACGATCCTATGCATTTTTGCTAAAGTCATCTTGTTTCAGGGGCCACAAGGAAAACGGCCTGCAGTTAACACTCTCACCCGAGGAAGTGAGGAAAGGTTATCTCCATGGCAGAGGCTGCCGTGGGCTTTGCAAGTTAGGAGGGCAGGTCACATCCATTCAAAACACCCCATACCAATTCCAGGTAAGCTATCACTTGTATTTGCTTAGTCATAAGTCATGTCTGACTCTTTGTGACCCCAAGGACCATAGCCCACCAGACTCCTCTGGCCATGAGATTTCCCAAGCAAGAACACTAGAGTGGGTTGCCATTTTCTTCTCCAGGGGATCTTTTCAACCCAGGAATCAAACCCACATCTCTTGTGTCTCCTGCATTGAAGGCGCGTTCTTTTTCTGCTGAGCCATTGGGGAAGTGCAAGCCATCCCTGTTTTTGCTGAAGCCAAAGGAGCAACTCTATGCAATGAAAAGAAGCACTGATCTGTTCACGCTTAGGGTCTACTCACGAGTATTCTAGCCTGGAAATATAACTTCTTACACTGTCACCGATTAAATAAAGGGTTTGAGGGGTTTTTCCCTTAGCATTTCAGATTTTTCTTTTAAAACTGTTTCCTAGCTAAAGAGTGGTTGTGTCCACATAAAGTGACAGGTTTGCGCGTTGGTTCTGAAACGACAGGTATCTGGGAGTGTTGAGAACCAAATAAATATTGGCATGTTCTGGTTTCTGTAGAAATCACCTGGACTGAATGAAAAACTGGGTCTCACAGACCCCTCCAAAGAGACTCAAATGAATCCACTTCTCAGTCCTCTCGTTACCTGCCTTCCCCTCTGCCATCGGTCACTCTGGGCTCTTTCTGGAAAGAGTGAAAAGCCGAATGGAGCAAATCATTTTCTCCACCAAGAAGCGCCGATGGCCAGCTGCCTCTGCTTCCTCCTTGATGTTGACGGCCAAGTTTTAGATCATGGACTTGTGTCAGATGCTGGAAAAGACTGTCTTTAACTTCAGGGGTCAATGCAAGTGTAGGCAGTGCCCTGTCAGGGT
The DNA here is from genome assembly GCA_006408695.1 of Aepyceros melampus. Lineage (NCBI taxonomy): Eukaryota > Metazoa > Chordata > Mammalia > Artiodactyla > Bovidae > Aepyceros > Aepyceros melampus. The sequence continues at coordinate 76,178 of SJXQ01004272.1, read as the reverse complement.
TGGTGGAATTGTCTCGGCAAAGAAAATGCATTTGCTTTCTGCTGACAAACAGGTTACAGGGACAGGGACAAGTCACCCTCATTAAATCAGGGCAGATGGAGGAAAGAAGGGAGACAAACTGGTAGTGATGGACCGCAGGGCATCGCCGGGCCGGGGCCGGGAAAATCCCCTCTGGTGGGATTCTGTGGCCTCCTGGTCTAGAGCTGGTCTACAGAGATATTAATGGCTTCCAAAGAGGAACAGTAAGAAGGAATTAAACTTGGCAGAGCCGTTTTCTTTGCTGGGACCAGCACCTGCCATACCTCCTGCTTCTACATGACACGGCCTCCCCGCCCTCTTCTCGTCCCCTGCTCGGGCCAAGACCTCAGCCTCATTTCTCTGCAGCTACTGTGGCTGCCACTCAGCGGGTGGCCCAGTGGTAAAGATCCTCCTGCCAGGGCAGAAGGCGCGAGGGATGTGGGTCCTGGGCCGGGAAGATCCCCTGAAGGGGAAATGGTGACCCACTCGAGTATTCCTTTCTGGGAAATTCCATGGACAGAGGAGCCTGGCAGGCTACAGTCCCTGGAGTTACAAAGAGTAGGACATGGCTGAGTGCCAGAGCGCGCGTGAACTGCGGCTGCCAGACCAGGGGTCAGGACTCTTGGGCTACTGATAAAGGGGCCTGAGACGCTCAGGGCGGTCTGTCTGTCACCACTGGCTCATCATTCTCCAGGCTGTTGACTCACAGGTCCAGGACCCCTGGAGTTGCCTCCTTGATGCCACTGTGGGGTCGTGAGTGAGACGGGTGAGGATGCTGGGAGCTCTTTCCTCTTGGCATCACAAGTGATAAATAGAGCTCATCCTCCCTGGGTCTCCAGACTGTGATGGGCACCTACAAAGACAGAAAGGAGGGAGAAGGAGGCCCAATTTCCTGTCTGCAATTCCCAAATCCAAAAAGCTCACACTGCTTTTTGTTCTTCATTATGACCAGAAACTCATTTGGCAGCAAAGCCTGATCTGAGCTGATGCAAAGTCATCTATAATCTTTATTCATGCTTCTCAGTGTGAATATTCATGCATTTCTATGCAGAAATACGAATGCGCCTGACTATAAGATGCTGCCCGGCTTCTTCTGGAGGTGTAATGTAACAGACAGAACATGCAGCGTTCTACGCCTCCAGCCTCCTGTGCCCACGCGGACCCATCCACCTCAAGAGGCAAACCTTCCCCAGAGGCCAGGCAGGAGACTGCTTTTCTCTCTGATGTAAGATGCGCATCCACAAGGCAAGAATTTGCTCTTTATTTTCTGGTGAGAGAATAGTTAGGAAAAGTAAACGAAAGATGAATATTGTACAATACACACCATGGCAGGACTGGAAATATGAGCGCTCTTTAGAGAAAAGAATGATCTTTGCAAGATTGAATTGTTGCTCGATGGATTTTGAAAACCACTGCAAAGCTCTCTGCTGGCTCAGGGATGTCAATCATTTGCATATCCCTCGCCTTGTGGGGAAAGCGCTGGGACCTCGGTGACGAGGAGTCAACTGTAGATAATTAATTGGGGGCTGCTGGAGGAGCAAAAGGATCAGGCAGCTGAGAAAGAGTGTCAAGGGAAAGTGACTGATGCTGAGTTTTCAGTAGATCAACGTCAAGAACCAATTTGCTGGGAAAAAATTGCGGATTATGTAGAGAGAACCAAGCTACAACGCAGCGCTTGGTTACAAGACTTTCTTCCATAAATACTGGCCAAAGTTGCCATAGATTCTAGAAAAGACTAGCTGGACTTACAGGTTTCAGCCTGATTCAAGTTTTTCATCAGCCTTTTATGGGGGAAAAACCCTTAGTCCTGAACACCCCCCAAAGGAAGGTAAGAGGACTGGAGAGAACCCTCATTACTGATGGAATTTGAGAAGCCCTTTGGTGCTATACATGGAAGCTGGAGGCGAGGACCAGAGCTGCCGAATTAAAGTACCTGGTGATGAAACTCACCACCTGTGTGTGATGAAAAGATGAATTCTCTTTCAGAAAATCGAGCTCACTGCCTGGAGAAATGTGACATCTTGGGCAGGTCATGGACACCTGGCTCGATGTGAAATGCCAAATCTGATCCTATTGACCGGGGGGGAGAAGTATGTTCTGAGAGTGAGATGGGGATGGGGGTCAGGACCTCGGGAGGCTGAAAAGGAAGCTGTCCTCCCCTGCTTCTTCCGCTCCTTCCCTCTTCCCTCTCTAGCTGGTACACATGGATTTTATCAACTTCAGGCTTGCCTGGCACAAGCCCACAAATCACCCAACAAATGGAGTTGACAAATATTTGCTGAGCACAATGCAGGGAGACTCTATTCACATCTCCATGGCAACGTCTGTTTAGGGGATCATTTTAGTGAAATTGTTTTGCAGATGGATTAAGCCCTAAACCGAGCCGCCTGACCCCAGTTCCTGCAGCTCTGTCTACAGAGACCCCCGCCCCAGCCTCTCACTCCATCCACCTGGCTGCCTCCTGCAGGACCACCTAGCATTCTAGGTGGCATCTTTTCTGAGAGGATGGCACTGGATTCTGGCTACAAGCGGCAGGGGAAACACTTTAGACACAGCAGCAGGGGACACTCACAGGGATGCGAGTGTGGGGTCTGCTCTGCACAGTGAGGGGTCTGCTGGAGCCCAGGCTTGTGACAGGGCGGGGGAGGAGCACTCGGAGTAGGTGATGAAGCCATCGTCTGGAGGGCAGCAGGGACGCTCGGTTCCCATGGCAGCTGGGAGACTTGGGAGGCTCTAGAGCAAGGGGCAGGTGGGATCCAGGTGTGCCAGGCGCGCTTAACCTGCCTTTTTGGGACAGGTGCAGACCCGTCATCCTCCTGGGAGAGGCTCAGACAGCCTAGGGCTCGCTCTGTCTTCAGAGCCAGCTGTGTGCTAGGAATTTCTGGTGACGTCAGGGCCACCTTTGCCCCTGGCTGGTCCAAACCAGGGGTTCTGCACCACTGAATAAGGTGCCCCCCACGGCTCCAGGGCTTCCCTGGTGGCGCACTGGTAAAGAATCCAGCTGCAATGAGGGAGACACAGGAGATGCAAGAGGCGCGGGTTCTATCCCTGGGTCGGGAAGATCCCCTGGAGAAAGAGTTGGCAGCCCACTCCAGTATTCTTGCCTGAAGCATCCCACGGACAGAGGAGCCTGGTGGGCTACAGTCCACGGGGTCGCAAAGAGTCGGACATGACTGAGCAGCTGAGCACGCAAGCAAGATTCCAGAGAAGACGAAGGCACTGCCCAGGCTGGACTCAAGTCAGAACATTGTGTCTGTGAGTCAGAGCCGTCCAGCAAGGCCTGGGGGGGGGGCGGTGCCGGGAGGCAAAAGCACAGGAAGGACTGGCCGAGATGCCCCCAATCTCACCAAGACTCCTGCCCCACGGGCCAGGGCCCTGCCAGAACTGTGCGCGTGGGTGCAGGGGCATCCAGTGGCACGTGACTGCGTTGATGACCAATGGCTGGGGAAGGGGTGCTCCCCACAGCCCTGGAGCCAGTGCCCTCTGGCCCTGCACCCCACAGAGCCCCAGGAATGGTTGAGACTGGGCTCCTGATTAACCGGCGAGGTGGAAATTTAGAAACAGTCACTCCAAGAAGGAAAAGGACGCTGTCTCTGCGTGTGGCACCACTGCCCCCGGAGACACCGAGTCGGCCTGCTGGGGTGCAGTGCCTGTGCTGGGCGGCGTCCCAGGCACCCTCAGCTTCAGATGCCAGCAGTCCGCGCGAGTCTGCGGCGTGCTGAGTTTTCAGGCACTGCCGATTTAGCTCCTAAGACCCTTACAGGAAATGAAGAAGCACAAAGCCTTTCCCCAGGAACAATGCTCAAATCGGCACCTCCGGCACTTGCCCTGGTTAAATCCCATTGTTTCAGAAAGTCTTATTTCAAGGTGTCTGGGGTCGTTCAGCCCTCAGTCAGATCTTCTCTGGTCCTCAGGCAAAATCACACCAGGACATCTCAGAGCCTCAGACGCACCGCTTGACTCTCAGACCTGGAAGGACTCAGCATGAGAGTGAGATTTGATTTTCACGCCAGCCTTGATCATCTCAAGACTTGGGTGTCTGAAAGATACACAGGTTCTCACTGTTTCCATGTTTCAGAAGATGCTGCATCTGCCCCTGGTTCAGTGAACACATTCATCATCCGTTAAACAAATAAACAACCAAACTGCACTCGGCTTACCCAGACTCAGTTACTCCTCGTGTACGCTCCAGGGTAAAAGATTTTGCAGTTAAAAGTTATTTTTATTTCAGTCTCTGCCAATGAACCATAAAAGGCCTTCAGCCCTCAGCTCCTCCAGCTCAAATGTGATCTTGTTTTCATTTTTATGTGCAATAACAATTGCTAAAAGTATGACTTGAGTTATCAAAATGAAGATGTATGCCATTAATGTGATTGTTTATAATGGAAAGAAGATCAAACCAGTCGGTCCTAAAGGAATTCAAGCCTGATATTCATTGGAAGGACTGATGCTGAAGCTGAAACTCCAATACTTTGGCCACCTGAAACAAAGAGTAGACTTATCGGAAAAGATCCTGATGCTGGGAAAGATTGAGGGTGAGAGAAGGGGACGACAGAGGATGAGATGGCTGGACGGCATCACTGACTCAGTAGACGTGAGTCTGCGCAAATTCCGGGAGACAGTGAAGGGCAGGGAAGCCTGGCACGCTGCAGTCCATGAGGTCTCAAAGAATCAGATAAGACTCAGTGATGAACAACGAGAGCAACATAATGGAAAATCAGATCGCACTCCTGTGAGACTAGGGTTGCAGAGTCGGGGCTTTGAGAAAGGCACAGCTTTTCTTGGGTCTTTTTCGGTCATCATTAGGGGCTTGGTGAGGTTCTCCCACCTCCTCTGCACTCCCTACCCCCAAGCTCTGGGGGCGGTGGTCCTTCCTGGGCTGGGGAGGAAAACTGGACTGGATCTGGGGGGACACAGTCTGGAGTCCCACCAGGGTCAGAGCTGGGGATGGGAGATCCTCAAGCTGGCCGCTGACCCCCAGATGGGGACGGAAGGCTGACTTGAGTCTAAAGTGTAAGGGCCCTGGTGCATGAGCCAGTGTGCAGAGGCTGGCAGGGAGCTGCAGGCAAGCTGGGGTTCATGGTCCTCGAGGTCAGGCTGCCCACCCTGCAGATGAGAAGGATCCAGGGAAGTCATGGTGCTCAGCTGGACCGTGTCAAAGCAGCAGACAGGCCCCATGGCCAGCTCCAGACGGGGCTCCTTTCTCACCCACCCTCCTGGAGATGCCAGACCCTGGCACGGGTGGGGCAGAGCCCAGCTTCTTCCAGACATGCCTGGGCCAACAGCTGGCAGAGAGGAGGCGCTGGAGAGAGGCATGCACACCCCTGCTCTCTGTTCTCTTTGGGGTACTGACTAGTTAGCAAGGGGGTCCCAAACAGCGAGGCGTTCCTGGTCAGTGACAGTCCAGTCCAGTGAGAAGTTCAGGTCAGCCGGGGGGGTCCCGGCCAGTCGGGGGCCCCGGCCAGTCGTGGGGCTAGCGGAAGGCTGTCCCTGTCAGCAGGGGTCCTGGCTGGCAGGGTCTTGGCCAGCGAGGGTGGGCAAACGTGTATCAGGCACTCGCAGGGGTCTCCCTTACCCCAGCCTAGCAGAGCCCCGCCCCAGCGCCTCCAGGCATAGCCTGCTCAGCCCTGTGCTCACTGCACTTCCTGTCGGTGGTGAGCCTCCCGTTCATGCCTGACGGCCTGGGGCTTCCCGGGGCTTGACCGGTCCCGTCTGTTCCCCCGCTGCCCCCACAGGAGATGGGGTGTGTTCGGGGGCCACTGCCCCCAGGGCCAGAATGATGCCAGCACAGGGCCAGCGAGCCCCACCTGGTCCCTCACCCACCCGCGGGGATTCATGGGCACCCCCCTGAACTGTCGGTGGGTGCGGCTAGCCCTGTCTCTAATCTGCTCGTTCCTGAGAGTCCTGGTCTCCCCCCTCGCCCGCGGGGATTCATGGGGGGACCCCCTGAACTGTCGGTGGGTGCGGCTAGCCCTGTCTCTAATCTGCTCATTCCTGAGAGTCCTGGTCCCCCACCCGCCCGTGGGGATTCTTGGGGGACCCCCTGAACTGTCGGTGGGTGCGGCTAGCCCTGTCTCTAATCTGCTCATTCCTGAGAGTCCTGGTCCCCCACCCGCCCGTGGGGATTCTTGGGGGACCCCCTGAACTGTCGGTGGGTGCGGCTAGCCCTGTCTCTAATCTGCTCGTTCCTGAGAGTCTCCCTAAACCAGTGGGTTTTCACTCCCTTTGAATACTAGATCCTGGACTTCCCTGATGGCCCAGCCATTAAGGATCTGCCTGCCAATGCAGAGACGCAGGTTCGATCCCTGGTTTGGGAGGATGACACAGGCTGCGGGGCAACGAAGCCGGCGTGCCCAGACCGCTGAGCCCGAACCCTAAAGCTCGTGTCCCGCAAGAGAAGGCAGAGCACCACAGCTAGAGCGCAGCCCGTGCCCGCCGCCTCTAGAGAAAACCCACATGCAGCACCCAGTGTGCGAAAAATAAGCAAATTAAAATCTATAGATAAATAAGGAAATAATACATCCTGGGATCCTCCCACGGCACCAAGAGGTTCCTTGTGCAGAATAAAAGGCAGACCTGTGAACAGAGATGTTTCTCTGACTGACCGTTAGGCTTCTAAAATAATACTCAGCACAACGGTAGTCAGGAGTGAGGCTTCTCAAAGGACTTCTGAATTCCAGAGAACTCCAGTTCCCATCAAAATGCAAGCCCACCTGGGAGCCCCAGGGCACAGAGGTTTGCTGGGAAGGAGAGGAACAGGACCGCAGGGTAGAACTTGAGCTGCCTCTCAAGTCAGGCTGCACATCAAAAGTCTACCAAGCTTTAAAAATACCCTGCCTGCCCTCCTCTGGGTCAATTAAATCCATCTCCTGGGTGAGGCCAGGGTGCTTGGTAGTTTAAAAAGATCTTCGGCTAATTCTAATGCGCAACCAGGATTTAGGGCCCCCGGCGTGGGGAATAAGCTCTTTCTTTCCCACAAGCAGCAGAGCCTGGCGGAGCGGGAGGAAGGTGAGTGGGAGGCTGGACGCCTGCGTGGGGCTCCTCCTCCAGCTCAGGTTCCCGAGGCGGGGCACGCTGGGGGCTGGCATAGCCCGCTGGGTCTGGGGGCTGGTGCCTCCCTTCTCAGGGCTGGCCTGGGACACCAGGAGCCCTTTGGAGAAGCCCCTGGACCAGCAAGGCACGACAGAGGCCAGTTTAGAAACAGCTGAGTACCATTCCCAGGCCACAGGACCCATTGCCTATTTCCCATGCCCAGAGTGACACCCCCACCGTGACCCCGTGCCTGGGAGTGGCAGCCCCCTGTGACCCCGTGCCTGGAGTGGCAGCCCCACCGTGACCCGGTGCCTGGAGTGACACCCCCACTGTGACCCCCTGCCTGGAAGTGGCAGCCCCCTGTGACCCCGTGCCTGGAGTGACAGCCCCACTGTGACCCCCTGCCTGGAGTGACAGCCCCACTGTGACCCCCTGCCTGGAGTGACAGCCCACTGTGACCCCCGCCTGGAGTGACAGCCCCCTGTGACCCCCTGCCTGGGAGTGGCAGCCCCACCATGACTGTGCCCAGGAGCAGCCCTGAATGGCACCATTAGAGTTAAAAAAGCAGAATCAGAAACACTCTTCACTATTGCAAGCATCACAACCGATGACATTGTTTCCGCTCCTTCCTCCCACTGGCTACACTGGCTCCGGGTGAGCTGAGAGCAATGAAAGGGGACGAAGAGTGATGGTCTTCCCTTTGAGTGACAAAGTCTTCCCTCGAAATAGATGGTGTTTCCCAAAGTGTGTTCTGTGCACCACTGACCACCCACAGCAGCATTAGTGAGTGAGAGAGTGAGAGAGAGTGAAGTCGCTCAGTCGTGTCCGACTCTTTGCGACCCCATGGGCTATAGGAGCCTACTATGCTCCTCTGTCCATGGGATTTTCCAGGCAAGAGTACTGGAGTGGGCTGCCAGTTCCTTCTCCAGAGGATCTTCCTGACCCAGGGATTGAACCCGGGTCTCCCGCATTGCAGGCAGACGCTTTACCGTCTGAGCCACCAGGGAAGTCCTGTTAGTGAGTGGGCAGGGTTAAAAACCAGATTCTCCATCCCAGCCTAGGCCCGGATCCGACTCTCTCTGGCCAGGGTCTATAAATGCTCATTTCAGTAGGTCTCCAGGTGGGCAGTTCAGATACGTCTTCTGCAGTGCGCCCCCAGCCTGGTGACCAGGTGGAGTCACAGTTTCTGAGCGCGAGGCCCCAGGCCATGTCCTGAACGTCCCATTGCGATGTCCTGGCTGGGACCAGGCACTTTGGAAAATTCCCCAGTGAGGTGCGGCCAAGGTTCTCATTAAACATGCCCACGGTTGCCGGCAGGGCCCAATCAGACGCAGATTTCAACTCAGTGGGGCTGAGTGGGGTCTGGTGAAGTTCCACGGTCGTTAGAGGGTTGCAGACTGTGCGTGGGGCTGCAGGGCTCTGACCACCCACCCTCGGCTTCAGACAGCAGGCTGTCCAAGGACAGCCCTGTGCAGGATGCTGGTTAGATCCCACCGGTGGGGACAGACTTCGTAAACGACCCAGGGTTACAGAGACGCTGCACCGGGACAAGTGAACGTCGTCCCGGTTTCAGTCTCGGAATAGAGTCGGAGGAGGACCACAGGGTTCGGGTGGTGGGAGAGCTCACCCAGCTGCGCCCTTATGCTCAGAGGGCGGGCGCTTCAGGCCCGCAGGCTGATGAGCCAGGAGCGCGGGCGCCAGGCCTGCCTTCATCCACTCTCCCAACCTTCCATTCTCAGGCTTCCTGGAAATCTGATTCCTGCCGGGGAAAGCCATCCTGATTTTAGGAGAATAGTTAGTGACCAGCTGTCAATCTGTAGACTGAAGACCCCTAAATTTTCTCCTGTGCTCAGGAGCCCTGCGGATGGGGCTGGTGTGTGTGCACCTGAGTGGTCCGTTTCTGCAAGGAAAGGGCGACGGGCCTTAGTGTGAGTGGGTGTGCCGAGTGGTGATTGCGGACAGTCCCTGGGCTGGGGAGCACTGCTGGGTCGAGATATTGCTACAGAGGTGATCTTTCCAGCAAAGGGCTTCATGGACTCAGTACCACCCGAGTGCCCACCCTGGAAGGAAGCAAAGATCCGTGGCCCACAGTGAGATATTCATCTCATCTCTGCCGTCCCATTTCCATAATCTCCCTCTACAGGTTACACACTTTAGGGATCTGGTCCCTGCCAGACTTTCTAGCACTTTCCCTCACCTCACCTGAACAAAAAATGGAAAGCAGATGCCACTGTTGGTAACTGTTTTCTAATAATGAAGGCTGAGCACTGAAGAATTGATGCTTTTGAACTGTGGTGCTGAAGAAGACTCTTGAGAGTCCCTTGGACTGCAAAGGAAGTCAACCTTGAATATTCATTAGAAAGACTGATGCTGAAGCTGAAGCTCCAGTGCTTTGGCCACCTGATGTGAAGAGCTGACTCATTGGAAAAGACCCCAGTGCTGGGAAAGATTGAAGGCAGGAGGAGAAGGGGGCGACAAAGGATGAGATGGTTGGATGATATCACTGATCAGTGGACATGAGTTTGAGCAAGCTCCAGGAGACAGTGAAGGACAGGGAAGCTTGGTGTGCTGCAGTCCATGAGGTCGCAAAGAGTTGATACCACTTAGAGGCTGAACAACAGCAATGGGCTTTTAAAATCCTTATCACACCACGAGCCCAGACCAGCTCGTCTATGACAGGCTCTGGGAGATTTGTGAACAGAGGAGTCAGCTATTTATATGTAAGTCCCCAGGTACAACCAGCCAGAAAGCATAAAGTTTGCTGAGTTTCATCTTAGTGTTCAGATGACGGTTTTTCTAACATTACATCGACACCATTCCTTCATAAATCAGCTTCATATCACAGTTGGCTAAGACAGATCTTCCTCTTGTCTCTCAAGTAGCTAAGTGGAGGAGGGGGGTAGATATTTGTATCTAGAAGACGTGTAAAGCAACATTTCACAAAACACAATGACCTGATATAATTGTTCACTGTCTTAGGTAAGTAACAGTCATTCCCATTTTATTATCCTCCGTTAGCTAATTCTGCTGGGTTCATGAAGGCCAAGCCCCTGCGGCATGGCAGAGCTGAGAGGGTCTTGGATATGGAGCCTGGCCTCCATGGAACTCATGTTTAAAGAGCAGGAAGATTCTCTGCACCCCAGGCCCCTGCAGACGTGTCTCCATGCAGATGGACCCCAGAGACCTCAAAGAAGTCCTGAGACATCGCAGGCAGTCCGCTCAGGGCACTGAGCCCCCGCGGACCAGCTCCAGGATAGGGGTCCAGCTTCGGAGCCTGTGAGGTGAGAAGTCAGCTCTGTGCCCGCAGACGGGTCACTTCAGGTCAATCGCTCTGCCCCAGCTTTCCACAGCCCTTTAAGTCTCGCTTAGGCTCATATTTCTTGCTCTAATGTTGCTAAATCCTCCCAGACTACTCCTAGTAATTCAACCTGAAGCCAGAGGAATTTTATTAGCCCTCTTCTGAGTCTCAAAGTAAGACGTTAAAATTGAGGACAGAAGGCCGTGCCGAGGCAGGCCTGGCCCTCGCGCTTCTCGGCTCCAGGCCTGGAGCCGGCGTCCAGCTCTTGGACCTTAGGCTCCCAGCATCCGCGGCCACGTCCAGGCCACTCTCCTCCACCCTGGCCACCCTGGGCTGCAGCTCCTGGGCCCACAGTCTGGGGGACCCCTTGGCTCCCTGGAATGTCACTCCAGGCCTGTTGCATCCCCAGGACAGCAGCCTCCCACACACTTCCTTGTCTGCAGAGGCCAAGCCCAGTAGAGCCTGTCTGCCTGCACATGTCTCCTGAGGATGGAGCGGCGGGGAGGAGGGGGCGAGGGCTGGGTAGTCAGCAAGAGGGTCCCCTCTTGGTTCCTGATGCAGCAGTGCCTGATTCCCAGCTGGAGGCTCTTCTGCGGCACACCCCCGACCCCTGCTCTGCTCCCCTGACCCCTGCTGGGGTACCCTGGCTGCAGACTCACCCCGGAAGCCACCTCCTGCCCCCATCGTGGTGCCGGTCTCTCTGTCACTCTCCACCAAGGGTCCTGACCCTGAGGGTCCCCCTACACAGGACCCTGAAGATCGGGTGAGGTACGCCTGGGAGGGTGACTGGCAGCCCCGGGAGGGTGATGACCAGCCACGCGCCCTAAGCCTCCTGCCCTCATGGTCCAGAGGGATGCGGGGCCTACTCGCCTGGCTTCTGCAGGACAGACCACAGCGGGCCCCTGACTATCACAGCTGACTCACTGCCCGGGCCAGGGACATCAGCGCCTGCATCTCTGGATGTGGAGACAGGAATCGCAGGCAGAGGCTGGGCACCCCACGGTCCAGAGGGTGGTGCTGCCCGAGGTCCCCGTGTGCGTCCGTCCCTCCTCCTGGTCGGGAGCGGAGCCTGTCCCCTGGATGAAAGGGTGCCCGTGGATCTGTTCCTCTCTGAGCCGTTCCCTGGGCACCCTCGCCTCTCAGAACTGCCCTGACCCTTCTGCGAGGCAGCTCCAGCACCCCCAGACCCAGAGCCGCAGGAGGCCAGGCACTTCCTGACTCAGGAGAGCTCTGCTGGGCTCTGGAGAGACGCTGCCCCTCCGACGTGACGGGCGGCCTTGCTTCCCCGTCGGCCAGCTCCTTGTCCTTAGCGGGTGCCCGTCTCCAGCCCTGCGCCTGTTTGGAACGGGGAGGGCACGCCGGGAGCGGCAGGCCTCCTGTCAGTTTCTGGCATGAGGCTGAGGCCTCCACGCGCCTCCTCCTGGGATCCTCGGGGCCACCACGCAGCCAGCAGGGCCCTGGGGGCGGTTTCAACGGGGCCTCTCTCGGCAGGCTCAGCAGGGCTCACCCCGTACCTCTGTCTCACCCTGAGCCCCCAAAGCACAGAAGGCTGAGCCCTCTTCTGAAAGGGGCTTCATTCACTCCCTGCGACGGAGGAGAACCAGCCTCTCCCAGGGCTGTGGCTGTGATGCAGGGTGCCAGGTGAGCTTCTGCAGGGCAAGGCCTCGGCCTCAGAAGATAGACATGTGGGCTCCATCCCTGGATCGGGAAGATCCCCTGGAGGAGGAAATGGCAAGCCACTCCAGTATCTTGCCTGGGAAGTCCAATGGACAGAGGAGCCTGGCGGGCTGCAGTCTGTGGGTCACAAAGAGTTGGGCACGACTGCTCGCCTGAGCATGCAGAGCAGGGAGCGATGACAGCCGTGTGACCATCCTCACCGGCGTTTTGCTGAAATAATATTCATAGAGCCGCCAGCACAGTGGCCGGGGCGGCCCGGGACCGAGACAAGTCCCATCCTCCCTGGCAAATAGAGCTGTCCCGGGAGGCGCCGGGCTCTGAGGACCAGCCCTGCGGGCGCCCCTGCGGCCCGGGATTCAGCCCCTGGCAGTGTGTCGGGAGTGTGCAGCCGTGCATTTTAAAGGCAGAAGATCTTTCCAGGTTTGCTTTTCAGGACAAAGGCGCCCAGGCCGTGGCTTTCCTTTGCAGTCTGTCCGGGCTCCTTAATCCTCCGTGGACTGGGGAGACCTCGTGGTTCAGCCCCTGACAGCTCGCTCCTTAATACTTCAGGAAATGTGCTAACCTAAGGAAGGCAGCCAGCACACTCCCACGGCAGCTTTCCTTCTGCCTGCTTCCCTTCTGCGCTAAGTCTTTCTAAATTCTGCCAGCCTGGTAGATGACAGCCCGTGATTCTATGGGGCTGTGCTGCGTTTCTCTTCTTGTCATTTAGTTAGGTTTGTTGAAGTAGGTTTTACAGACAGTAAAATTCACTCCTTAGCGAACAGCTCCATGAGATTTACATGTGCAGGTTCATAACTACCTCTGCAGTTAAAGATCCATCCCCCTCAAAAGCCCCTCCACCTCCCACTCGTGGTCAGCTCCTCTCTCTGCCATGATCCTGGAAATGCCTGATTGCTTTTCTGTGCTCCTTTTCACGCTCCCCAGAAAGTCATATACGTGGAATTATACCATCTGTAACCATTGAGTCTGGCTTCTCTCACTTAGCAAATGTGTTTGAGAATCATCATTGTCATTGTATGTATCAAAAATTAATTTCTTTTTATTGATATGTTGTATTCCTGGTAAGGGTGAGTCCCAGCGTGAGTATTCACTCCTCTACTGAAGAACATGGGTTGTTTCCATTTTTGGTAGATGTTACATGTTCAGCTCAGTTCAGTCGCTCAGTCATGTCTGACTCTTTGGGACCCCATGGACTGCAGCATGCCAGGCTTCCCTGTCCATCACCAACTCCCGGAGCTTACTCAAACTCAAGTCCATTGAGTTGGTGATGCCATCCAACCATCTCATCCTCTGTTGTCCCCTTCTCCTCCTGCCCCCAATCCCTCCCAGCATCAGGGTCTTTTCAAATGAGTCAGTTCTTCGCATGAGGTGGCCAAAGTATTGGAGCTTCAGCTTTAGCAGCAGTCCTTCCAATGAACACCCAGGACTGATCTTTAGGATGGACTGGTTGGATACATGAAGCCATTCTAAATATTCATATGTGAAGTTTGTGTGATCGTGAGTTTCTATTTCTCTTGAGTAAATACCTGTAAGTGGAATTTCTGGGTCACGTGAAACATTATGCCTAACTTAATAGGAAACTGGTATCCACTTTTTTTCCATATTCTTTTCCATTGTGGCTACCGCAGGACACTGAACATAGATCCCTGAGCTCTGCAGCAAGACCTTGCTGCTCACCCGTCCTACGTGGGTTTTGCCTCTGCTAACCCCAATCCCCAGTTCTTCCCCCTTCTTCCCTACCCATGGCAACCACAGGTCTGATCTCTATGCTTGTGAGTCTGTTCCTGCTTCATAGACAGGTTCATCATCAAACTTTCTTGAATGTCCCCTCCCTTCCTGAGATGGGCAGGAGGCCTGTGAAGCCCGGCGATTAAGAAGGGCAATCCTCCCTGAGCCTGGCTTTGCTTTACTCCTAACCTCAGGGTCTCAGGATGCTGACCAAGAGGGACGTTTTAGTAAAACAAGATCAGGGTGTGACCCTTTGGGTCTTTAAAATGGGTAGTTCTGGAGGGTGAAAAGTCCACCCGAGGCTCAGTATCTCTGCTGGAATGGGGTCCACGTGGAGGAGAGTGCGGCCCTACGACTAGGGCGTGAGCGCTGAGCTGCCCACGAACAGGCCAGGCCGAGGGCCAGGCCCAGCGCTGCTCTGCAGCTTACTCCCGGGAGAGCCACCAGCCCAGGGAGGCTCCCAGGCATCCTCACCTCACATACCTTGCACCAGGAGCTTCAGGAGCTGGCCATGCCGGGCTCCACCACTGTCCGCACGGGTCCTCCAGAGAGCTGAGAAGAGTGAGCAAGTCCATCAGGAACTTCCTTGGTACTCTTCCCCAGTCGAGCGTGTGAGCCGAGAGACACAACTGACCTGACTTACGGTCCTGATCAAATATGGCCCCGAAAGCTTCCCGTGTAGAAAGGGCTTTTTTGATCAGTTGCAATGCTCCTAGCGCTCCATGAGAGTACTGTATCTCTCCACCTTGGGGGCATTTCATCAAAACGTCATGATCTATCTCGGTTTCCTTGCACGTGGCAGCTCCATCTTTGCCTTCCTGAATTCCAGGCACATTCAACTTTAGTTTTTCATGTTTCATTGTTGAGATGGGAGCTCTTTTGGCACAAGCTGAGGGAAATGCTGTTTGAATCCACATTTGTCTTTGATGCCCTAGGGAAATTCACCCTCCGCAGACATGCTGCTTCTATTGGGGCCCCATACTTACTTTATTTAACCCAAAATACTTGGGTATTTATATGTCTGTGACCCTGAAATGACCCCTTGCCCCTTCTGATTACTCAGTCACTCTCCTCCCGCTCCCTACCAGTCCAGGACCTGACAATCTTGGGGTGTCAATAAATGACTCATGAATGGATGAAAGAGTCAGAGATCAAATTAGTGACTAAGATTTTCTTGACAGAGGATAGGGGTGCCTTTTATAAGGATGACCTGATTCAGCAGGGGCTTCCCTGAAAGGGGAGGGAGAGAGTTGAAGTCTGCAGGGGACGCAGAGTGAGGGGCCTGGTAGGAAGCCCTTGGTGGGGTTGGGTGAGGGGCTATAAAAACAATCTCAAAAGACAAGAGAGGCCCCTTGCCAGGCTGCCGATTTGAGGAGAAGCCTCTGAACCTGAGAGATGACAGTGGAGAGGAACTAGAAAACAGTCATGTTCCAGTGGAAGAAAGAAGGCCCAGAACTCTGGGCCCAAAACAGTACGGACGGTTCTTCCACACGTCCAGCGCCCCTGAATTCACCCAGAGAAGCCACTGTCTTCCTTAAGGAAGTCCTCGGTCTTCTCCCTGAGCATCATGAAGAGATCCGTGCATCAGCCCAGGGCACAGCCAGCCCCTCCTGCCCCCAGACCCACTCGCAGCGCGCCAGCAGCCTGGGGCACAGGCACCCTTGTCCTCAGAAGTTACCCAAACCGTCTGCTCTGGTAAACGCCCCAACGGTGCATTGACTCTGGGGCCAGAGTGCAGCAACCAAGCTGCATCCACGCTTCCTGTTCTCTTTAATGCAAAAGAGCAAGACTTGCTTACTTTTTGATTTGGTTGCTCAGTCATGTCCGACTCTGTGACCCGTAGGACTGTAGCTGGCCAGGCTCCTCTGCCCATGGGATTTATCAGGCAAGAATACTGGAGTGGGCTGCCGTCTTCCCACTCCAGGGATCTTCCTGACCAGCGATGGAACCTGCAGCTCCTGCATTTCAGGAGGATTCTTTACCCGCTGAGTCAGCGGGGAAGCCCAAGAACAAAACTGCTTAAGATGTATCGAATGTTTAATGCATATGGATGTTTGTATAGTATGCCTATATACCTGCTATGTAAGGTTCGCTATATGCCCACATTGTGCTCAGTTCTAACATACTGTCTACTAGCATTTGAGCTTCCCTGGTGGCTCAGTGGTAAAGACTCTGTCTGCAATACAGCAGCCGCAGGCGACTCAGGTTCGATCCCGGGGTGGGGAAGATCCCCTGGAGTAGGAGATGGCACCCTACTCCAATACTCTTGTCTGGGAAATCCCAGAGAGAGGAGCCTGGTGGGCTATAGTCCGGGGTGTTGCAGAGTCAGATGCAACTGCAGTGACTTACCACGCAGTGTTAGAGTTTGCAGGCAAACCTATCTATAAACTCTATATGTGAGCGCCGGCATCTCTACTGGATTAAGCATGTGTTCTGACCGGGGTCTGAGACTCTAATCTATCACTTCACAGATCATGCTAGCCTCCCTCCTTGCTTATCTAGAAATTCCCCAGCAGAGAAAAGCCAGGCTGCTCACGTTCCTCACTCACTCACTGAGTTGCTCGGCCCCTGTGCACTTGAGCAGCAATGCCTGCACGTCCTTGCAGGCACAACCTTACCACCCAGAGTACAAAACCCCGAAATATGAATATACCCGCTCATGTGTGGCTCCTTTGCCTCTTGCCTTACAGACTTCACGCGTTTCTGAAGCTACTTTGGCCATCACGTCCCCGCCCCAGTGAGACTGTCTCCTGTGTATATAAGTGGAGTCTCCGGGTCTGGCCTGTGTTCCTTCCTGGCATCCCTAAGTCTCATTCTTAATTTGCATGCGCTCAGGGCCACTCCTCATGTTATAAAGTTCTGTGTGTTTTGACAGATGCCTAATGGTAAGTATCTCTATTATACTGTCATATGGGATTCTTTGATCACCCTAAAATCCTGTGTTTCTTCTACTTAATCTTTCCCCTTCCCAATAATCTAGAAACCACTGACTTTTTTTTTGTTTGTTTCTTTTTCCAGAATGTCAAATAATTGGAAATATACAGCATGTGGCCTTTGCATACTGACTTCTCTCACATAGCAATATGCATTCACAAGTCTTTTTGTGGCTTGTTAGCTCATCGGTTTTCGCCTCTGAATAATACTGCAGTCTCTGGCTGTGCCACTGTCCCTGTATCCATTAATCCACTGAAGTACCTCTTGATGGCTTCCAGTTTTGGTAATTATGAATTAAACCGCTATAAATATTCATATTCAGGTTTTTTGTACATAAGCTTTCAGATCAATTGGATAAATGCCTAGAAGTATGATTCTGTAGTGAGACTGTTCAGCATTGTGCATGCCTGCTCAATCGCTTCAGTCACGTCTGTCTGGCTCTTTGTGACCCTACGGACTGTAGCTTGCTAGGTTCCCGTGTCCGTGGGATTCTCCAGGTGAGAACACTGGTGTGGGTTGCCATGCCCTCCTCCAGGGAGTCTTCCTGACCAGGGATCGAACCCAGGTCTTGTGCAGCTCCGGCACTGCAGGCGGACTCCTTACCCCTGATCCACCAGGGAAGCCCATTTAGCATCGCAGGAAACTCAAACTGTCTTTCAGAGTGGCTGTTCCCTCCACATTCCCACCAGCCACGGGAGAGCTTCTGTGGTTCCGCATCCCCATCGGCACTTGATCCTGTCAGTTTGAGGTCTTAGCGCTCGGCTGTGTGTGGTGCCCCTCACTGTTGCTGTAATCTGTAATTCACGGACGGGAAGGCTGCTGAGCGTCCTCGTCTGTGCTGACTTGCCCCTCGCGTTGGCTCTGGCGAGGTATCTGTTTAGACCGGTGTTGCTTGTCTTCTATTGTCTAGCTTTCAGGCTTCTTTCTGTATCTTGGATACCATCTTTTATCAGACCCGTGTTTCAAACACTTTCTCCCTGTCTGTGGCTTGCTTCTTCTTCACCTTAACGGTGTCTTTTAAAGAACAGAATTTTTAAATTTTAATAAGTCCTGCTTGTCAATTTTTCACTTTTATAGATCATGTGTTTGTATTTTCTGCAGACGCGTAGCTGTACCCAAGGTCACGTGGATTTTCTTCCACGTTTTATTCTATATTTTATAGCATCACTCTTCACATGCAGGTTTATCATACATTTGAGTTAGTTTTTTGAGAAAGTCATAAGGAATGAAATGAGTCTAGCCGACGTCTGGGTGCGTGCTTGGTGTCCAGCTGTCCCAGTATAGCCGACGTCTGGGTGCATGTTTGGGGTCCAGCTGGCCCAGCATCTTTCACTGAGAGGATGGTCCTTTCTGTTTTACATTGCCTTTGCCCCCTGGTTGGAGCTCCGCCGACCGTGCGTGTCGTCCGTGTGGGTCTGCCTGGGGGCTCTCTGCTGGTCTCGCTGGTCCCTCTCGGCACTCGTGCCCACTGCGCTGTCTGGATGATTCTCTTGTCAGACGCCGTCCAGTCTGGCTCTTCCTCAGTGCCGCGTTGCCCAGCCTTGGTCTTTTAACATCGTTTAAACTTTAGAGCAGGTTGGGCTTCATCTGTAGATCCGTTTGGGAAGAACTATCATCTTGACAATATTTAGTCTTCTAGCAGTGGCCCCCCACTCCAGTGCTCTTGCCTGGAAAATCCCATGGATGGAGGAGCCTGGTGGGCTGCAGTCCATGGGGTCACACAGAGTCGGACACGACTGAAGTGACTTAGCAGCAGCAGCAGCAGTCCATAAACAATGCGTATATATCCATTTATTCAGATTTCTTTCATCAGGATTTTGTAGCTGTCTACATAGAGATTGTGTACAGATTTCAATAATCAGATTTAGTGAGGGATTTGCTTAGCATGCCTGCTTAGGAGGACTCTCAGATTAATACCTCCCTCTTCCTCCTGTTTCACCCTAGCTTAGGTGCCTTCCCTGGTGGCTCAGCTGGTAAAGCATCTGCCTACAATGCGGGAGACCAGGGTTCAATCCCTGGGTCGGGAAGATCTCCTGGAGAAGGAAATGGCAACCCACTCCAGTATTCTGCCTGGAAAATTCCATGGACAGAGAAGCCTGGTAGGCTACAGTCCTTGGGGTCGCAAAGAGTTGGACATGACTGAGCGACTTCACTTCACTTCACTTAGGTGCCTCACCCTTTGCAGACCTGCCCTCAACTATAGGACACTCCTTGTTCCTTTAGCATATGGCTTAGACCTCATGCATGGTGTAAATCGTGTAATCATGAATTTACTTTTCTTTATTTGTTTGTCTAAATGTTAGCCTTGAGCTTTCAGAGAAGAGTGCCTTTCTCAAGTTCATTTCCATGTCCCCAGAGACACACGGGGCTTCCCAGCTGGTGCAGTGGTGAAGAATCCACCTGCCAATTCAGGAGATACAAGAGACACAGGTTTGATCCCTGTGTCGGGAAGATCCCCTGGAGGAGGAAATGGCAACCCACTCCAGTACCTTGCCTGAAGAATCCCATGGACAGAGGAGCCTGGTGGGCTACAGTTCATAGGGTTGCAAAGAGTTGGACATGACTGAAGCAACTTAGCACGTGTATGCAATAGGCAGATTCTATGTAAAATTTTCTAAATTCTTAGATGTGGAATTTTCAGCAAAAGCAATGATTTTTCTCCTGTTCCCTTTAGAGAGTGCTATCATTTTCATAAAGAAGGAAATAAAACCTTAATGGTCACTCACAGGAGGAACAGGATGGGGGGATCCTGCAGGGCTGTGGACTGTGGGAAGGAAAATAGAAACTCAGATCCTTCCTGAAGTCACTTGAACACAATCAGTTAATTTTTTCTGGAGGCTGGTCAGGGATGCCTGTGCACAGCTGATTGTTATTTTAGAACACAGACCTTAAAATACATGAGTCATATTTTCTATAGTTAGTCTGTAACTAAGGTTTCCTAAGCATAAAAATAACGTTTCTCCCAGCACTACAATTTAATTTTACTTATAGCCCATTCATAATTCCTGGGCATCTTTATGGTGTTACATTTACAAGTTTGCATTCATTTTTACAGCTCCGTGTGTGAAACTGTTTTGAAGATGAAAAGTCCGTATATGATCCAAATACCATTATTTTCTTCTTTTGGAAAAGAAGCCCCTACCCACTCATTTGGTGTGTCTGGAATCCAGAAAGGCCTGTGGGAGGAGGCTCTGCTGGGGGTTGAAGGCTCCGCCTGAGGGGCAAGAGAAGGGCCAGTGGCACCTGGACTGGCTCAGATGGCTCCTGTCTGAGTTCTAGATGCCTGCCTGGGTTTCCCTGGGTGCTTCAACCTTGTCCCTGACCCTCCTGCTCTTAAGATACTTCAAGGCTCATAGGCCATCAGCAGATGTGACTGAAGCCCAAAGGAGGACATTGTCGTCTCAGCCTCGGAGCCACTGGCAGAGGCAGTGCCATCACCGGCTAGCAGAGATCCTGACGTGGAGCTCTTCCGCACGCCGACAAGTGCTTATGAGCAAAATGGATTATGTTTGCTCTGCAGAGAGCGGCGCCTCCAGGGAACACAGCTTCTCCTTGCCGCACCTCATTTGTAATGTGATTGAAATATGAAAATAATTTTCTCTGCCTACATCGCTTCAACCCATTGATATTAACTATAAAAACAAATGCCTGGCAAAGGCTAAACAAGCAGATGGCTTGTCAGCGTTTAGGAAGGGAGAGAGGTCGCGGAGCGTGTGGTCGCTCAGACCAGCGCAGGCCCCGGCCGGCCGTGAGGAGCAGCCGGCGTGCCTCTGTGCTCGCCCTGCCCTCTGCCTGTGCGGGGCCCCAGTCTCACCTGATCCCAGGCAGTGGAGGGCTTGCTGCCCTGCTCTGTATTTCCAATTCAGCCCCTCTGTGGTGGGGCCCCAAAGTTTGCTTTGCCGACAACGTCCCAGGTAAGGCTGCTGAGTTGGAGGGCTACACTTTGAGAAGCACCCACTCAGGGCACCCAGCTCCCTTCACCTAACTTGGCCAAAGGACAAGCTGAAGGACAAACAGAACATCTCAGGGGAGCCTGCCTGCAGTGGGACGGCTGAGCCCGACACACACGATTCCTCCCTGTTACTGATCTAGGTAAGCTTCCTTCTCTGCCTCACCCCTGGGGACATAAGGGGCCACACTAACTGAGCAAAATGTACAATCAGGACATTTTCATAGCAGTACTCTTTGCTGTTGAAAATCTGATGAAAGCTAGGGAGAATTCCCCACACAGAAATCACACACACACGCTGAATTGTACATTTACTTTCACGGGTTCATGAATTTCCTGAATCCCAAGGTAAGACCCTTAATACTCTGAAAAGTAAACAGAAAGGGAAGATGTAAACAGGTTTCTGTGATAAAAATAGAAAAATAATTTGGAAGGGAATTTATCTTGAAGCTCCTTGGAGTGCAAGGCAAATTCAAAGATGAGAGTGTTGGGCTGACACACGAGAGTGTTTGCTGTGGATGACATCTCCTGGGCAGGGGGTCTGCGGGATCTGGCCGGGGGCTTGAGGATGGAGGGGAGCAGGTGGTCAGAGAGCGACAGTCCAGAGGCGGGTCTGAGCGTCCATCTGCAGACAGGGCACTACCGTGACCTTGAAGGTGGCTTTCCGCGGAGGCTGCCACATGAAGCTCCTCTTGCGTCTTCCCCGTGGGCTCCGCTGACACCCTGAGCGCCCAGTGCTGCCCTCCCTGCCCTGAGACCTCCCTGGGGCTGAACGTAGAGGCGAATGATGCCCATTCAGGGCTCTGCCTGTGCAAGGCGCATATTCAGAGTCCTTTGCGGTCCTCACAGAAAGCCTTGTGAGTGTCCCACTGTGCAGGCAAGGAGGCAGACATCCCAGGCAGCTGTATGACTTGTCCAAGCCACCCAGGGAGCAGGAGAGCCAGCACCCAAACACCGTGAGCCTCGTCCACAGCCCCCACTGCCGACTCACTCGAGCTGGATGGGGCTGTTGTGCCCAGGAGCCCCCAGCCCTTTCCCCAGCCCCTGCCTGGGACAAGACCCACCCTCTCCCTGAAGGAGAGACCATCCCTGCTCCTTTCCCAGAAGGAGACCTCTTCCAGGTTCTCTCCTCTAGCCATTGTAACCAGCTGCCCTCAGGGTACCGTAAGCACAGACGCCTTCCAGATGCACCTCCACGCGCCAAGAGCAGCTTTGTATTTCTGTGCATAAGTGAAATCGACAGTGGCTTTATCATTCCAACAGCTCTGAGACGGAATCCCAGCTCTGCAGATCACAAACTGTGCGGATCCAGACGAGTTCTCCCTGTGTGTTCCTGGGTGGAAACAGGGGCAGCGCCCTCTCAGCACTCTTGTGAGCACACCCCAGAATGGAATACAAATCATTCCACTCAGAGACGGGCTCACAGGACGCGCTTCATGCACGCTTGCCTTGCTTTCCACGTCTGGAGTGAAGGCAAGAGCTTCGTCTTCGCCCTCAGCATATGGAAGCTCCGAGACCCATCGTGAAACTGTCAGCTGGGATGCATACTCTAGCTCAAATTAAAATATCACTGTGCGCTGGCGTTCTTTGTGCTGGAGGCGAACTCCACTGACATATGTCTGCAGCGCCGCATTTGCAAGGAGGATGACACTTTAAAAAACTTTGCAATAAATATTTTGTTTTCCACTTACTGCACAGTACACATTAGCTCCAGTCTTTGCGGTCTGTGCTCCATCAGTCACCATTAGGACGGAGCGGGCTAAGTGGTCCATTACTCTCCCCAGACCCTCTGGTCACGATGGATGTTTCTCTGTTCATTTCAAAGCAGGTGAAGAAGATCCCACGGGTCTCAGACTAACTTTGAGGGGAGGGGGGTAAGTTGAGGCAGACAGACGAGTAGCCAGCAGAGGTATATTTAGCGCCTGCGAATGTGTATTAGACAGGGAGCCTGGCGTGCTGCGGTCCATGGGGCTGCAGAGTGGCACACCATTAGTGACTGAACAACAACGACCAAGTGTGTTAGACGCCGTGTGGAGACTGGGGAGGGGACGGAGGCTGCGGAGAACCGGAACCTGCCTCCCGGACGCTCAGGAAGCGGGAGGCTCATGCTCAGGGTCGGGGTGAAGAGCAATGCGTGTAGGATGTTTTGATTGGAGCCCTGCGCATCCCTTTGTCCCCAGGGCCACAGTTACCTGTGGCCTCTTGCACCCCACGACGGCGCTTCACACGCACTCGTGATGTTCTAGTCCCTCTGGACACCTACCCTTAAGGAGGGTAGGCGGTACAGTCGACGTTTGGCCCAGAAAGCAGAGCCACTGGGAGGGATAGGCCCAGGTTCATTGCCAGGATCAGACCGTCCACAGCTGAGCCTGCAGGCGGAGGAGACGGCCCAGGGCTGTTGCCCCTGCTCCGGTTTGCAGCCTGAGTCGTGTCGGATCCTCAGGCTGGCCGTCAGGAGCCAAATGGGAGTGAGCGAGGATGAGCCAGGACCCATCCGGGCCAAGGGTGCCTGCGGTTTCTTCCGACCGCCCCCACCCTCAGGTCTGTGGGAGGAGCCGGGGCCTCTGAGATGCAGTGGCGCTCCCTCAGCCCAGGGCTCAGGGAGGCGGACCGGGAACTCTCCTTTGGGTCAAAAATATCTGCCAGCCTGGGGGCTTCCTGTGCTCAAGGGGCCCCCGCGTCAGCCTTGGGAACACAGGGGGTGCCGCTGCTTCCCCCCACCCCATGGCCAACCCAACCCTGACTAGTCCCGAAGGCCACTCGGGACAGAGTCAGCACAGCAAGCGTGCCCTGGCCCAAACACGGCCGACGGGCGTCCAGGCAGATGGCAGGGTTCACGCTGATATGAGAGTTTAGAGAAAGGGTTGAAAACTGTGCACTGGTTTGGTTTAGTTGCTAAGTTATGTCCGACTCTTACGATCCCATGGACCGTAGCCCACCAGGCTCCTCCATCCATGGGATTTTCTAGGCAAGAGTACTGGAGTGGTTTGCCATTTCCTTCTCCAGATCTTCCCAATCTAAGGATTGAACCCAGGTCTCCTGCACTGCAAGCAGATTCTTTACCCTGAGTTATCAGGGAAGCCCTGAAAACTGTAGAGGGAACCTAAAAACATTTTATGTTACTTTACCAGTTCATTGACTACTGGAAATCCAAGCTAAGGAAATAACTCTAAATGAAGAAAAAACAAGAATTGGACTATATAGAAGGCTCAGCACTGAAGATTGGTGCTTTGAACTGTGGTGCTGGAGAAGACTCTTGAGAGTCCCTTGGACTGCAAGGAGATCCAACCAGTCCATCCTAAAGGAGATCAGTCCTGAATATTCATTGGAAGGACTGAAGCTGAAGCTGAAGCTCCAATACTCTGGCCACCTGACACAAAGACCCAACTCATTGGAAAAGACTTTGATGCTGGGAAAGATAGAGGGCAAAAGGAAAAGAGAGCAGCTGAAGATGAAATGGTTGGATGACATCACTGACTCAATGGACACGAGTTTGGAAAACTCTGGGAGATGGTGGAGAACAGGGCAGCCTAGCATCCTGCAGTCCACGGGGTCGCAAAGAGTCAGGCACGACTTAGTGACTGAACATCAGGAGAGCAGTCAAGTGAGTGGGTAATCGAGTCCATTGAATGAAGTCATCACAAATCCATGGGCGCCATCTCTGCAGGGTGCAGTGATGTGAAACACGCCGGCGCCAGTGGGAAGTGACCCGCACAGGAGCACACGCAGCATGATCACGGCTCTGCAGGAAAGGAGCTTTCCATAAAAAGAGAAAGAGTTTTGACTCCAAAGCAATAGTAGCAGATGCTTGAATCCGGGTCTCTGCACACTCCAGACCCACCAGAGGTCAGCAGGCAGAGAGGAGAAGTTCCTTAAAGCCCCGCCCCTCCAGTCCAGCAGGACAGAGGAACAGTGAGTAGGAAATGAACACCCATGTCTGCAGTTCCCAGGGCCCCCTCGCCCCTGGGGTAGACTGCATCGGGAAGGGAGAGAGGAGCCATGGAGACAGAGGCCCCACCTGAAAGGGAGTCCTGGGAACAGAGGATCTGCAGGCTTAGAGCCCCAGGCCATGGTGAAGTCAAACAAAGTGGACAAGAAACGTGTGGACGAAGTGCCAAGTACAGGAGTCACAGGTCCTCCAGAGCGGGGCTGACTTGGGGGAGGACACCGGCAGGAGAAGGGATGAGGTTAGAGAAGAAGACAGGCAATGGGGCTGCTGTGGAGGCAAACCAAGCAAGTGGCAGACGCTTTTTAAAAACTGGGAGCTACACCAAACGTACCCATGCACCCCCTCAAACGTGGGGTAGAGAGAACACCCCTCACCAAATATGGAGAAGCAGGTTTCTCTGGGACAGAGAAACCCAGAGAGGCCCCACTCGCTTCCTCCCTGCCTCCTGTGACTCCCAGGCGCCTGGGCCAGTGAAAGAAGATGCTCCAAGCGAATGAAAGGAGCGGAACAGACCCTGCAGGAAAATTCTCCCCAAACTGAAACATGTACGGCAGAACAAAGCCACAGCACAAGGGTCAGTCCATGTGAATTATTCTTCAACAAGCATTTCACGGGGTGGAAACGCATATGAAGTTTGAATTTCGAAATCTCAGAGCAGAAATGTATAGAACCCTGAAAACGTGAAATGAGAATGCACTCGACATGAGGATGGAATTGAAGCCAAGACAGACCCCCCCCCCCACAGACAGAAGGGCTTCTAGAGCCTGGAGCTGACTCACACAGCCAGTGGGGAGGGGCAGCTTGCACACAGACAAGAAAGTGAATGAAAATAAAGAAAGAGGGGGAAGGACCAGTGAGAAAGCGAAGGAGGCAAGAAACGAGCAAACAAAAAAAAGGCGCCCAAAATGCACCGGATCCGATTGGATCCCTAAGATGATGAACCATACATGCCAGGGGGTCGATGTTGTTTTTCAGTCGCTCAGCCGTGTCTGACTCTTTGTGACCCCGTGGACTGCAGCACCCCAGGCCTCCCTGTCAATCACCAACTCCCAGAGTTCACTCAGACTCATGTACATCAAGTTAGTGATGCCATCCAGCCATCTCATCCTCTGTCGTCCCCTTCTCCTCCTGCCCCCAATCCTTCCCAGCGTCAAGGTCTTTTCCAATGAGCTGGTTCTTTGCATCAGATGGCCAGAGTGTTGGAGCTTCAGCCTCAGTCATTTCAATGAGTATTTGGGGTTGATTTCCTTTAGGATTGACTGCTTTGATCTCCTTGCAGTCCAAGGGACTCTCAAGAGTCTTCTCCAGCCCCACAATTTGAAAGATCAATTCTTCAGCACTCAGCCTTCTTTATGGTCCAACTCTCACATTCATACATGACTACTGAAAAAACCACAGCTTTGACGATAGGGAGTCAATATTTAAGCTAAAATCCAGTGACAGCTTACTGATCTCTGGAAAGACCTTGTTGAGAGACTGCCGGGAACTCAAGGAATCTGGGCTGGGAGGCCAACCCCCAGGGCATGTCACGGTGCAACTCTTAAATTTTAAGGGTGAAACAAGCCCAATCGGGAGTGGGAAACATCTCAGCAGAACCTCCAGGTGAGAGGACTGTGGGTCTTAAAAGTAGAAGTAAGCAGGACAGCATCTGAGGTCTCGATAGCAAGACCACAGTGGGAACTCATTCCCAATGACCCTTGCAAAGGCCTTGTGAGCTCCTGAGGGGGTTAGATGCAGCCAAGTCACAGAAGCACAGTCACCAGTGAAGAAGGACTTGGGGACCACAGGGCTCCCCATCCTTTGGTGGAGTCTATCAGGTGAGGGGTTCTGCTGGCCGAGGAATAACTGGGAACTTCAACCAAAGGGCCTGCGGTGAGGCTTGAGTGTATATGTCCACACCCCTAAAACTCACAGGAAGATGAGGATGATGGTAAATGGTTATGTGTGGATGTTATATATTCCAGGAGAAAAAAAAAGATACAAATAAAAAGACCCAAGGGAAGAAGAAAAGGGGCCCGCGAGGTAGGTTGACTGATCATTGCATCAATAGGAACTGGGAGCCGGAGGTACCCTTTCAAGGCTGACCCACCAGAGAGGAAGCCTGTGAAGGCAGAGGGGACTCTGGGCTTTAAGGAGGAGATTAACCTAAGGATTATCACAGAGCAAAAAGACGGAATGTCATCAATATTAGAGGATGTCTATTTTACATGAAAAAGAAAACCAACTGTTATAGAAAGAGACCCAGAAAATACATCCTCTAATGCTATTCATATTTCAGAGACACAATCAAGCATGTCAATCATTTCAACAAATGCATGCAGGATTATTTCAACTTCTAAAAGATTTCAAATCCGCCCCAAGAAAAGGTACACAAGAAACACGCATAAGGTGATTCAGAAAGGCTAAAATAATAATGCAGTCAGACAAAGGTTGGGCAAATACAGTAAGCCTCCTCCTTATGGACCTTCGAGATGCAAGCTTCTAAAGCTGCAAGCACACGCTCCCTCAACACCGGGTGTGAAACGGCAGCCGGGCCTTCGCCTCCTGTTGCTCAGGACCCTTCAGCTCCACCGCCTCCCACCTCTTCTCTCTCCTCCAGTCAAGAGCTCTTCTTGACTGCTCACTCAGTGCCAGCCCCTGTATGCCAGCTACTATCTTTTTCAAGGTGCTCTACTGTAAGATGAAAACCACTTTCTTTATCTTTTGTGCTTGCTTGTTTTATCTACTATTTGTGTGAAAGTATTATAAACCCATTACAGTACAGTACTGTACCGCCAGCTCTGTTAGTTGGGTAACGAGGCTAATTTGTTGGACTTACAAACGAATGGAACACATGAGCACGCTCTCAGCACAGAATTCGTTATTATAAGGGGGACGCCCGGAAGAAACAGAAGCAAGACTGTGATCTTGATGTTTCACAAGGTAGAACTCGCCTCCCCCCATTAAATGTTGCAAAGAGGAACGTTCTGTATTTGAAAGCTACTATTGAATATGTAGCGGATGTGAACACACAGACCCCAGAGCCTAGCAGCTGCAAGCTAGAAAGAAAAACTACAGAAGATGTGAAGACAGCAGGAGTAATTTAATGTATTGTTTCAGTCTAAGGCAGGTCAAGTAGATTTTCTTTTTTAAAAAAGTGAAAATATAAAACCAATGAACTATGGAAGGTAGAGTCCATGAATATATATATACATTTACAACTTAATAATAGTACAGCATCTTCTTAGTCACTCATGGAACATTTATAAAAATGGACCAAATGTTAGGTGACAGAGGAAGTGCCAGGGAGTTCCTTAAAGTAAAAATAGTGTAAACATCATTTACTGATCACAAAGCAATAAAACTAGTAATTAATGACTCACTTGTTAACGGATCCTTCTGCAGATTTAAAACCTCACAAAGGAAGTGCAGTCCAAACTTGCAGAACTTCTAAAGGACAAAGATAAGGAAAACACAACATTCCAGTCTATGGAATACAACAAAAGAGGTGATCAGATACAACCCCACCCTAGATGTGAATAAAAAGAGTCAAAATAAATTAAAATGTTAGAAACAGAATAATAAAATGTATGAAAAGAAGGAAATAATAAAAGTACAAATCAACAAAAACAAAAGTGAAGAGTTCATAAATAAACAAAATTGCCAGAGAGAGTAGCAGATGAGCCAACTAGAATAAGCTGATTCTAAAAAGAGAATGCGAAAACCTGCGAAGGCAGGAGGGAGGAGCTGGGAGCCTGAGCCCCGTGGAGAGCAGGCGCGGCCCCCGCCAGGGCCTGGGTGATCGGCCTCAGCTCCGCAGACCCACGGAGCCCAGCCCGGCTGGCCCCTTCCTCCTCTGTGGGCCTTGTGGCAGAAACACGATAAAGGACTTCCGGCCACTTGAGATAGGCCGCTGTTCAGATTTTCTGCTGCCAACCCCCAGCCCCAAGACCACCTCGGGTGGCTGAGGAGACTCCCACGGTCCCCTTCGTGTCTCTGCCTGGACTCCTGTTCCTCCTCTGAGCTGTGGGCACAATGTGAGGCTCCCAGCCATCACTGTTCCAGGCTGTCAACCCACATCCCACCCACTCCACACTCACTCACACATTTGCACAAGCCCCACCATGCCTCCTGTACTCTAGAATAAACAATAAATGTGGCATTTGGACTTTGATGACTGATTGGGCCAAGAGCACATTCTGTATTCCATCACTCCCTTTTCAAAGCTGACCCTCCACTGGGACATTCATCAAATATGGCAATGCTATGTGTACCAAGCATGCGCTTACATTCAAGAAGCCTGCTTGGAAAACTACCTTTCAATGCTTCATTGGAGGACAAAATGAAGCAGGGCAAAGGCTAATAGAGTTTTGCCAAGAGAACGCACTGGTCATAGCAAACACCCTCTTCCACAACACAAGAGAAGACTCTACACATGGACATCACCAGATGGTCAACACCGAAATCAGGATGATTATATTCTCTGCAGCCAAAGATGCAGAAGCTCTATACAGTCAGCAAAAACAAGACCAGGAGCTGACTGTGGCTCAGATCATGAGCTCCTCATTGCCAGATTCAGACTTAAACTGAAGAAAGTAGGGAAAACTGCTAGACCATTCAGGTATGACCTAAATCAAATCCCTTATGATTATATACTGGAAGTGAGAAATAGATTTAAGGGACTAGATCTGATAGACAGAGTGCCTGAAGAACTACGGATGGAGCTTTGTGACACTGTACAGGAGGCGGGGATTAAGACCATCCCCAAGAAAAAGAAAAGCAAAAAGGCAAAATTATTGTCTGAGGAGGCCTTACAAATATCTGAGAAAAGAAGAGGTGCTAAAGGCAAAGGAGAAAATGAAAGATACACCCATTTGAATGCAGAGTTCCAAAGAATAGTAAGGAGAGATTAGCCTTTCTCAGTGATGAATGCAAAGAAATAGAGGAAAATAATATATTGGGAAAGACCAGATATCTCTTTAAGAAAACTAGAGATACCAAGGGAATATTTCATGCAAAGATGGGCTTGATAAAGGACAGAAATGGTATGGACCTAACAGAAGCAGAAGACATTAAGAAGAGGTGGCAAGAATACACAGAAGAACTATACAAAAAAAGATCTTAAAGACCCAGATAACCTCAATGGTGTGATCACTCACCTAGAGCCAGACATCCTGGAATGTGAAGTCAAGTGGGCCTTAGGAAACATCAATACGAACAAAGCTAGTGGAGGTGATGGAATTCCAGCTGAGCTGTATCAAATCCTAAAAGATGATGCTGTGAAAGTGCTGCACTCAATATGCCAGCAAATTCGGAAAACTCAGCAGTGGCCACAGGACTGGAAAAGGTAAATTTTCATTCCAATCTCAAAGAAAGGCAATGCCAAAGAATGCTCAAATTACCACACAATTGCACTCATCTCACACACTAGCAAGTAATGCTCAAAATTCTCCAAGCCAGGCTTCAACAGTATGTGAACGGGTCAAATTCCAGATGTTCAAGCTGGTTTTAGAAAAGGCAGAGGAACTAGAGATCAAATTGCCAAAATCCATTGGATCATTGAAAAAGCAAGACTTCCAGTAAAACATCTATTTCTGCTTTATTGACTAAGCCAAAGCCTTTGGCTGTGTCGGTCACAATAAGTTGTGGGAAATTCTTCAAGAGATGGGAATACCAGACCACCTTATCTGTCTCCTGAGAAATCTGTATGCAGATCAAGAGGCAACAGTTTGAACCGGACATGGAACATCAGACTTGTTCCAAATTGGGAGAGGAGTATGTCAAGGCTGTATATTGTCACTCTACTTATTTAACTTATATGCAGAGTACATCATGCGAAATGCTGGGCTGGATGAAACACAAGCTGGAATCAAGATTGCCAGAAGAAATATTAAACACCTCAGATACCCAGATGATACCACCCTTATGGCAGAAAGTGAAGAACTAAAGAGCCTCTTGATAAAAGTGAAAGAGGTGAGTGAAAAAGTTGGCTTGAAGCTCAACATTCAGAAAATGAAGATCATGGCATCTGGTCCCACCTCTTCATGGCAAATTGATGGGGAAACAATGAAAACAATGAGAGACTGTATTTTCTTGGGCTCCAAAGTCACTGTGGATGGTGATTGCAGCCATGAAATTAAAAACACTTGCTCCTTGGAAGAAAGGGTGTGACCAACCAAGACAGCATTTTAAAAGGTAGAGACATTACTTTGCCAAAAAGTTCAAAGCTATGGTTTTCCCAGTGGTCATGTATGGATGTGAGAGTTGGACCACAAAGAAAGCGAAAGCTGAGCACTGAAGAACTGATGCTTTTGAACTGTGGTGCTGGAGAAGACTCTTGAGAGTCACTTGGACTGCAAGGAGATCCAACCAGTCCATCCTAAAGGAGATCAGTCCTGGGTGTTCATTGGAAGGACTGATGCTGAAGCTGAAACTCCAATACTTCGGCTACCTGAGCGAAGAAGTGACTCCTTGGAAAAAAATCCTGATGCTGGGAAAGATTGAGGGCAAGAGGAGAAGGGGATGACAGAAGATGAGATGGTTGGATGGCATCACTGACTCAATGGGCATGAGTTTGAGCAAACTCTGGGAGCTGGTGATGGACAGGGAGGCCTGGCGTGCTGCAGTCCATGGGGTCGCAAAGAGTTGGACATGACTGAGCAACTGAACTGAACTGAATGTTTCACTGAATTTTATAGAACCATAGAAAGAGGTGCTACAGCAGCTATAACTAGTTGCCAGGTAACCCGCTGAAAACCGTCTTTGTATGAGAAAGCCATGAACCACTCTAATGAGCCCATGGTCTGGGGTGTGCTGCTTTCTGCCTGTGTTTCTGCTCACAAGCAGGCTCAGGGCACCGAGGGATGTCACCTTGGGGACACACAGACGGGCAGCAGACCAAAGGTCAGGGACCGAGTTCCAACCCCAGACCCACCTGCAGCCAACCAGGATAGGCTGCAACTAATTGGTCTCAACTCTGGACTTCAGTTCTCTAATGTGAAAAGGAAAGTCGAGCTAGGCATTCCCTGTGATTAAAGCTCTGATGCTCCATGCTTCTTCAAAACTCATAGCTGGGAAAGATGAGAGCTGACTGACTTAAAGAAAAATTCTGTTTTTCGGTTCCAAGCCCTGAGCAGACAGGCTGGCCTAGCCCCAAGCTTCAGGTGGGGGCATGATGGCATGCAGAGGGGGGCCTAGGACTCCCCGATTCAGCTGCAGACTCAGAGGTCTTTGGGTGACAGTTCCTCACCATTGCTCGGACCTTGCCCGATTTTAGGGTTGACAGTCCTGGGCTCAGCAGGATGGCTGTTGCCGAGAGCTTGCCATTGGGGGACGTGGAGCATGGCTGCTTCGCATCCCCTTGTTGGACATTTGTGGAGCAGACCTATGTGGTCACAGCCCTGGGGGCTTCCAGCCTGGGGCAGTCTTCACACCCCCACTCTCTGAAGCCCCACTGGTGACCTTGTCCCATTCTGTTTGCGGTCTGTTCTGTAAGCATTGGCCTCGTTGCTCACCTTTGGGGAACCCTGAATGCGCTGGGCCTTTGTGGACCTCGTCCCATTCTGTTCTGCTGTCTGTTCTGTAAGCGCTGGCCTCGTTCTCACCTTTGGGGAACCCTGAATGCGCTGGGCCTTTGTGCTTGCTGTTCCCTCATATGGGTGCGCGCCAGGCCG
This sequence comes from Aepyceros melampus, assembly GCA_006408695.1. NCBI lineage: Eukaryota > Metazoa > Chordata > Mammalia > Artiodactyla > Bovidae > Aepyceros > Aepyceros melampus. The sequence continues at coordinate 43,941 of SJXQ01004272.1, read as the reverse complement.
CTCCTGTCCCACTCACCTGTCTCCCCGGGAGTGCCCATGCGTCCCAGCTGGAGTCTGCTCTCTACACCATCCACCCCTGCCCCGTGTGTCTGGGCTTCACCATGAGCTGACCCAGTCTGTGTACATCATAAACGCATCGAGATTCTGCTTGAGGTTTGCTCTCCAAACACTAGAATGCAAGACAGACGGCAGAGGCGTCCTCTGTCTGCTCCAGCGACACTTCCACGGCAGCTTCCTCCACGCCAGGTTACAGGAGGCCTTCTATAAATATTAGTTGAATGAATGAGTTTGCTTAGTCACTTCTCCGATTTGAAGATTGCTTTACAAAGCCTGTTAAACCAATCACGATATCTCATTTAATGCCAAGGATGGACTTGTGTGAATCATCCAGTGATGGAGTCCACTCTAGGGGATGCTGCGTGCTACTGAAGCCTTGCCCATTTACTCTACACACGTTTCTGCAGAAATAAGGCTTTGTAAGTAAAGTTAGTAATTGAGAAGAGCTCCCAAACCACTGGGGTTGCTCAGTAATCAGAGCCACACTGAACACTCACGGTACCAGCCATGGTTTACAAAACCCTTTAGGAAACTCTCAGACAAAATGCTCATTTACAAGTGAAGTAAACCAGGTCACGAAGCTGGGACCTGACGCTGCAGGGTCTCAGAGCAAAGCCTCCTCCTTCAGGCTCTGGACACTCAGGCCCCAACTCAGGGTGAGTTGCATCCCCTGCTGGGAGGGCATCCGAGGTCACACATCAGTCACAGCCACCTCCCCTCACCCCTCACACTGGCCGCCGAAGCTGAGCTCCCCGGACGTGACTTATCTCCACCGTGGCCATTGTGTCCTTAGACTCTGTATGTTGGCTCTTCCAAGTTTCCTTTCAGTTGCTTTCTGCCAAGACTTTCACATTTTCATTTCTTTCTTCTTTGGACTGTGGCGACTCTCCCAAGACTGTCTTCCACAATCGCACCTGCCTCTGCTCTGCCATCCGCTGGTTTTGTTTGGTTTCCCGATCGCGCATTTATGCGTTTTAACCTCTGTGCTCTTTTTCTTCTTGCAGTAGCTTCCTCTCCGTGGTTGCTTGCTTCATTTCTGTAGATGGTTCAGTTCAGTTCAGTTCAGTCGCTCAGTCGTGTCTGACTCTTTGCGACCCCATGAATCGCAGCACGCCAGGCCTCCCTGCCCATCACCATCTCCCGGAGTTCAGTTAGACTCACGTCCATTGAGTCCGTGATGCCATCCAGCCATCTCATCCTCGGTCGTCCCCTTCCTCCTCCTGCCCCCAATCCCTCCCAGCATCAGAATCTTTTCCAATGAGTCAACTCTTCGCATGAAGTGGCCAAAGTACTGGAGTTTCAGCTTTAGCATCATTCCTTCCAAAGAAATCCCAGGGTTGATCTCCTTCAGAATGGACTGGTTGGATCTCCTTGCAGTCCAAGGGACTCTCAAGAGTCTTCTCCAACACCATAATTCAAAAGCATAAATTCTTCAGCACTCAGCCTTCTTCACAGTCCAACTCTCACATCCATACATGAGCACTGGAAAAACCATAGTCTTGACTAGACGGACCTTAGTAGCAAAGTAATGTCTCTGCTTTTGAATATACTATCTAGGTTGGTCATAACTTTCCTTCCAAGGAGTAAGCATCTTTTAATTTCATGGCTGCAGTCACCATCTGCAGTGATTTTGGAGCCCCCCAAAATAAAGTCTGTCACTGTTTCTACTGTTTCCCCATCTATTTGCCATGAAGTGATGGGACCAGATGCCATGATCTTCGTTTTCTGAATGTTGAGCTTTAAGCCAACTTTTTCACTCTCCTCTTTCACTTTCATCAAGAGGCTTTTTAGTCCTCTTCAGTTTCTGCCATAAGGGTGGTGTCATCTGCATATCTGAGGTTATTGATATTTCTCCCAGCAATCTTGATTCCAGCTTGTGTTTCTTCCAGTCCAGCGTTTCTCATGATGTACTCTGCATAGAAGTTAAATAAGCAGGGTGACAATATACAGCCTTGACGTACTCCTTACCCTATTTGGAACCAGTCTGTTGTTCCATGTCCAGTTCTAACTGTTGCTTCCTGACCTGCATCCAGATTTCTCAAGAGGCAGGTCAGGTGGTCCTGGCTGCTCACCTCCTGCTGAGCCGCGCACCATCAGCGTTGCAGCACACTTTGTTTCTTGCAGTGAATGCACTTCAGAGAAAGGCTTCCTGGCTTTCCAGGGCTCGCCTCCCTGTGAATCGCAGCACCACTGGCCTGCTCTGGTGGTTTTCTATTTCTCGCTGTGGTGCACCCACACCAATGCCATGACTGCCCCATGCGAGTCTGCCGTGACCGTGACAGCCCTCCCTGGGCCTGGTGACTGGAGCCCCTCAGAATCTGTTACGAGTCCCCACAGTCAGCCCCGGAGGCTCCCCCTGTCCTCCTTGCTCCTTCGACCCCAGCTGGGCTCCTGGGGGCTCTCCCGTGGAGGGCGAGGCTCCTCCACCCTGTGCCCTCTCACCAGACTCCCCAGATGTGTTCATGCTGTGGGCCACACACAGGAGAACTCGTGTCCGGGGAGGGAGGTCGCTAAAGGCCATCCTTGGATCACTGTCTTGCTCAGGAGTCTAACGCTTTTTCCACTTTCTGAATACACCCTTCTGAGATAGCTGAAGATGACCTTGGACATCCGTGGGGAGGGCAAGTCCTGGTCACTGCACATCTATGGGGTGAGACCAGAGCCCAAGCAAGTGACGGATGAGTGAGGTCACTCCCTCCCCAGGGCAGCCTTCTCTGGACTTGGGAAGGAGACAGTCCCTTTGCTCTTGACTCTTTGGACCTCCTCAGGTCACTGTGGCTGGATTTTCCGTGCTTACAGAATTGTCACATCCTTAAATCTTGTCCATCTCTTTGTGACCACATGAACTGTAGCTCATCAGGCTCCCCTCTCCTTTTCTCTCTTGACGTTTTCTCCAATTCATGTCTGTTGAATTGCTGATGCCATCCAACCGTCTCACCCTCTACTGCCCACTTCTCCTTTTCCTTCCATCTTTCCCAGCCTCAGGGTCTTTTCCAATGAGTCGGCTCTTTGCATTAGGCGGCCAAAGAATTGGAGCTTCAGCATCAGTCCTTCCAATGAATTTCATTCAAGGTTGATTTCCTTTAGGATTGACTGGTTTGATCTCCTTGCTGTCCAAGGGACTCTCAAGACTCTTTTCCAGCACCACAGTTCAAAACATCAATTCTTCGGTGCTCAGCCTTCTTTATGGTCCAATTCTCACATCTGAACATGACTACTGGAAAAATCATAGCTTTAACTATAGGGACCTATCTCTGCTTTTTAACACACAGCCTAAGTTTGTCATAGCTTTCCTTCCTAGGAGCAAGCATCTTTTAAGATGTCTTAAATCCTGGCCCTTTCTTTTGCACATTAATAAACTCCATTTTTCCATGTTCATCTATACATTCACCTTTCCCCTCTTCACTGTTCATTTAACGGATTTTGACACCTGCCACTGTTACTATTTCCGCACTTGTCCTCCCGCTTTCCTTTCGGTCATCTGTAAGCTCCCCAAGTGCAGCGTCTCTGCTGCCCTGTCAGTTGTGGTGTCTCCAAGGCTGAAGGCAGGAAATAGAACATAAATAAACAGATGAGCAAGGCACATAGAAGAAGTGGGTGTGATATACTGCCAATTGCATAGGTAGAGGATAATATTTAATATTATCTTATAAATGTGCAGCTTTTCTGGAAGCCTCCTGGAAGATCAGCAGCAGTGGCAGTTTGGGGAGAGGGTCTGAGTGTGGGACTCTGTTATCGAAGTCAAGGCTGGGAGGGACATTTCCCCCTGTACATCCTTCTGAGTTTTGAGTTTGGGGCCATATGAGTCTATTACCTAAAAAAAAATCAAATATATTTTAAAAGGAAGAATATGTCTGTTTTGGGAGGAATAAGTGGTCACTGATCACTAGACGCCCGGTTGTGAATCCAGGGCATTCTGCAGTGATACTGGCATTGACCATTATCCTTAATGGCCTTGCTTCTGTCAACAAACAGCCTGCTGACTCTTTGAGGACACGATCCAGCCTAGAATCAGTTTCCCGCAGGGCCAAGCATCAAGCCCAGGCTGCTGAGACGTTGGTACTGGCGGCGATTGTGAGGGCACAGGACCGATTTGTGTGGAAAACTATGAGGCATTGCTTGAGGAGGACACTCGTGGGGCTAGAGCCACGTGATGGTGCTTTGATCAGCACGGCAGCCGCTCCAGGGTGAGGCCACACAAAGGGAGCCCGCGGGGCTGCAGCTCCCAGCCCGGGGGCCTCGTGCTGCCTGCCCCGGCCCGATGCAGCTGGCCGTAAACTGATAGACCGCAGAGCCTGTGGCAGCCTCCTTCCAGGCCCTGAAAGGTGCTGTCGGTTATAACCTCCAGATAAAACCCAACCTGGATCAAAAGTTATTTTGTGTTGATGTTTTATCATAGTTATAAACCCTATCCGGGCTTGAAAGCAGCATGCCACCGCATTTATCCACCCTGCAGACGGGACGCCAGGGAGAGGATGAGTCACATGTGTGGGCCTTGCTTTACCACCAGGACGCGGAGACATGGAATAGTCTGCATTTCCCAAGTGGGTCAGAACATGTGCTAAATCTGCCCTCTCACTCGGACCTACTGGTATGCGGAACTGAAATATTTTTCTCCAGATTACTCTGAGTCATCAGTTAATGGTCTGAACTTTTCTTGATTTGGGCATTATCTTTTGACCCAAGTCAGAACTGCTGTTTAGTTGTTAAGTCCTGTATGACTCTTTTGTGACCCCATGGACTGTAGCCCACCAGGTTCCTCTGTCCATGGGATTTCCTAGGCAAGAAGACTGGAGTGGGTTGCTGCATCTTGAATGGAAGAGGGGAGAGCTAAGAGTCAGAGGTTGAAAAAAAAAACTTAATGATGGCTATGCCCCAAATCATGCCAGGTCAAAGGGCAGCTCCTCCCATGGCTTCATGGTACACAGCAGGCTTCTCTTGACACTGACACGTGAGCCCCCAAGGAAGTTACCTCTCAGAAGGCTTTGGCCAATAACAATTACCGTGTATGTAGCAACTCAGTGGTATTGACAAGAGCTGTAGCTGGGAAGCCATTTAAACAGCTTTTGTAAGGGTGAGACTGCCTGAGCACCATTATACAGAGAAAAACTATGTTTTCCAGCTTAGCGTGCCTGGCCACCTATGTAATCTTCATCAAGTATTTGAGAAATCAGAGAGTCTTGATTGCATAATCCTGAGAACTTTTCAGCAAAATGGAGAGGCAATAAAAATCAGAACCAAAAAACATTTCAGCCTCCTTCCCTACGGCAGCATGGGTGAGAGAGCCTCAGCTTCTGGGTTGAAGCTGGCCCTGATGGTAGGGTTGGGGAAGAGAGGAGGAAATACAAGCAAAGAAGCCGGAAATTACAGCCCTCGCCAGAGCCCCCAGCCATCAGCCCCACTAGTCATCAGCCACTGCTGTTACTGGGAGGATGCCCCCCCGCCTTGAGACAGGCAGCCTTTCAGGACAAGTTAAAAATCAAAAAATAACCTCAGTGTAAGTTGTCAAGACAGACACAGAGATGTCCAAGATAACTTGAAAAACAAACAACCCAATCAAAAATAGACACTTCTCCCAAGAACAAAGAAAACTTAGGTAGGGCCACCGTCAGAGTGGCCATCATCCAAAAACCCACAAACAATAAACACCAGAGAGGGTGTGGAGGAGAGAGAACCTTCCTGCACTGCTGATGGGACAGTAAATTGGTGCAGCCTCTACCGAGAGCAGCATGGAGGCTCCTTAAAAAACGGAAAATAAAGTTGCCGTATGATGCAGCAGTCCCGCTGTGGAGCGTGTATCCTGACAAAACCGTAATTAGGAAAGATACATGCAGCCGATGTCAGAGCAGCACCATTTACAAGAGACGGGACGAGAAGGTGCCTGGGCGTCCGCTGACAGGCGAACAGGCGAGGAAGAGCGGGGCGTGTGCACAGCGGAACGTCTCTCCAGCCCTGAAAGTGAAAGTGTGCTGTTTCAACGGCAGGGACCTAGAGATTATCACAGTGAGTGAAGCAAGTCAGACAGGAAAAGGCAAATATCATATGGTATCCTTTATAGGTGGAATCCAAAACATATTACTTGTGAACTTATTTATTAATATGAAGCAGAAACAGACTCACAGACATAGAAAGAGCTTATGGTTACCAAAAGGGAAGGTGGAAGAGGGATAAGACAGGGCTATGAAATGGATAGACACATGATGCACACTGTGTAAAATACACAGGGGCTCCCTGTGCAGCGCAGGGAGCACAGCCAGCGCCCTGCGAGGACCCACAGTGGAGAGGACCTGAAAGCCATGCGGACGCCTGACACAGACATCACCATACAGACGCATATTTTATGTGTGTACATACATGCACACAAAAACACACGGCACCTGAGATGAGCACAATGTTGTGAATCATCTGTACTTTAGCACAAAGGTGCCAAACAGTAGAAGAGCTCATTTTTTAATTAAAAAGTTTATCTTATTTAAATTTAAGTGATTAGTAGTAATAACAATAAAATATTGATATTACCTGGAAACGTTTATGCCTGCCTCACCAAAATGACCACCTGAAAGTGCATCTTTTCATCTCTGTCTTCCCACAGAAGCCCTGGCGGGCAGCAGCTGGAGTCTCGTCTGTTTCGGCGAGCCCAGGCTGGCCCGTGATCGGGGATGAGATCTGAAACAGGTCTCTCCTCTTCCGGGATAGGAGGAGCGTTTTAAAGGGCAGCGGCGTGGAGGAGTCACGAGGAGTGACAAGCCTTCTTCCAGCCATGGAAGAGGGTAAATTCATCTCTAAAAGGAAAGACCAGCAATTTGGGACTCTCATTGTGAGAAGGAATTCAGAACAGTGTCAGCGCATGGTAGGTTGTCAGTCAATGTTTGGGGAAAAATAAAGGAGTCAGTATCATTTTTGGAAAATAATTAGAAATGTGGCACAAGAACTTTCAGTCAAAGAAATCCACCCAAACAGGAGAGGAATCCACCCAAACAGAATGGAAATTCCCCCAAATAGAAGGGAAATTCTGCCAAATGGAAGGGAAATTCCCTCAAAGAGAAGGGGAATCCACCCAAACAGAAGGGGAATTCCCCCAAACAGAAGGGGAAATCCCCCAAACAGAAGGGGAATCCATCCAAACAGAAGAGGAATTCCCCCAAAGAGAAGGGGAATCCACCCAAACAGAAGGGATAGTCCCCCAAACAGAAGGAAAATCCACCCAAACAGAAGGGAAATTTCACCAAACAGAAGGGTAATCCACCCAAACAGAAGGGATATTCCCCCAAACAGAAGAGAAATCCACCCAAACAGAAGGGGAATCCACCCAAACAGAAGGGAAATCCACCCAAACAGAAGGGAAATCCACCCAAACAGAAGAGGAATCCACCCAAACAGAAGGGATATTCCCCCAAACAGAAGAGAAATCCACCCAAACAGAAGGGGAATTCCCCCAAACAGAAGGGTAATTCCCCCAAACAGAAGGGATATTCCCCCAAACAGAAGAGAAATCCACCCAAACAGAAGGGAAATTCCACTAAACAGAAGGGGAATTCCCCCAAACAGAAGGGGAATCCACCCAAACAGAAGGGAAATCCCCCCAAACAGAAGGGGAATCCACCCAAACAGAAGGGATATTCCCCCAAACAGAAGAGAAATCCACCCAAACAGAAGGGGAATCCACCCAAACAGAAGGGATATTCCCCCAAACAGAAGAGAAATCCACCCAAACAGAAGGGGAATCCACCCAAACAGAAGGGAAATCCACCCAAACAGAAGGGAAATCCACCCAAACAGATGAGGAATCCACCCAAACAGAAGGGATATTCCCCCAAACAGAAGAGAAATCCACCCAAACAGAAGGGAATCCACCCAAACAGAAGAAAGATCCACCCAAACAGAAAGGGAATCCACCCAAATAGAAGGGGATTCCCCCAAGAGAAGTGTTCTATTCATCAGGATGCTGATAAGAGTCTTATTGATAAAGCTGAAATTAAGAATAAATATCTGGCAATATGCCATGGAAAGCACGTTCATTGGAAAAGTATGTGATCTTTTAATAATGTAGCCTGGACAATGTCCTCATTTTCTGTTGTTTGGACTTTAAACTGTGAAAAACAATTGAGGAGGTAATTTGATGACAGGCCTGAAAGCGCTTAAAATATATTAAAAAATATTTCACTCTTAAGAATCAATCCTAAATTTATAATCAGACAAGGACTTAAGGCAGCCTGTGCAAGTCTGTGGCCTCAGGATCCTTTATAATCGTCATGTTTGGAAGATGTTGGTGTGAGGGGTGGATGACGCTGAAATCAGGGCCCAGGAGGTGGACAGCCACTGACTCTTGTGTGACCTGGTCAGGGAATATATGCAGCTCTGTGTTTCCTTTTCCTCATCCGAATAGTGGAGTTAACAACAGCACACACTTTGCATATGGCTGTTTGATTTAACGAGGCCTTGCACTGGAAGTGCTTATCCTAACCCTGCCTGGGGCCTGGGGTGGCATCTGATAAGCTCCTCATCTGTACTGTGGGGCAGGGAGGTGGCATGACCACTGCTCATTTTAAAGGAGAAAAAACCTTGTTAAGAGAATCTGGAGAAAAAAGCAGAGACATGACTTTGCCAACAAAGGTCTGTCTAGCCAAAGCTGTGATTTTTCTAGCAGTCGTGTATGGATATGAGAGTTGGACCATGAAGAAAGCTGAGCACTGAAGAACTGGTGCTTTTGAACTGTGGTGTTGGAGAAGACTCTTGAGACTCTTGAGTCCCTTGAACTGCAAGGAGATTCTACCAGTCCATTCTGAAGGAGATCGGTCCTGAGTGTTCATTGGAAGGACTGATGCTGAAGCTGAAACCCCAATACTTTGGCCACCTGATGTGAAGAGCTGACTCATTTGAAAAGACCCTGATGCTGGGAAAGATTGAAGGCGAGAGGAGAAGGGACCACAGAGGATGAGATGGTTGATGGCATCACCGACTCAATGGCCATGGGTTTGAGCAAGCTCCGGGAGTTGGTGATGGACAGGGAGGCCTGGTGGGCTGCTGTCCATGGGGGTGGCAAAGAGTTGGACACAACTAAGTGACTGAACTGAACTGAAGAGAATCCAGAAGGCCACAGGACAGGTGAATCAGCTTTTTCTCCCCTTACTCCGTGGCAGGCACCAGGCTTATACTTTGCAAACTGTACTTCAGTTAATCCTCAGGATGCTTCCTTCATATATGACTCCATTTCTTATGAAGACTCTAAGATCGAGAGAGGTTAAATAACTCACCCAAGTTCACATACAAGGTCATGATCAGAGCTGGGGTCTGAGTCTGGTTCAGGCCGCATCCACTCAACAAGTGTTTACTGAAGATCTGCTTTGTGCCAGAGGATGCTGTGAGTAGTTGAGAAGCATCAGTACACCTTTTCTTTTTTCCTGAGAGGGCTTACTTTCATCAGAAGACAGGCAAGTGAGGCACAAACACATTAAACGTGTAAATTGTAAAGCGTGTCAGAAGGTGAGAAAGCCTATAAAAGGGCTGGTGGCTCGGTGGTAAAGAATCTGCCTGCCAGTGCTGGAGACACAGAAGACCTGAGTTCCATCCCTGGGTTGGGAAGATCCCCTGGAGGAGGAAATGGCAAGCCACTTCAGTGTCTTTCCTGGGAAATTCCGTGGACAGAGGAGGCTGGTGGGCTACAGTCCATGAGTCACGGAGTCAGACACGACTGAGCACGCATACGCACACAAGCCAAGACTATAAAGGCGGAAAAGGGAGAACAGAGCAGCAGCCAGGCTAAGAAGGGGCAGGAGGGTAGGCCTCGTCGAGAAGCTGACATCTGCACAGTACTTGAGGGTGCTGATGAGGTCAGCCAAGCAAACCCAGAGGGGAAGAGCGCCCCAGGCAGAGTGGACACCGAGAGCCAAGGGCAGGGAGGGAGGGGCTGGTGAGTCTGAAAGAGGCAGGAGGTCTGTGCGGCCAGAGCTGGGCGAGGGAGGCCAGCTGCAGCTGGCAGAGCAGTGCCGGCCGGCCGGGCACGAAGGACCTCCTGGGTCCCTGGGGACTTCGGATTTCATTTTGAGTAAAGCGAGGAGAGCTTAAAGGATTTCATATCTCTCTGTGACATGATCTGACTTTTATGAAAAATCATTCTGGCTCCTGGACAGAAAATACATTATGGAGCATTGAGGGGAGACGCAGGTGGTAGCGATAGAAATAGAAAGAAGGAAGAGCTTTTTGCTACATTTTGAGGTACAGCGAGTATTATTTGATGGTGGATGAGATATGGGCATGGGAGAAACTGAAGAATAAAAGATTCTTGCTAGGTTTTGTCCAAAGCGAGTGGAAGGATGGATGGGAGGCTACCCGGACCCCCAGGGTGGGGGTGGGAGGCAGGGCGCTAGTCTTGGTGAGCGGAGTTTTCGATGTCTTGAGACACCCCGGTGAAATGTCACACAGACCAGTGGGTGTGTGAGCGGGAGGCAGTGTGGACGGGAGGCGTGCCTGTCCATGTCCTGATGCACTCTGACCTCAGGAAGTCAGCGGGAAGAGCAGGAACCAACAAAGGATGCTGGGAGCAAGGAGACGTCCAAGCTGAAAGAAAAGGCAGAATTAGATCTGATGCAGAGCCAGAGGCTTCTCTGTGCTGTGCGGGCCTCTGCCCAGCTCTGCTCCATCGGAGTGCCGAGGTCCCCTGTCCCACTGGAGAATCTTCTCCCTTGAATCCAAAGGGACGAGACAACGTGGGGAGATAGCAGTGAGACATGAAGTCTGCTGGAATAATACAGCACAAGGCTTCTTGAATAATTGTGAGATCAAACATCTTGGTTGAGGATAATTTAAGATGTATCAAGATTTCCTTCTTTGAAAGGAGAAGAAAAGAATCTTCAAATTGTTTAGAAAAAGGTTTTGCCTGTGGCAAAGAACATTATATAAATGTCCACCCTGTCAGAAACTTTGATTGTTTTAGATGGGAAATGCAATTTATCAGCTTCAGTGTAATATCCAAGACAATAGTTTCAAAGAAGTAAAGGAAAACATAAGGACAACATTACCAAGAAAATGTGTCCATTTAAATACTGTAAAAGTGAATAAATAGATATCATTAGCCACAATCTCTCTTCCCTTATCTTCAGCATAGTAAGCATACCTAGTTATTGTAAGAAAGTTAAGCCAAAAATCAAAACAAACAAAAACAGCTTCTCAATGGTCATAAAATACCCGTTATGTTTCTTTTTTCACTTTTTTTTTTAATTGGCTGCCCTAGAGTTTGCAATATACGTTTATAACTAATCCAAGTCCACTTTCAAACAGCATTCTGTACTTCAAGGGTAGTGTGAGTGCCCCTAGTAACAAACTAATCCTGACCCCTTCCTCCTTGGATCATTGCTGCCATTTATTTTCCTCCCATGCAAGCTTCCCTTGTGGCTCTGCGGTAAAGAATCCACCTGCCAAGGCGGAAGACCCAGGTTTGATCCCTGGTTTGGGAAGATCCCCTGGAGGAGAGCATGGCAACCCACTCTAGTATTCCTGCCTGGAGGATCCCACGGACAGAGGAACCTGGCAGGCTACAGTCCATGTGGTCACACAGAGTCAGGGGTAACTAAGTGTGTGCACAGACACACACAAACATATGTAAACATATACACACACACACACACAAACATATATACACACACAAATAATACAAAATTGTGTGCTTATGCTAAGTGGTTCAGTCATGTCTGACTCTTTGTGACCCCATGGACTGCAGCCCACCAGGCTCCTCTGTCCATGGGATTCTCCAGGCAGGGATGCTGGAGTGGGTTGCCATGCCCTCCTCCAGGGGATCTTCCCCACCCAGGGATTAAAGCTGCATCGGCAGGAGTGTTCTTTAATACTAGTGCCATAATTATACATAATCAAATACATCGTTGATATTGTTACTTTGAACAATTAAGAAAAAGAAAAATGAAAGTTTTATTTTACCTTTGCCCATTTCTCCTGTGATCTTCCTTTCTTTATGTAGATTCGAGTTTTCTACCTGAACTATTTTATTTCCTCCTAAGATACCTTTCGAGGGTTTCCCTGGTGGCTCAGATGATAAAGAATCTGCTTGCAATGCAGGAGACCCAGGTTTGATCCCTAGGTTGGGAAGATCCCCTGGAGAAGGAAATGGCAACCCACTCCAGTATTCTTGCCTGGAGAATCCCATGGACAGAGGAGTCTGGCGGACTACAGTCCGTGGAGTCACAGAGTCAGACACAACTGAGTGACTAACATACACACACACACCAGAACACCTTTTAACATTTCTTATAAGGCAGATCCGGGAAGGCAATGGCACCCCACTCCAGTACTCTTGCCTGGAAAATCCCGTGGACGGAGGAGCCTGGTGGGCTGCCGTCTATGGGATCACACAGAGTCGGACACGACTGAAGCGACTCAGCAGCAGCAGCAGCAGCGTAAGGCAGATCTGCCGACAGCAAATTCCTCAATTTTTATCTCTCTGAGAAAAATCTTCACTTCTCTTTCATTTTTGAAGGATAATTTTTCAAGATATAGAAGTCTAGTTTGTTGTTTTTTCTCTCAAAAACAAGTATTTCATTTTACTCACTTCTTGCTTACGTGACGTCTTAGGTCGTTAGATATGGATATCTTTGTTACCTATTTTAACATACTTTTATTCTCTGGCTCCCTTCAGAAATTTAAATGCACTGTATAGGCACCATGAAATAGCCTCACACAGTAGGGGTTCACATATTTTTAAAAACAACTTTGTTAGTTTTAGGATTTATTTTGGAAAGTACATCTAGAAGCTCAAATGTCTAATTTCTCTGGTGGTCTGATAATTAATTTATTTTGGATAGTACATCCAGAAGCTCAAATTTCTAATTTCTCTGGTGGTCTGACTCCAGCATCAAGTCAGTTGTTTTTTACATAAATGAAACATCCTTAATTTCATAAACGCCTTTTCACTCACTTTGAAGAACATTGATGATCAAGAGATGCTTACAAACAATAGCACCCTAGTCTCAGGTATAAAGTATAAGGTAGCTTCTACAGCCTCTAATGCCCTTGTCCCCTTAGTAGGGCTGAGACCAAGGCAAAATTTCATCAGCAGGTGGAGGATCCCACTAGTGAATGTTCTAGAAAGGAGGCATGGGATCCACACCCCCTAGATTGCCTCTCTCATTGAGGGTTGATCAGCCATCTAGATAAAGCTCTCAGGTTCATCTGGGCTAACACAGGCCAGAGAAACTACGGGGCCACCTGTGTGCTTCCCTTCTCTGAGCCCCTCAATTCATATGGGTTTCTTTTATAGTTTTTCAACACACTGATTCTATATAAACCCACTATTGTTCCCCAACTGGACTTGAACTCCTGGTGCCCGTGTGCACATCTCAGCACCGAGAACAGGCGTGCTCCTGACATTGTTGTTCAGCGGACACCTGTGGAGTGAATCCTACAGGTGAGGAAATAGTCAGCAGCGCCAGCCGCTGAGCAGACAACTAGGAGGGACATTCGCTCGGGACCTGGCGTCAGTGCCCCGTGTGGCGTCAGAATATAAAGGAATAAGGCAGACAGTTTTTTTAAAGAATGAGCTATAAACCGTCCCCAGGGACATGGAAGTGGAAAGCCAATCAGAGACTAGCCAGGTAAGGGAGAAGCTCAGAGACACCCGCCCAGGCCACTGGGGGCTATAATCCCGATTGCTCGCCCTAGTTCTCAGGGCCGCTCCTCACCCCAGAGGCAAGCTCTTAGTTCAGTTCAGTTCAGTTGCTCAGTTGTGTCTTGACTCTTTGTGACCCCATGGACTGCAGCACACCAGGCCTTCCTGTCCATCACCAACTCCCAGAGCTTGCTCAAACTCATGCCCATTGAGTCTGTGATGCCACTCAACCCTCTCATCCTCTGTCGTCCCATTCTCCTCCCGCCTTCAATCTTTCCCAGCATCAGAGTCTTTTCCAATGAGTCAGTTCTTCGCATCAGGTGGCCAAAGTATTGGAGTTTCAGCTTCAGCAACCTCTTAGCCCTTCACTATTCATGGTGAAGAGTCTCTACAGACTAGACTCTGTACATGTCAGAAGTTCAGTTTCATGGAGCTACACTACGCTCTGCAAGCTTTCTTCCCTTATTTCTGCAGCTCCCATCAAACACAAAGAAAAGAAAAATACTCCCTTATAAATAAAACAGTCAAAAGAATTGCAAAAGCTGTTTTGCATTCAAAGAGCCTCCTGCAGCTTTTAAAAATAGATTGTTTTCTGTTACACAAGCGATGACTGTTTTACAGAAGGTTAGCAACCCCAGGCCCATAAATCCAGGGTCAGCTAGATGGAGCATGGGAAGGCTTCCCTCTCATTCAAGCCTCCCACCTCTCCATTAAGCTGCTAACGAGGTCATTAACCAGGGACCCGAAGCCGCCCATCAGCCCCGTCCTGCCTGCTCACAGGGTCTGGAAGCTGAGAGCTCGGAATGATGGATAGCGGCCCTGCCAAGCGCTCGTCTCCGTCCCCGGGGCGCCTTCTGGGGAGGGTATCGTGTGGGCCTGTCTGGGCTCACAGTAAATAAGCACTTGGTGATTTCCTTTCGGGAGATGGATGTGGTAGGTGCCCTCACAGTTGCTGGGGCTTTACAGTGAGCAGGGCTGCTGGAATCAGCCACGCTGGGAGGCGAGAACAAAGGACAGTGACGGCAGCTGGCACCCGACTCAGAGAGGAAGTGCCATCGCCCTCACGGGCACTGGGTGCATCTGGCGCGCCCGTGCAACGCGTGCACATTCACGCGTGGGCGTGACACGCACACACACAGACACACAGACACACAGACACACACTACACACACACACACACACACTACACACACACACACACAGACACACATATACACAGACACACACACACACACACACACTACACACACACACACATACACAGACACACAGACACACATATACACAGACACACACACACTACACACACACACATATACACAGACACACTACACACACACACACACACACATATACACAGACACACAGACACACACTACACAGACACACAGACACACTACACACACACACGCTACACACACACACACACATATACACAGACACACTACACACAGACACACACTACACACACACACACAGACACACACTACACACACACACACACACACTACACACACACACACACAGACACACATATACACAGACACACACACACACACACACACTACACACACACACACATACACAGACACACAGACACACATATACACAGACACACACACACTACACACACACACATATACACAGACACACTACACACACACACACACACACATATACACAGACACACAGACACACACTACACAGACACACAGACACACTACACACACACACGCTACACACACACACACACATATACACAGACACACTACACACAGACACACACTACACACACACACACAGACACACACTACACACACACACACACA
>SJXQ01004272.1:0-27994 GCA_006408695.1 Aepyceros melampus | reverse complement strand
ACACACACACAACACACGCACACACAGACACACACACACAACACACTATACCCCCATACAGACACACATATTATACACACACACAGACATACACACACACAACACACGCACACACAGACACACACACTACACACACAGACACACATACAACACATGCACACATAGACACAGACACTATACACACACACAGATACACACACACACACACACACTCTATTCTGATCACGTCACATTCTGCAGGTCAGGTGCCTAAGGATCAGGGAAAGTCGATGGGGCCCTGCCCTGTCTGACTCTAAGGCTATTCTCTGCTCTAAGGAGCTCACCCCTTCACCTGCCCACCGGTTCCAGGTTCCTCACCCCTTGCCACGCCCCACCTCATGCCCGCGTCACAGCCAGTGCCCACAGCTGCTGCTGGAGCTTCGATCTCGGATGGCCTGCACGATGGCCTTCATTTGCATGGAAGACTTGTTATCTATCCATCAGCTCTCAGCTCAGCCATCACTTCCTCCAGGAAGCCTTCCTTGATCTCCCTGAGTAATTCAACAGCACGGCCTGGAACTTGCTACCATAGAACAGGTCACCGCACCGAAGGAACCTGTCCATCTTTTATAAATCCATGGAGGCTTTCTGCAGGCAGAGGCATCTCTCTTGTGCATTCCATTTTGATAGAACTGAGAGCACAGTAGATGCTTTAATGAAGTAAAGGATGATGACAAAATCTGGGAGGCCTCAACTAAACGTGCTGTGAAAAGTCAGGCGTGTGTCAGACTGGGGTGGTTGGAGAGGGGTGTTCTTGACAGAGTGGCAAATCCAGGCCCGTGCCCGGATTCTAGAAGCATCTCATGTGCATGAATGTGGAGCTGCGCTGACCATGTGGGGGCCTCAGGTAAACCCCTCCATCGGGAGTGGCACCTCTCACCTGCAAGAGATCCCGAGGAGGAGGTCGGGCGGGTGTGATTTGCACACGGCCCTTTGGGTAGGGACTAGACCCGGACTGATGGCGTGTAGACCGCTTTGATGGCACTTTGCCTGTGGCTGAGAATGCTTCACGCTGCGGCTCTTCACTTTGCTTCTGCCCCACTGTCTAGGGCTCTGTGTTGGGGTGGGAGTGAGACAGGGGGGATTCACCATCTCTGCAGCTTTGTAGGGAAGCTCGCTTATCTTGACTCACTGGGTGATGCTCCTGACTTCTGACTTCAGGGGCAGTCGAGTCTGATTCTAAGCTTCTGCCAGGATCTTACCTTCACCCATAGCCACCCCCCACCCACTTCTCCAAGATGAGGTCTTATGTGGCCTCTGTCTCTCAGAGACGTTCACAGGCAGCATGGCCTGGTCACCAAAGTCTATCAAAGAGAAGAGCCTGCTGCTGCTGCAGCCTGCCATTTGTAGGAAGTGTGCGGCAAAGTTAACGAGCAGTTTCTTAATATTCGTAAAGTCGGGATGCACTTCAAACTCTCTGTGGGCCTGGGCAGGTACGGGCAGTTGCTCTGGGAACAAGCTCTTCTCCCTGCCACTCAGCAGATGTGGCATCAGCTTGCTTTTGGTCTGCTCTGCTTTTCTCCACGGAGGTGGCTGACGTTAGGTAACCAGGCCAGGTCTCCGTCTTTGGATCCTCTGGTGGCTCAGACGGTAAAGAATCCACCTGCAGCACGGGAGACTCGGTTCAGTCCCTAGGTTGGGAAGATCCCCTGGAGAAGGGAATGGCAACCCACTCCAGTACTCTTGCCTGGGAAATCCCATAGATGGAGGAGCCTGGCGGGTTACAGTCCTTGGGGTTGCAAAGAGTCGGACACGACTGAGCCACTTCACTTTCTTTCTCCATCTTTACCCGGATTTTTCCTGAAGCCACCCAGTTCCACGTGAACAAATGGGAGTCGAGATCTGGGCGAGTTTCTGCCCTGGTGGCCTTGGGCCAGTTAACTGATTTGCCCCTTCCCTAGGCTGAAACCCATGGCAAGGCAGCCGCAGACCCCCAGGACAGGCCTCTGAGGAGGTGGCAGCTGTGGGGGGAGGGGTTGGCATCAGTCCTAGCAGTGGCTGGTGAAGGGCACCCCCCTGGGGGCCTGGGGAGGCCACCGGCAGTGTCTGCCCAGGGGTGGAGTCAAGGCGAGGACCGGAGTGGTCGCAGTCTCCATCCCCTGATCCGGCAGGGGCCATGGCCAGGTGGGGCTGGGAAGTGTGAAGGTTGTGTCCATTTCACATCTGGACAGATCAAGGCCAGAAGAGAAGAGATCCCTAATCAGCAGGAAAGGCAAGTTGACAAGCAAGGCAATGAATGTGCTTGAAGATGAAGCTTTGGAGGGTAGGGCAGGGGTCACATAGACTATGGCGTAGGGGAGCCCAGAGCAGCAAACGACTAGAAAAGTGACACTGGGATGGCATGGGGATGGGGCAAGAGAGAAAGGAGAACGGCAGAGCCCACAGAATCTGCAGAGTGCACGTCCCCACCCACCAGGAGGGAGCCACTCCCCATATCGTGCCCGATGCCAGTGGAAGGTGGGGAGGAGGCTGGTGGGGAAAGGACCCACCATGTCCAGGAGAGATGCTCTGGCCCCACACCTCTCTAGAGCCGTGAAGCAGTGAGGCTGGCCAGGTTGTACGCATGCAGGTGTGTAGCAAAGGTGAGTTTGGAGGTTGCTGACAGGCAGTGCGGGCCTCAGAAGTTCTTCCAGGGCAGGGAGAGCTGGGGTCTTTGCTCTCAGTGGTATATCTGACACATTGAAGGAGACCTCTCCAAAAAGTCCTCAAAGATCTCCTTGTTACAGAGGTAGAGGGCAGGCAGAGCGAGCAGGGCAGGAAGCAGGGGTGGAGGTTGCAGGAGAGACTCACCTGGGGTGGGGAGGATGGAAGCCTCCAGAAAACAACAGCAAAGTCTAACTCCTAAGGACTGATGTTTCTGAATCTCCTCCTGCTGGTTTTGGCCAGGAGCAGGGAAGCTGGGGGCGGGGGGGAAGGAAAGACAGAGGGCTAGACAGCTACACGCCGGCTTCATCACCATCCATCTGTCCTTCTCTGGCTGTTGCTCACCCCAGGGAGCCCTCGGGAAGCACTAGCCTGCGAGGATGAAAGGAGACGCCACATTCACTCACACTTTGGGAGCAAAAGTGCTCCATAAATACAAAGAGCGAGCTGGATCTCCAGGCAGAATTTATTTCAGAAATGCAGCCCAATGCTCCGGGAGGCTGGAAATGCCAGTGTTACTGAGTCTTCATGATCCGTTTGTCATCTGGATAGTATATGCCTGCTTCCTCCACGCTGGCCAGCCCCAGAAGGAGACACGAATAAATCAGCTGGAGATTGTGTGTTTTCTACAACGTCAAACAATGTTTCCCATGTTGGAGTGGGGAGAAAATGAATTCACCTCATTTGCCAACCAGTATCAGCACAAATGCATCTCATGGGGTCTCGGGCAGGGAGGGGGCAGTGCCGGGGAGGCTGCTGCAGAGAAAGGTCGTGGCCGGCTCTGGTCTCTGCCCACAGATACTCCAGCCCCCAGACAACCGGCTGCAGCCAGCTGCCTGGCCGGCCTCAGACAGCCCGGCACGCTGCCTCCATGTTCCTGCTCTACAAACCAAGCTTCCGGGCCGCCGTTCTTGTCTTCACCCATCCCACTCACTTACTTGAGGCAATTCCTCCTCTGCAAGTTGCTGTAGAAACGCACTTTGGAGAGGGACCCGACGTCCTTGTGGGATGTGGCGGACACACAGCAGAACGATGCAGACCTAGGAAACCAGGGGCCCCACTGCCTCGCCAAGTCCCAGCTCAGTGACTTCCGGGTCAAGGTTTGCTGCTGCTCAGTTGCTAAATCCTGTCTGACTCTTGGTGACATCATGAACTGCAGCAAGCCAGGCTTTCTGGTCTCCCACTGTTTTACAGAGGTTGCTGATACTCCTGTCTATTAGACTGGTGATGCCATCCGACCATCTCATCCTCTGCTGCCCCCTTCTCCTCCTGCCCTCAATCTTTCCTGGCATCAAGATCTTTTCCAATGAGTGAGCTCTTCGAATCAGGTGGCCAAAGGATTGGAGCTTCAGCTTCAACATCGTCCTTCCAATGAATATTTGGGGTTGATTTCTTTTAGGATGGACTGTTTTGATCTCTTTGCAGTCTAAGGGACTCTCAAGAGTTTTCTCCAACACCACAGTTCAAAAGCATCAATTCCTGGGTACTCAGCTTTCCTTATGGTCCAACTCTCATATTCGTACATGACTTCTGGAAAAACCATAGCTTTGATTATATGGACCTTTGTTGGTAAAGTGATGTTTCTGCTTTTTAATACATTGTCTAGGCTTGTCATAGCAGTTGGAAATACCTGCTTGCTTACCTTCAGATGGAGTCAAGTGGTTGAGTTTAATTAAATCTTCTCAAACTGGGAGGTTAGCATTTGTACTTATTGTACTGAAATATCTCCTATATAACATTATGCTCCTCAGCTAATATCTTGCCCTCATCCTTGAATTAAAACCAATTTACACCTGTAAAAAAGTGACTCAACTTATCTGTGTTAGTGAGCCCTGCCTCTCGTTTGTTTTCAAACCAAGGTTTCTGCGTTTACTGTTCAAACATTGTTGCCGTCAGTTTGGAATTTCAAAGGGCTCTTGTGGCCCATTTACGTCTCTCATGAAGCGTCTAAAGAAGAACACATGTCGGGAGCTGCGTTAGGCGTTGCTGACACAAACCCAGCTGGATCACTGTATAACCTGGAACTAGCAACACTGTGAGTCATCACACTTCAGTTTAAAAAATAAATTCATTAAACAAAAAAGAAAACAAAGCAATAACCTGAGACATCCTTGTGAACCATCAAAGCCATACCCATTCACCCTCCTCTATTAAAGCGCATTTGTTATTTATTTAGGGCTGCATTGGGTCTTCTTTGCAGCATGCAGTCTCAATAGTTGCAGCGTATTATTTGCTCCCACAGCACATGGGGTCTTAGTTCCCTTACCAGGGATGGAACGCATGTCCCATGCACTGGAAGGCAGATTCTTAACCTCTGGACCAGGGAAGTCCCCTCTTTGTGCATCAGTAAATTAGCTCATTTCCCACTTGCTGTCTGTGATAATCAAGTGACAGCCACTAACTGACTGGCTAGAACCATGAGGTCCCCAAAGGACCTTTATATCCCCTCCAGCCCCGTCCCCAGCAGCGTCCATCAGTGAAACCTGGACATGCCACCTGGGAGACGCTCTGCTTGCCTTTACCTTTCCCAGAAGGAAGAGCTCAACGTCTAGAAAAACAGAACTGGCAGAATCAGTGTCTACAAAACTCTGGCCAGACGTATGGCTGATGAGAGAGGTTGGCTTGCCTTATACAAATAATATTCAAAATCATTTTTGAATTAGTTTATTTCAGAAATAAGACAACAGCTATATAGACGATGATGCTAAGGACTTCATTCATCTGTTTGTACACAACAGGCTCTCTCTGAAGGCTTGGAAGCACAGAAATCTTCAAACCACCAAAGGCTTGCTCCAGGGAGTTGTGGCTTTGCTGCTGTTGTTCAGTGGCCCAGTCGTGTCTGACTGTTTGGGCTCCATGGACTGCAGCGCGCCGGGCCTCCCTGTCCCTCACCATCTCCTGAAGTTTGAAGTTCATGACCATTGCACTGGAGATGCCATCCAGCCATCTCATCCTCTGACGCCCTCTTCTCCTCCTGCCCTTCGTCTTTCCCAGCATCAGGGACGTTTCCAATGCGTCAGCTGTTCACATCAGATAATCAGAACACTGGAGGTTCAGCTTCAGCGTCGTCCTTCCAGTAAGTATTCAGAGTTGATTTCCCTTATGATTCCTTACTTTCTCTTTTTCTGCTGTAGAAAATGGAAGCAGGCCCAAAGCACATATCAGTGTAGGAGAGTGGGTTGGCAACTTTCCTTTAAATCTGTTGTTTTTGAGTTATTTTACGTGTTCAAGAAAACCTGTCTAAAATATCTAAGAGCAATATACTGAACAGCACGGTGCCCATCGCCTTGCTTCCAGACGAGTTCAGGTGAAGCTCCGGGGGACCCACCCTTGTCACATCTTCCCTGCTCCCTATCGCCGTGGCATTTTGTATTTATCATTCTTCCAGTGACTTTATACCTTTCTGTAAATAAAATATTACTGGTAAGTTGCTCATTTCGGATTAGAAACGAGTAGAAGAATAGTTCTCTCTGATGGCTGGGAGCTGATTTAACTGTATCCTGATAAGCAGAACCAGGTACTCAGGACCACTGCCTGAGACTGCCCTTCTCCTCCCTGTCAGCTCCGTGCTGCCCATCTGCTCCGCAGGGTGTCCCTGAGCTCCTGGCTCTGCTTCTGGGCTGTTTCCTCCTGTCCGCCTGTCGTCCTTTCTTGTTCCAACTCTCACCGTCCAGTTATTACAGCTTTGGAGTGCAAAATTCCAGCTATGTTGCCAGTACATTTAGAGTGCAGAATTTCAGCTATGTTGCTGGTATGTTTTATGCACAGGTCTTGTCCACATGGCTTAGCTGTTCTTTGTTTTTCCACATACATTTTAGACTCAGCTCATACAGTTCCTTGCAAACTCCCGCTGGGATCCCCACTAGAATCACACTGAAAACACAGGCCAATCTCGGGAGATCCCTTTGATTTTGCAGCAGTGCGTTCTGCCGTCCGCGGGCCTGGGGCTCCTCCACGCTCATGCAGCGCTCGGCGCCTTACGAGGGGCCTGTGACGCGCGGGCACCGATCAGAGCAGGCGGGCTCACATTGCCCTGTGTGGCCGCCTCTGCCCCCATGTTGAGGGTCATAGCTGGTACCTCCGAGGGCGAGGAGGCAGGGCCAGGTCTCGTATGAGTAGCAGAGTCATCAGTCTGGGGCCCAGCACAGTCCCAGCTGACGTTTGTCTCCTCAGCACAACTTTCGATAGGTCCCTCTTTGCTGTCAAAATATCTGGTGAATGATGAATTATGCAATCACCGTCCTCGAGGGTCTTTCTGAGGAGATGGGAGGTATAAGCTTCCATGCTCCTGTAAATGGGCGCTCTGGCTGGCGGGACTGCCCTGCGGGCCCCAGAAGAGCCTGAGTCCTTCCTCTATGCTCGAAGGCCTCGGGCTGCTGCAAAGCTAAGCAAGCGGCTGTGGACCCCTGACTGCCAGGGCCAGAGGAAACATCTCGCCTGCCGCCTGCGGCTGCCTCTGGCCGGAGTCCGTGCAGCACTGCCTGGGGGGCGTCCACCCGGCTGCCCGGCCCTCCGGGCCCGTGGACGCTGCAGCTGCTTCCCGGAGGTGACCTCACCAGGGCGGAGAGGCGAGGACCCAGCTCAGGGCTGCCCAGGCTCCGGTGCCCCGTGCCTGCCTTCGTGCAAGTTCAGAAGGTCACTGAGGTGGCTCAGAACCCATCTTGAGCTATGACCCTTCACAGAGCGGACGTATTAAATCGTGGTCCAGCTAAGCGCCTTAAACCAGTACCGTGGGGCAAAGCAGGCGGTCGTCTGCAGGCAGTGGGGCGGGCTTGATGGACGCTCCAGCTGCAGCTGGGACACGAACAAGTGACAGCAAGGGGCCGAACAAAAAGCCACACTACAGATGTAAGTTACTGAGCCACGTGCGTGCAGCTGCTCGGAGATATCACACCAGGAGGCCCACGGCAGGCTTCTTTCCCAAATGCTGATGAAACAGAGATGAAATTTACCCATAAAATTAGTTCTTTATATGACAGAGTATCCATTCTCCAACCACCCAGGCTCTGGGCATGTGTTTGGGGAAGACATGGATTCTGTGGGGTTTTTTTGTTTTCTGAAATGAGGCACGAGACACATTGCCGGTCTGTGTGGGAGAGCTGTGCTTCCCAACTGGACGCGGGAACAGATGGTCACATTCTGTGTCCAAGTGTGATGTGCTCATGTCCAGTGTGAGGAGAGGGGGTCCTGGCTCAGGGACTGTGTGCACGGGCCAGACGGAGAAAGAAGAGGAAACATTACACGTCGTTCAGCCATTCCGAGCGTCTAATTCCAATCATCATTTTATGTTGTGTTCACCCATGTTGACTTGTTCATTTAAATGCGACATAGCTCTCCAACATATGAAAATATGTGCTTTTGGACTTCCCGAGCAGTCTGGTGGCTAAGACTCCGCACTTCCAGCGCAGGGGCACGGACTTGATTCCTGGTTGGGGAACTGGATCCCACGTTCTGCGCGGTATGGGCAAAAAACAAAGGAAAGAAAACACACTCTTCACCTTACTGATGCTTAGTCACTTCAGTCGTGTCTGACTCTTTGTGACCCTACGGTCTGTGGCACGCCAGGCTCCTCTGTCCATGGAATTCTCCAGGCAAGACACTGGAGGTGAGGTGAAGTCACTCAGTCGTGTCTGACTCTTTGCGACCCCGTGGACTGTAGCCTACCAGGTTCTGCCGCCCATGGGATTCTCCAGGCAAGAATACTGGAGTGGATTGCCATTTCCTTCTCCAAGGGCATCTTCCCAACCCAGGGATTGAATCCAGGTCTCCCGCATTGGAGGCAGACACTTTAACCTCTGAGCCATCAGGGAAGCCCTAAGACACTGGACTGCGTTGCCATTTCCTTCTCCAACCTTGCGGCTAAGGTAGGTCAATTGTCTCCATTTTCCTATGTGCAGTGATGTCCTAACTGTTCTCATGTATGAAGGTCTGGCATGTGTCTGAGTGTTTTAAAATGTAGACTTCAGATTGAAACTGCTGGATGGAGGGAATTTGAATCTCTAACTTTATTAAATATTGCCCAACTGGTTATACCAGTTTAACCTACAATCACCATCATTACTTTACAGTTTTATTAACACCTGATATAGCCAGACCTTAAAGTTTGTCAGGAGAGGCTGGCCTACTTTTTTTGTTTGTTTTATTAAACACTTTTCTCTGACTCCTAATACGATTGCGAATCATTTCATGTTTCTGGGTCTTCAGATTCCTTATCACATTAATTTCTATAATTTTCCTGCTGGGTTGGCTTTCTTTTTTAAAATGTATTAATTTGTAGAAGTTACTTATTCAGAATTCAGCTGCTGTTGTTCAGTGACCAAGTTGTGTCTGACTTTGCGACCTCATGGACTGCACAAGGCTTCCCTGTCCGTCCCCATCTCCTGGAGTTTGCCCAAGTTCATGTCCATTGAAACAGTGATGCCATCCAACCATCTCATCCTCTCTCACCCTCTTCTTTCCCTGCTGTCTATCTTTCTTATGTTATAAATATTTTTTCTCAGTCTGTGACATGCCTCTTTATTTCATGTATCATTTCTTCCAAAACAAGATTTTAATTCTCTCTTTCCCAAATCATAATTGAATTCTACATTTTTCTAGAAAAAGTTCTGAGGTTTTACTTTTACAGTCCTTAATTGCCTAGAATTTATTTTACCAATTATCTTTCCTTCATAAACTGAACAGTTAATTATTTCTTAAAAGAATTTGTATTAAAGTATAATTGACTTACAATGTTACAATTTACTTACAAAGTACATCAAAGTGACTCAGTTATACACTGACATGCATAACTATTCTTTTGCAGTTTCTTTTCCATTACAGGTTATTGCAAGTTACGGAGTAAAGCTCCCTGCGCTATAGAGGCAGGTCCTTGTTGTTTATCTATTTTATATAGAATAGCATGTATTGAATGGTGCATCTGCTCCCCATTCATTTGCAAAGCCTTCTTGGTCAGAGATGAAGAAATCTGTCTTTGGACCTCACAGATGTCTCTATGGTCTATTTTTTATTGCCTGTACCAATATCACATGATTTTAAGTGCCATGATTTTATAATAAGTCTTGCTATCTCCTAGAGCGATATGCTAGCTCTCCCTTTATTATTTTACGTTGTTTAGGAATGTTTCCACTTCGTATCT
Organism: Aepyceros melampus; assembly: GCA_006408695.1. Classification (NCBI taxonomy): domain Eukaryota; kingdom Metazoa; phylum Chordata; class Mammalia; order Artiodactyla; family Bovidae; genus Aepyceros; species Aepyceros melampus. Next base: position 18,177 of record SJXQ01004272.1, on the reverse strand, counting down.
GCACATGAATTTTTACTGTTGTTTGTCTAAATCTGTATCTCTGATTATTTAAGCCGACTTTTATCTTATTTAAAAAGAACTTTAACTTTTTTTCCTGAAATTGTTTTTTGTTAAGTATATCATTAGTTCAAATGGGTATATCTTTCCTTTTCTCCTTTGCCTTTCACTTTTCTTCTTTTCACAGTTATTTGTAAGGCCTCTTCAGACAAGGATTTTGCCTTTTTGCATTTCTTTTTTGTGGGGATGGTCTTGATCCCTGCCTCCTATACAATGTCACGAACCTCTGTCTATCGTTCCTCAGGCACTCTGTTTATCAGATCTAATCCCTTGAATCTATTTCTCATTTTCACTGTATAATTGTAAGGAATTTGATTTAGGTCACACCTGAATGGTCTGGTGGTTTTTCCTACTTTCTTCAATTTAAGTCTGAATTTAGAAATAAGGAGTTCATGATCTGAGCCACAGTCAGCTCCGAGTCTTGTTTTTGCTGACTCTACAGAGCTTCTCCTTCTTTGGCTACAAAGAATATAATCAATCTGATTTCATTATTGACCATCTGGTGATGTCCATGTGTAGAGTCTTCTCTTGTGTTGCTGGAAGAGAGCCTTCCTCAGTGATCACTGTAAAGAAATAGAGGAAAACAACAGAATGGAAAAGACTAGAGATCTCATCAAGAAAATTAGAGATACCAAGGGAACATTTCATGCAAAGATGGGCTCAATAAAGGACAGAAAGGGAATGGACACAGCAGAAGCAGAAGATATTAAGAAGAGGTGGCAAGAATATACAGAAGAACTGTACAAAAAAGATCTTCACGACCCAGATAATCACGACGGTGAGATCACTCACCTAGAGCCAGACATATTGGAATGCAAAGTCAAGTGGGCCTCAGGAAGCATCACCACGAACAAAGCTAGTGGAGGCGATGGGATTCCAGCTGAGTCCACCCAAACCCACATCCACNAGTGCAGCAGGAAAAGTAACTGGTGAGGCATCAGAAGGATAGAGGACATTTGTCGGCACAGCAGATATGAGAGATTTTGCAGTTTTCAAATGAACAGGAGGGTTCACCAAGGCTGCTAGATAAGAGAGAGTGTAGAGAAAATGTAGAGATCAAAGATTCCGCTAGAATTCACAGTAGCATTCATTAAAAAGTATAGTTTTAAAGAAAATTCTACCCTATAACAACACAAATAATAAAGTAACTAATAATCAGTTCAGTTCAGTTCAGTCACTCAGTTGTGTCCAACTCTTTGTGACCCCATGAACTGTAGCACTCCAGGCCTCCCTGTCCATCACCAGCTCCCAGAGTTGAGTCAAACTCATGTCCATGGAGTCGGTGATGCCTTCCAACCATCTCATTCTCTGTTGTCCCCTTCTCCTCCCACCTTCAATCTTTCCCAGCATTGGGGTCTTTTCCAGTGAGTCAGTTCTTCACATCAGGTGGCAAAAGTATTGAAGATTCAGTTTCAGCATCAGTCCTTCCAATGAATATTCAGGACTGATCTCCTTTAGAATGAACTGGTTGGATCTCCTTGCAGTCCAAGGGACTCTCAAGAGTCTTCTCCAACACCACAGTTCAAAAGCATCAATTCTTCGGTGCTCAGCTTTCTTTATAGTCCAGCTCTCCCATCCATACATGACCACTGGAAAAACCATAGCCTTGACTAGATGGACCTTTGTTGGTAAAGTAATGTCTCTGCTTTTTAATATGCTGTCTAGGTTGGTCATAAGCATCCTTCCAAGGAGTAAGCGTCTTTTAATTTCATGGCTGCAATCACTATCTGCAGTGATTTTGGAGTCCAGAAAAATAAAGTCAGCCACTGTTTCCACTGTTTCCCCATCTATTTGCCATGAAGTGATGGCACCAGATGCCATGGTCTTAGTTTTCTGAATGTTGAGCTTTAAGCCAACTTCTTCACTCTCCACTTTCACTTTCATCAAGAGGCTCTTTAGTTCTTCTTCACTTTCTGCCGTAAGGGTGGTGTCATCTGCATATCTGAGGTTATTGATATTTCTCCTGGCAATCTTGATTCCAGCTTGTGCTTCCTCCAGCCCAGCGTTTCTCATGATGTACTTTGCATGTAAGTTAAATAAGCAGAGTGACATTATACAGCCTTGACGTACTCCTTTTCCTATTTGGAACCAGTCTGTTGCTCCATGTCTAGTTCTAACTGTTGCTTCCTGACCTGCATACAGGTTTCTCAAGACACTAGCAAAGTAATGCTCAAAAGTCTCCAAGTCAGGCTTCAACAGTGGATGAACTGTGAACTTCCAAATGTTCAAGCTGGTTTTAGAAAAGGCAGAGGAAGCAGAGATAAATTGTCAACATCCATTGTATCATAGAAAAAGCAAGAGAGTTCCAGAAAAACATCTACTTCTGCTTTATCGACTATGCCAAAGTGTTTGACTATTTGAATCACAACAAACTGTGGGAAACTCTGAAAGAGATGGGAATACCAGACCATCTGACCTGCCTCATGAGAAATCTGTATGCAAGTCAGGAAGCAACAGTTAGAACTGGACATGGAACAACCAACTGGTTCCAAATCCGGAAAAGATTAAGTTAAGGGTGTATATTGTCACCCTGCTTATTTAACTTATGTGCAGAGTACCTCATGAGAAATGCTGGGCTGGAGGAAGCACAAGCTGGAATCAAGATTGCCAGGAGAAATATCAGTAACCTCAGATATGCAAGTGACACTACCCTTACGGCAGAAAGTGAAGAAGAACTAAAGAGCCTCTTGATGAAAGTGAAAGTGGAGAGTGAAGAAGTTGGCTTAAAGCTCAACATTCAGAAAACTAAGACCATGGCATCTGGTGCCATCACTTCATGGCAAATAGATGGGGAAACAGTGGAAACAGTGGCTGACTTTATTTTTCTGGACTCCAAAATCACTGCAGATAGTGATTGCAGCCATGAAATTAAAAGACGCTTACTCCTTGGAAGGATGCTTATGACCAACCTAGACAGCATATTAAAAAGCAGAGACATTACTTTACCAACAAAGGTCCATCTAGTCAAGGCTATGGTTTTTCCAGTGGTCATGTATGGATGGGAGAGCTGGACTATAAAGAAAGCTGAGCACCGAAGAATTGATGCTTTTGAACTGTGGTGTTGGAGAAGACTCTTGAGAGTCCCTTGGACTGCAAGAGATCCAACCAGTTCATTCTAAAGGAGATCAGTCCTGAATATTCATTGGAAGGACTGATGCTGAAACTGAATCTTCAATACTTTTGCCACCTGATGTGAAGAACTGACTCACTGGAAAAGACCCCAATGCTGGGAAAGATTGAAGGTGGGAGGAGAAGGGGACAACAGAGAATGAGATGGTTGGAAGGCATCACCGACTCCATGGACATGAGTTTGACTCAACTCTGGGAGCTGGTGATGGACAGGGAGGCCTGGAGTGCTACAGTTCATGGGGTCACAAAGAGTTGGACACAACTGAGTGACTGAACTGAACTGAACTGATTATTAGTTACTTTATTATTTGTGTTGTTATAGGGTAGAATTTTCTTTAAAACTATACTTTTTAATGAATGCTACTGTGAATTCTAGCGGAATCTTTGATCTCTACATTTTCTCTACACTCTCTCTTATCTAGCAGCCTTGGTGAACCCTCCTGTTCATTTGAAAACTGCAAAATCTCTCATATCTGCTGTGCCGACAAATGTCCTCTATCCTTCTGATGCCTCACCAGTTACTTTTCCTGCTGCACTTTTCTCTCTGGAAGCTCTAATGTCATGCTGTATAGCACTGAGAGATGACAGCTACTCTTATTCCTGACTACAAAAAGGGATACTCTTAATCTGTGAATATCATATCTGAATATTGTGGTTGCTGATGTGTATCATGCAGAGTGTCACGGCTTGGGGGCTCTCGGGAAGAAGACGCTAAGCCAGAGATTTGGGGAAGGATGTCTCTGACGGATGGTAACCTGTATAGGGGCAGGAGATTGATCGGGCAGATAGAGAGCCATAACTGTGACCAGGGGACGCTTGGCCAGCCTGCAGGGAGACTAGGGTGAGACTAGCCAACCCGAGCTGCTCCAAGTGGGGCCACAGTGGCCAGGACTCCAGCTCCTCCCAGCTCAGCCTCCAGGTGGATCTGCCTCAGAGTGACATCACCCAGGGCGGCCACCGACACTGCTCAGCCTACACCTGAAGGGGCAAGCACCCAAGACTCGCCGTGACGCTACTCCATGGGGCTGGACACAAGCCCTTCCCTAGCAGGAGAGGGAAAAAGACACCTCTGTGTCCACCATGACTAGGGCAAGTTCTCCTCTAATTTCCTGAGGTTCTTTTTAATAAATATAAAATTTTTGTTAACTACTGCCTTTGGTGATGCTGGTGGAAAAGAATCTGCCTGCCAGCGCAGGCAATCCAAGAGACATGGGTTCCATCCTTGGGTTGGGACGGTCCCCTGGAGGAGGAAATGGCACCGCACTCCAGTATTCATGCCTGGAGGATCCCATGGACAGAGGAGCCTGGCGGGCCACAGTCCACAGGACCACAAAGAGGCGGACACGACGGAGCGACTGAGCGCACGTTGTCACAAACGAAACTGGACCACATGCTCTTCTTTTTTCTTGTCTTGCTCCAGTTTTGATATCTTGGCTCTGCTGGTATGAACAAAGGACTAAGCATGTTCCCCTGTCTTCTGTACTTATTTTGCAGTTTATGAGGCTATTCGTATATGGAGTACGTTATTTCTAAAGCTAGGGTAGAAATTTGTGTAACACTACGTGGACCTGACCACATTTTCTTTGGTGGCAAAGTGACAATGGGGAAGAGAAGGGACCTCTGTTGGGTTTTGGACTAAAGATTTCTTCAGTGATTTTACGTCTGACTCAGAAAGTCACCAACCCTTGCTCACGCTCCATCCCCTCATCTGTTGTGCTTATTTTCTGTAATTTATCACTCTCCTAAAGCTTTATCTATTTGTTTGATTGTTTGTTATCTGTCTTCCTGACTAGAATGTAAGTTAATTAGGGACTTCGCCCGTTTGCTACTCTATTTCTAGATAATGGGAAAGTCCTGCCGCATCAAAGCACTTAATAAAATTTGAAAGATGGCATGACATTATGTATTTAGAATATTGAGCTTCTCCTCAGAAAGCTGGAATTAGTCAATATTCTCCTTTACTGCACCACATTGCTACATCAATAGGAAACATAAGTTCATCCCAATAGAGACAAAATATATTTAGGTATCAATAATAAATATATTTTCTAATGAGTCTAAAGATTTTATAAAGGTACCTACAGACCATAAAAAGGGCTGAGCAATGAAGAATTGATGCTTTTGAACTGTGATGTTGGAGAAGACTCTTGAGAGTCCCTTGGACTGCAAGGAGATCCAACCAGTCCATTCAGCCACTATGGAGAACAGTGTGGAGATTCCTTAAAAAATTGCAAATAGAAATGCCTTATGATCCAGCGATCCCACTGCTGGGCATACACACCAAGGAAACCAGAATTGAAAGAGACACATGTACCCCAGTGTTCACTGCGGCACTGTTTATAATAGCCAGGACATGGAAGCAACCTAGATGTCCATCAGCAGATGAATGGATAAGAAAGCTGTGGTACATATACACAATGGAGTATTACTCAGCTATTAAAAGGAATACATTTGAATCAGTTCTAATGAGGTGGATGACGCTGGAGCCGATTATACAGAGTGAAGTAAGCCAGAAAGAAAAACACCAATACAGTATACTTACACATATATATGGAATTTAGAATGATGGAAATGATAAACCTGTACGCAAGACAGCAAAAGAGACACAGATGTATAGAACGGCCTTTTGGACTCTGTAGGAGAGGGAGAGGGTGGGATGGGTTGGCAGAGCGGCAGTGTAACATGTGTGATATCATAAGTGAAACGAATTGCCAGTTCAGGTTTGATGCAGGATGCAGGATGCTTGGGACTGATGCACGGGGATAATCCAGAGAGAGGGTGTGGGGCGGGAGGGGGGAGGTGGGGGTCAGGATTGGGAGTTCATGTACACTCGTGGCTGATCCATGTCGATGTGTAGCAAAACGAATACAGTATTGTAAAGCAAAACAAACTAAAAAAATAAAAATTAATTAAAAAAATAAATAAAGGAAATCAGTCCTGAATATTCATTGCAAGAACTGATGCTGAAGCAGAAGTTGCAACACTTTGGCCACCTGATGTGAAGAGCCGACTCATTGGAAAAGACCTTAAAGCGGGAAAGATTGAGGGCAGGAGGAGAAGAAGGTGACAGAGAATGAGATGGTTGGATGGCATCACTGACTAAATAGACATGAGTTTGAGCAAACCCTGGGAGATAGTGGGGTTGGGGGACAGGGAAGCCTGGCGTGCTGCCGCCCATGGGGTCATGAAGAGTTGGACACGACTGAGCGACTGCACAGCAACCTCTGAGGGTAACGCGGTGTTGCAAATGCAGCGAGATGTGCTTCTCTGGGCCCAGAAATGCTCTCCAGCTGTGAACTGCACGCCAGTTCCCAAGCTAGAGCCAGGAATGAGACACGGTGCCTCCCCTGGGTGGACTTCACTGAGCCCCAGGAGGCGACAGAACCCAAATCGTGCACATGGGCGCAGTCTGTTTACATGAGACAGACCTGGGGGCCAGGGGTTTGCTCATTAGGGGTCCACTGAGGAAGGGTCTCTGTCGGGAACCAGCCCTGTGGCTGGGCCAGCCCTTGGCGGTTCCTATTAGGACTGCGAGGTGCCCTTCAGCAACGACCATCAGGAAACTTGGAAAAACAGAGGCTTATGACTTACAGGGCCTGCAGATCACACGGCACGCCCAGGACCACACAGAGAGGCCGCGGGTGGAGAGAGGGCAAGCAGGGCCCGGGGTGGCTTTTATTGGGGTCAAGAGTGGGGTCAAGGGCAGGGCCCAGGGGCTTGTGTGCTTACTCTTCACTGGAGAATTTAAAACACAAGAGCGAGGATTTAAAGCACCGGAAGAGAAAAAACAAGTAGCTGAAAGGGCCAGATATCAGAATCAACCAAGTTCTCTGAAAGAAAAGTTTCCGTGAAAGAAGCAGCCTGGCTCTTAACTGGTCCTGAGGCTGCAAGGGGTTTGTCCAAGAAGGCCGTCTCAGAGGTGGATGCCTGCTCCGTTACCAAAGCTTACTCCAGGCACCGTGTTACAAAGCAAATAAACAAACTGTCAGGTAGCCCTGCAAGGCTCCTCTGTCAATGGAATTCTCCAGGCAAGCATACTGGAGTGGGTGGCCATTCCTTCTCCAGAGGATCTTACCATCCTAGGGGTTGAACTCTGGTCTCCTGTGTTACAGGCAGATTCTTTACCATCCGAGCCCCTGGGGAAACCCTGGTTTATAATACAGTGTCTTAGTTCTTAATTAAAATGCTTACAAATAATAAATGAAGTATGCTTTAAGATGCTAACTTTCCTACACTGTAGGATTTCACAGAGCTACTAAGCACCCAAAGATTGAAGAAAACTGTATAGAATGCATTTCCCCCAATTTATTTGGCCGTGTGACTCTTTTTTATGCAGGATACCCAGAGAAATTGTATTTCCAAAATGAAGAAGAAATAAACAGTCTTTCACACGTATACAGGCTGAAATAATTTCGAACCATAGACCAGAACTAAAAACATAAATGCCATATATTACTCCCTTCTTTTGAAGTCTGTAGTTATTTCTTGTGGCACTAAAAAAATAATAATCTTTATTAGATAGGTATAGATAGATGTAGATTATAGGTGAGTGAGTAAACCCAGTATACGATAGATATTGATAGATAGAGAGGTTGATAGATATAGTGTGTGTATTCAGTAGCTCAGTTGTGTCTGACTCTTTGCGACCCAATGGACTGTAGCCCACCAGGCTCCTCTGTTCATGGAGTTTCCCAGGCGAGAATACTACAGTGGGTTGCCATGCCCTCCTCCAGGGGATCTTCCCCACCAAGGGACTGAGCTCGTGTCTCCTGCCTTGGCGGGTGGGTTCTTCACCACTGCGCACCTGGGGAGCCCAGATAGGCACAGACTGACAGGTAAACCAGTAAACCCAGTGTGTTTGCAGTGTCTCTGTAGGAACCCCTGGCATCTGGGCAGAGTCCTGGGCTGAGCCCAACCCAGCCCAGACCTTGAGAGCTGATACCGTCTGTCTTCCAGCTTACACAGCTTCAACAAGACAGTTCTCATTACTGTGATCTTTCGAGGCAGTGTGTCTTTTAGAATCTCCCCTTGACGGCTGATCCTGGGTGACCTGATTATGCTGTGTTTGGGTGTAGACCAAGGCTCTGGCTCCCACACCGCCTCCCTGACCTGCGGACCATTTAGAGAGGGAGACGCTGTCTGTCCCGGGGAGAATGTCCACGCTGCAGCCTCACTAGGGGAAGGCCAGTTACCCGCCACTCCTGGACAGGAATTCGATACTCATCTCATTCCATTCCCATTACTTCTGAAGCTTTTAATTGCACGTCAAGTGTCTGGGCCTGGTGTTTGATAAATACATCTTGAAGAATCTTAGAGAAGTCAGAGAGAATAAAACTGCTGGAGCACACGGGGTGTTAAGGTGTTTCCCCGGCTTTCCTTCAGGCAACTTGGAGCTCTCGCCCATTCTTGCAGGCTGGACAGGCTCAGGGAGCACTTCGGAGCACCCTCCCACCCGCATCCCACCAAGACGCCCACTGTTCAGGCACTTTGCAATCATGCTGAGCACAGAGCCACTGCGGGCTTCCGTTTTCCTTCAGAGCTCCGAGAAATCTGAGCCTGCTTTATCCCCTCCATGTTGGTCTACACCACACCAAGCTGTCTACACCACACCAAGTTGTCTACCTCACACCAAGGTGTCCACCCCACACCGAGGTGTCCACCCCACACCGGGGTGTCCACCCTACACCGAGGTGTCCAGGTTGACCATGGAAACAGCGATCTCCTGCCCCATTGTGTCTTTCCCGTGAAATGAAGGCTCTTAGCCTTCCTGGATGAATGCTCTCATCTTGGAGGGTCTTCCAGCTGTTCTGGTGCTGTGGGCCCACAGACTGGGGCACAGGTGCCAGGAAAGGGGCTTAGAGTGCCACTCCTGCCTTCATCCCAGTGACAGACGGGCTACGTGAGCAGTCCACAGGGGAAAAGAGTGACCACATGGAGAAAATATAATGCCCAGCGGTATGGAATTAAGCCAGATTAAAAAATCAATTTATTATTTCAGCCATTCCTGAAAAATACCTCTTTGCTGTCCCCAGGCCTGGGATGTGATGAGAAGCAGCAGCGTGCTTCATAAACCATCTGGCGGCGAAATGCTTTGCGAAGGAGTCCTCCCCTCTCACTCCCCGGGCAAACGACTAGGCAGAGGGCGGGGCAGGGCGCTGAGTGTGGGGCACGCAGCGAACCTCTCGCCATGGGCTGGGGTGCGCCAGGCTCCATTGTCCATGGGATTCCTCAGGCAAGAATACTGGAGTGGGTAGCCATTCCCTTGTCCAGGGGATCTTCCCAGCTCAGGGATGGAATCTGGGTCTCCTGCACTGCAAGCGGATTCTTTACCAGCTGAGTCGCTGGGAAAGCCGTATGCACATGCCAGCTTTTTAATGTTTGTAACGAATCTGTGTCACCCTTATGGGGATGGGGATGTCTGAGCCATCAGGACGCTTCGGGTGCTAAGAGGCCCGCAGCCTGGTTCACCGTGGCCAGGAGGACACAGCAGTGTCAGACCCTTCGTATCTGGAGCTCAGGCTCAGCCTTCAGGAGGCTCCTGGCTGGACCATGGGAGCTGAGGGCAGTACTTGCCTCTCCAGTCAGGTCCATCTCTTCCTGGAATTGGCAGGGTCCCCTTCAGGCCCTCGTGAAGATAGAACACATCCCTCCCTCCGCCAAGGACAAGGCAGACCAACTTCTGAATCCAGGGCAAGAGTACCAACCATCCCAACCTCGAGGTCTGGAAGAGTCCCAGGACATCCTCTCGCCTCCACTGAAGAAAGCCCTTCCCTGTTCACTGACGCCCCATCTTCATCCCCCCAGGATCTGCTCTTTGGCATAACTCAGCGCTTCCTTTGTGTCCTTTAGAATCAAGAAAGCGCTTGATGCCTCCTGGCCGGTTCCATCTTCATGGAGAAAATGAAGGATAGCCCCCAGCCCCAGGGCGGCTGCGCAGGCCCAGGTGGTTGGAGTCAGGTGTGCGCATACTTGCAAAGGACATCAGCAGTGAGAGCTGAGGGTGCCACACCCCAGGGAGCCTGGTAGGGTCGGCCCCCAGGCCCAGGTGCCCCAGAAGGCCAGCCCCCTTGCTCTGAGCGGCTCGTCTCTGGTCTTCCCTGCCTCCCCCGTTTGACCTGGAACGAGCCCCATCACTTCCTGCCCTTCTCTCCCGCTCCGTGGACTCACGGTCAGTGTGGGGGCATCGCTGAGCCTTCCCTTCCCAGCAGCTGCGCAGTAGAAAGGTCCTTGGTGCCTCCCTCTGGGTCTCCTGAGACGCGGGTAGGAAACCCGATGGCAGGTTCCCGATACCTGGGCGCCCCCTGGGGCCGCAGCTGGGCTGCCGTGAGGCTAGGTGCCCACCTCCCTGCCGGGCGCATCCGGGCTGAGCAGGAGTGAGCGCGGCTCCTTTGTGCCTCCTGTGTGTCTTTGCAGCTTTCCTGCTTCTACTCTGAAGTCCTCCAGTTGCTATGGAAACGAAGGGCTCTTGGGGCTCCCAGGGCTCCCTCAAGGTGACCCACAAGGGGCACTGATCCCCATCAGGGCTGAAGGCATAACCCAGCACAGGCAGGCAAAGTGCCACGGACGCCGCCTCCACTCTCCTGCGTGGCTGAGACCCGGCCGCTGCGGGCTGTGAGCCCAGGTCTGGGCACCACACTTCGCCCTAACTCACCAGTGAGCTTGGAAATCACGAGCTCAGCCTCGTGATGATGCGGCTGAGGAGGAGCGCCCGTTTCCACTTGCATCTTCTCACGCTCCTCAGGGCCCTTGGGGCCTCTCGGGCGAGACCCCACCAGACCCACCTCGTGGCCTTACACGCTCTTCCTGCTGGGCTCTGCCCCCCAGGGACGCGCCTCTGCTCCCCATCTTCTGTGCTCTTGGGGGACCCAGGCCCCTCACATCCCCATCCTGAGACCGGCTGGACTCACCTTCCCTGAGCCCAGGCACCTGGAGCCGGGACCGCCCTGGGTTCTTGCCATGTGCCAGGGTTAGGCAAGTTGGTGTTTGTCTCCCAAACAGGCTCTTGGGGGCAGACAGCATGTGGTTCCCTGACACGTGAACAGCCCTGCCTCCCTGGGGCCCTGGCTCATTTTCCCGCCCAGCCCCAGGGTTCTTCTAGCTCCTTCCTTCAGAGACCCTGGGCTCTGGGTGTCAAGGGCTTTCAGGCTCCTGAGCCAGGGCGGGCCCGTCAGACACCCCCTGGAGCTGCACACCCGCTCAGGCACAGTGAGGTGCGGGCCTCCTCCCTGAACCTCCCGCAGCAGCATTAATAACCAGGAGCATCCTCTTCCGTGGCCTGTGCCTCCCAGTGAGGAAGGCCCCTCCCTCCCAGAGCAGGGCGCACACTGGGCACGGCCAGCGAAGCCCCCCGGCTGGCTCTCCCGGGCCATCACCTTGCCCATGGGGAGTGGGAAACTCTCCCCAGAAGGGTACAAGCCCATCATATGTGGGCTTTTCTGACGATGTGCACAGCAAACACTGGGGTACTAGACCCAGATGGGAAGTGTGTGTGTGTGTGTGTGTGTGTGTGCACATGTGCAGGTGTGCCTGTAGGGAGAACGAGGCAGCATGTGCATCAAAATACTGACCCTTGGAGGAGGGCTCCTCATTTTTAGTCTTCTGTATATTTCTTTAAGACTGACATTTATATAAGATGCATAAATTGTTTTTGAAATCAGAAAAAACAGCCAACGTGCCCATGGCATGAAAGAGCCTGAGGTGGCCAGATTGGGGTGGCCTGGAGACGCTCCTCGCTGCCCCATCTCTGTGCCCCTCTGCACGGCCACATCTGTCCACTCACGTCCACTCCCAAAGGCCACCGAGGAGAAAGGACAGTGATTTGCTGTCTCTGCTGAACCCTGGCCATTTCCCAGATCGTCTGGGAGCCAAAGGGGCAGAGGATGCTGCCAGTCGTAGGAAGACAGGACACTCAGCCCACCTCGTCCAGGATGGAGGTCTGGACGTGTCCTTGCTGGTGTGCTAACGAGCGTGCTCCAGCAGGGTACAGGAGGGCTGTCCAGAGTCCCGGGGGCTTGCTGAGTAACGGGCAAGGGCAGGGCGAGCCCCCAGACGGCCCTCGGAAAGCTCGCCGCTCAGCCCTGCTGTGCCGCTGCGCAGCCGCCCCTCAGCCGCCTGAGCCTGGCGCCCTGCAGGGTCGGAGCTGAAATCCAGCCTACCTGGGAGCGCGTTCTGTGGACCCACGAGCTGCATCTGAAGACAAACAAGGAGCATTTAAATTACCCACTAACCCCTGCATTCCTGCGGAGAATGGACAATTGACCAAATGCTGAACCACTAAGGATTAGAAGGCTGGCGGACGAAGGGCTCACCTGGGCGAGGCTCCATCCGGGAGAAGGATGGACTGATTCCAGGGCTGGCACTGGGATCACCATCCACAGCCCTGGCCACGCAGAGAGCAGTGAACTCGGGGTCTCGATCCTGACCATTCCATGTGGGGGCCCCGCACTTGCTGACGCTTCTGCAGGCCCCCTCTGTCTGGAGATGCCCCCTTGCAGGTGGGGCTCTGGACCAGCCACGCTCATAGCAAGCTGCTTACCAGCAGAGAAGCTGGTAAACAACCTCCCTCTGGCGATGCGTATGTCGGAGAGTCATTTGTATGAGGCCAGGGATTTGGATAAACACACAGGCTGCCACGTTGCCAAAACATGTGACTGTACTTGTGTGGTCACTGGAGGACACCCCAGGGGGACTGTACTTATGTGGTCCCAGAGGGACTGTACTTGTGTGGTCCCAGGGAGATGCTGGCCCCCCCAGTGAGCTGGAGCAGGACTCGGAGATCTCAGAGCAGACCTGCTGACCCTCCGGAGGTGGCCTTCTGGGCCCAGGACCCCACAGTCTTCCTTACATTTTCTTTCTCCCTCCTTCCTTCCCTCTCTGCTCTCCTCCCAGGACAGATCTCACCAATAGCACTGCTGGCCCCTCAGACACTGGGGGAACGCCCTTTAAAATGGCAAGCTGTGCATCCAAACGCCTGCTTCCCAGCCTCTCTCGGGTTTAATTAAAAGCATTTGTAAACCAGCTGGTGACTGTCACGAAAGTCCCATCCACGAAACAATGAGAGCAGAGCAGGCCGCTCAACATGTAGCTGAGAGAGTGTTTTCTGAACTTTCCAGATAAGACTGGGATGTGGGGTTTAATAGAAGATTACCAGCTGCATTAGCCAGTGAACATGCAAACATTTGCCTTCTTATTCAGAAGGCATGGTAGGGAGTTATTTTTCAATGTTGTGTCTTTCAGCATCTAGTCAGGACCCGGTGCCAGCAGATACAAAAGCCAATTAATTCCGGACACATTCAAACAACAAATTCCAGCCGACCACCTGTTTTTGGGTGACAGCTTTACGCCGTTTCACTGGTTTGTAAACAGGCTGGCAAAGCAGCTCCTCGTTTCTGAGCCACACAGAGCGAGGCCAGCTCGTTAGCCTGCTCGGCCAGCGTGGTACCCTCACTCAGGCCTATTGACATTAAGCAACGGTCAGCTTTAAGGGCTTTGCCAATTGCGAGAAGCTTCCAGAGTCACTTCCTTTTGGTGAACAGGGGGAAATTTGCAGCCCTCACCCCCCAAAAAATCAAAAACTCTTTAAGGAGGAAAAAAGAAATCTCAACATACTGGGATTAACCCACACCAGAAGTGACAGTGATGCTGGAGGGCCAGTCTTTAGATGCAGCCCTTGATTAAGGCTGTCCACTCAAGTGAAAGTGAAGTTGCTCAGTCGTGTCCAACTCTTTGTGACTCCATGGTCTCTACAGTCCATGGGATTCTCCAGGCCAGAATAGTCTTTCCCTTCTCCAGGGGATCTTCCCAACCCAGGGATGAAGCCCAGGTCTCCCGCATTGCAGATGGATTCTTCACCAGCTGAGCCACAAGGGAAGCCCAGGAACACTTGAGTGGGTAGCCTCTCCCTTCTCCAGCGGATCTGCCTGACTCAGGAATCGGACTGGGGTCTCTTGCATTGCAGGCGGATTCTTCACCAGCTGAGCCACAGCGGAAGCCCAGGAACACTTGAGTGGATAGCCTCTCCCTTCTCCAGCGGATCTGCCTGACTAGGAATCGGACTGGGGTCTCTTGCATTGCAGGCGGATTCTTTACCAATCCGCCACCAGGGAAGCAGACAGCAGACCTTCCTTTCCAAGGTTTACCAGACAGGGAAGATCTCTGTCCCTAGACACAGAGGAGAACTGGGAGCTTCTGGAGGCATTATTGCTAGGTCGTTTCAGCTGTAAAAGGCGAAGGGTGTATCCTGGTGCCCGTCAGAGCCACCCGGGGGACTGGCAAACTTGGTCCGAAAAGATCTGAGACCGGATAAAAGGGCGATTCTCTTGAAATCTACAGAGAAGAGGCTAAATCCCAGGACTTGCAAGTACTTGGGGAAACGCAGCAGGGTCGTAAACACTGACTGTTTCTCTTCTCCAGGCTCCTGTTGCACAGTATGCCTTGGGCAGGGAGGACTGCACTCTGGCGGGTGGGGAGGCCCGGGCAGGAGGCAAGGGATTGCCCCTGTGGGATGGACCCAGCTGTGCAAGTTAGCACTGGTTCAAGCACTTTTCAGCAAAATATCCTTTCCCTTGATGAAGGTTTAGATGAACTCTTGTACCAACTCAATCGACACGAATGTGAGCAAACTCCGGGAGATGGTGAAGGACAAGGAATCCTGGCGTGCTGCAGTCCGTGGGGTCGCAGAGGGTCAGACACGCCTCAGTGACCGAACAACAGCGGATGGTGTAACTGCGTGTTCTGTGTGTGTATGCACCATCATAGATGTGTGCAGGTCGGTACGTGCTCTGCATGCGCACTCATGTCCATGCAGGCACGCCTTGCTTTATTGCGCTTAAGATAACGTGTTTTTTTGTTGTTGTTTTTTTAACAAAAGGAAAGATCGCGAAGGCCCCATGTTCAGAGAGCGTGTTGGCACCGTTTTCCCAACAACGTTGCTCGCTTCCTGCCTGAGTCACGTCTGAGTAATTCTCATGTTACTTCAAGCTCTTCGTTATTACCATACGTGTTATGGCGATCTGTGGTCAGTGATCTTTGAGGTAACTACTGCCACTCAGATGCGGAAAGCTTGGATGATGGTTAGCGCTTTTTAGCAATAAAGTAGATTTAATCCAGGTGTGAACATTTTTAGATATAATGCTATTGCACACTTAATAGGCTACAGAATAGGGGCAGAAAAGTGCTTTTATACACCCTGGGGAACCAAAGAATGTATGTGTGAGATTTGATTTATTGTGAATTAACTTTACTGGAAGCAAACCCATAATACCTCTGAGGCTTGCCACGGCAACATGTATAGTTCTTGGGTTGGCCAAAAAGTTCATTTGGGTTTTTCCATAATATTAATGGAGAAACTTGAACAAACTGCAACCCAATATATATGCATAGCTGTGTATGTAATAAGCATTAGCTTTTTCTGATGCATGGAGAGACCAACAATATGGCAACTATCTCTCTCTCACACACACACACACACACACACACACACACCTCTGCCAGCAGGGGAAGTTGGAAAGAATCCACAGCACAGTTCAGCCTTGACCTTCAGCTCGCAGGGGCCCATCTGCTCATCTTGGTTGATGAGTTAACTGGGCCGTGTGTCCACATAGCACCGTGAAACACACAGGAGGGTCAGGGGAAGGTAACTTGAGGAGCCACCATCACAAATTTCCCCCTCAGCCGTCAGCAGACACGAGGAAGTGACAACAGGCAGGGCACGTAGCCCACTTCCTCTGACCCTACGTTATCTTTCTTTTTTAAATGATGGTTATATGCATTTTATTCGTTTAGTTGCGGCAGTGCGGGGTCCTCGCTGTGTGCACAGGCTCTTCATTGCTGCCTGTGGGCTCAGTACTTGGTGCGGGCTTAGTTACTCCACTGCGTGTGGGATCAGGGATCGAGCCTGTGTCCCCTGCAAAGGCAGGCGGATTCTTACCCACTGGACGACCAGGGAAGTCCCTGCATTATGTTTCTTTCAAATGAAATTGATGGCTCTTGGGGAGGAGGGCACTTTATGCTTAAACAGTAAGCCTGAGCTGTCCTGTATTTAGTATTTTCATTGGTCAAAATAAATAAATAAATAAATAAATAAAAGCGCTTCCCGGCCCCCACCCTGGACCTGCCCGTCTCACCGACGTGATCCTGCAGCAGCCCAGCTGATGGTTTCAAAGACTGATGTTTGTTCAAATGACCAAGTCACAGCTTTATAATTGTGTCTACTCTATTCCTGGATTTAATGACTTTGTAAATAGGGGGCATTCCCAAATTATTCCCCAGGGTCAGGGAGGGTCTTTCCTATTAAGGACAACTGAGTTAGAAACTCGTTTGCAGACATTGGACAGGGAGCTACGTGTGCTTCACAAAACTTCAGAAGGTGTTTCTTGTTCCAATTTGTTAGTACTAGAAATTACATTTTATTCCTTCTACATGCTAATTAATCAAGGCTGTCACTTAAACTTAAAGACTGTTCCAGCTCATCAGAAATTAATCTGAGGCTCCGCAACAGCTGCCCTGCAGGACAGGACCAACCCCAGGACCAACATTTGCTGCTGCCCCCGGGAGACCCCACTGGTGGGAGAGGGCCTCTGCATTCCTGCTCCGCACGTGTCCGTGATGGCCAGATGAGGCTTCTGCCCGGCCGTGTTTCTTAGAGACTCGGCTTCGAGAGGCTGGAGCATTCTGTTTCCAGATTATTCAAAAAGAACGAGGGGACAGGACTCGTTGGCCTTGGACTCTGGACCTTTCCACCCAGAGTGACAGGTGTCACTTCTCCCACCACCTTGGTCAAAGCAAGCTCAAGGTCATGCTTCATGTCCTCAAGGGCAGAGGCTCTTGAGTCTTCTTTGGGCATGGAAGGAACCATGTTGGACATAATTGTAGGTAACTACCAAACCCATTCAAAGCACCTCCAGAAGCTGGTGATGCTGGGGGTTAAAATAGACAGCCGTGGGTGCATCAGGTCACTCACTCGGCTTCATCAAGGTGGATGCCTCATGCAGACGGAAACTAAAATGAGTCCAACTTTATTCTAGAAACACGACTGCCACCCCCAACATTCCCACTGCTGGAGATGGAATTGGGCACAGCCGGCCACAGCCCACAACACAGACATCCTCTCCTCTTGGGACCCACTGAAATGCCTGCAGTCAACTGACCACTCGCCCCAGGCCACACCCGGCACACGCTGCCAGCCATGAACCCCTTCGTTAGACCCCGCAGGGCCAGTGTCACCTCCCCTGCAGGAGGGGGCCTGGGGTGGGCTCGGTCTCTGGTCTTGGCACCCTCAGGGCTGGGCCTGGTCCGAAGAACGATGCTACTGTCAGTGCAGTGCCCGTGGGAGCCCGCAGAGGGGTACTTGCTTCCCCAGTGGACTCTTCCAGGTCGCGGGTCACGCAGCACCCACATCACCCCACTCCCAGCTCCCTCTGCCCCCCAACCCCGAGGCACAGCCCTTTACACAGGAGCACAGGGCTGGAAAGACAGCTCAAGCTGTGTCAACTCTCTCTGGTCGCTTGATTGACTGTCGAAGGGCTTCACACAGCCCTGAATCCCAGGGCGCCCCTGGGGTGTGGAGGAAGGGCCGGGGCACTCAGTTCAGAGCTGAGGGAGCCCCACCCCTTCCCCCAAGCCCAAGGAGACTGAGGTCCTGCACCTTCTCAGCAGCGGGGCTAGAACCCAGGGCCCAGACGCCCAGGTCGCCCGACACCAGATGCAGCCGGCAGCTCCCTCCTCCTGACTCAGTGCTGGGCGGTCTCCGGTCAACGTGTCTGCAGAAGCCCATGGTGGAGGCCGTGGGTCTCAGCCATGCCAGGCTCTGCATGCCGCTCCCCAGCAGGGCGGCCAGGCTGAGCGGCAGTCCCGGGCAGGACGGAAGACACAGAGGACTGCCTGGCCCCGTGCTTCCTGTTGGCTTGAGGCCCTGAGCGTTCACTGGACAGAAAAATGAGCAGAGGATCTTGAGTGGAGACAGGGCAGAGGGGTGAGGGCGGGCCGTGCCCG
>SJXQ01004270.1:125834-287388 GCA_006408695.1 Aepyceros melampus | reverse complement strand
TCTCTTTAGAATAGCTTTTCCCTACCCTCAAATTCAATTATATAGCAAAAAGGATTTCTGTTAGTTCTTTAGATCAAAAGTAACTGTTCAATCTCAATAAAAGCCATCTGATTGGCCTAGCACGTTGGATTCTATCGTAGATTAAATTGCTGTTCCTGCTTCTGCTGCTGCTAAGTCGCTTCAGTCATGTCTGACTCTGTGCGACCCCATAGATGGCAGCCCACCAGGCTTCTCTGTCGCTGGGATTCTCCAGGCAAGAATACTGGAGCGGGTTGCCATTTCCTTCTCTAATGCATGCATGCATGCTAAGTCACTTCAGTTGTGTCCGACTCTGTGCGATCCTATGGACAGCAGGCCTCCAGGTTCCTCTGTCCACGGGATTCTCCAGGCAAGAATACTGAAGGGGGTGCCATTTCCTTCTCCCATTGCTATTCCTAGAATTTCTTATTTCTCTATAGAAGAATAATAACATTCACAACTTTGTGATGGCTTCATGGTGAGCAGAGACTACTCCTTGGGCATGGCATGTAATATGTTTTGGCCAACAGAATTTAAATTGATATGACAGAAGCAGAAGTTTTAATTGTGGTTAGAAGTTTGTCCTTCTATGCTTCAGTGATTTGCTATTAGAAGCACATGCCCTGAATAGCTACTGTTCCTTCCATCTGGACCTCAGAATAAACATATATGGGCCTGGAGCCTGGAGCTAAGTCAGTCTCCATAAGCTAAACTGTAGGCAGTGTACAGACTCATAAAATAAGAGTAGGTACTGGTTGTTGTAAGCAGCTGACACTTGGGAAGATTTATTAGGCAATATTATTGTGCATGAGCTGACTGATACAGAGATTTGTATTGAAAGTGGACATTACCATAACGGAAGTCTAAAATATTGTCTCTAGGACTGGTAACGAACAGTGAGAAAACACTTAGAGGGTGCTGAAAATGTGGCAACCCAAGTTATGTAGTGGCAACGTATTTGGCATGTCTATCACCTGAGGTAACTTGGAATACGCAGGATGTTATTAATTATCTTGAACCTTCAGCTAAATGGTTTTGAGTTGTAATATTGAAAATGTGAGCTGGTGGCTACTAAGTGAATTTGATGAGTTCAGATAAAAGAAGATTTGCAAATATAATTGACAGGGTCTATAGACAGCCCAAACATTTCAAGCTTTCAAGATAACAATCAAAGTTTTCAATCATTTCAAATATTTGTCCATTCAAATAAAACTTTAGGGCAAAGCCCAAACTCTGGACACTGCCATTAAGATACAACCTAAGGGCAAAGACTTGTAGATGTGCCTGTCACATTCTACCTTAAGAAACTCTGAAAGGATTAAAGTGATACAACTCTACTTTTTCAGCTGGGCAAATGGATTTTCAGAATAATTAAGGACATGACCCCATGAAAGTCTGATAAACCCAAGTTTTCTTAAAGTCTAAACTTTAAATTAAGAATGAGACATGTCAGAAATGAACTGTGAATTTTTGGCGTTTCATGTACTATGGAACTCGACAGAACACATTTAGAATAACTGCAGACTTTAAATCCTTTACATCCAGATTAAAAAAACAAAAATGGCATTTGGCCAAAATGCCAATTGCAAAATTGCATTTGGCCAAAATGTTTCAGTGAGTCTTTGTTCACCAATTTTTCCCAGCCCTCTTTCTGTCACCAAGTCTGACTTGTGTTTTTCTGACCCAGGAAACTGATGGGCACAGCTGAACTTTTTGACCATACCCAGTCAGAACACACATCTTTGCTGAAGTGTCTTTCTCTTAGGCCTGAATATATTAGAAGACTGTGAGAAAGAGAACAGGTGGAGTGAAATACCAACAAGCTTCCAAGAAGGAGATGACTCTAAGACAGAGGAGACAAAATCTTGGCATTTTGTTGTATTCATAAAAATCATCAGAATATCTAGAGAGACCTTTAAATAATAATGAGTTCTGGCTAACAAAATGCAAAACAAAGTATTAATGAGAAAGTTCTCATCAATGATTAATACTTCCAAGTCAACTCCCTACTTGATAAAAGCCCGCCTTGGGGACCACAAACATTTAACTGTAAATAATAGGCAACAGGATGCTCTTGTGTTTTCACATCAAGGCTCCACTGATCTGCTATCAGATAGCTGACTTTGGGGTACAATGATCTGGGATGTGAACAATTAACAAGCAGAAACTTCAGTTACGTAGAGTCAGCAAACCAGTAGGGGGAGCTCTCACTTTCAGTGATTAGCAGAGCCACCAGGAAGAAGGAATATTCCTCTTCTCTGGCAACAGTTCAGCCCAACAGCCAATGAAAAGACACATATTCTTTGCTGAGCATAGTAGCCCCAACTTTCTTTTCTCTCTATAAGAGTTCTCCTTCCCTTGCTGTGTAGGGACTTGCAAGTGGCTTGCTGTGGTTGCAGACTCCAAATTGCAATTGTCCACTGATTCCGATAAACTTATTGTTTTGTTTTGCCTTTTTTTTTGTTGTTGTTGTTGTTGAAGAAATAACAAGCACTCTATTTATTTTTGAACTCAGCAGTAAAGACTCTACCTGCAATGCAGGAACAGCAGGAGACTCGGGGGCTTGATCCCTGGGTTGGGAAGATACCCTGGAGAAGGGAATGGCAACTCACTCCAGTGTTCTTGCCTGGAGAATGCCATGGAAAAAGAAAACTAAGTGATTATCCATCCATGCCCCAGAGTCTCAAAGGCTAGATTATAGTTTTGCCCGTTGGATATGAGAGATGACTAAAGGCGGAGAAGATAGAATTCTGAACCAAGGGGATTATTTGGGAATTAGCAGAAAATAAGACAGGGCCATTAGACCCCAAACATGTGGTTGGAGTTAGTAATAAAATTACCTGATGCGGATATATTAAAATCTATAGAAGAGAAAACTGATAATTTACTATCTAAGAACACAATTTAGGGACACTGGAGGCATTTTAAAGTGGGCAGTAGAGCAGAACATGCTATCCAAATGACTCCAGTCGTCTCTCCTAGCAGTTATCAGGAACTAAAATAGAATTTTTTTTCTGTCTTAGATTTAAAAGAGAAATGTAATTTACAGAGGATAGCTAACAATATGTTTAAAACCGATAAGTAGCCCAACATAGAAATTTGAAGACAAAAACTATCAATTTTAACTGGAAGGTTGAAGCAAGAAAGGGATGACTGTCTGATGTCCACTGAGATGTTATGATTACAAATGATAGGAGCAAATTATTTTTTCAAAATGTTCCAGTAACCAAATATCATAGCTATTTTATAACATAAATGTATTCAAAACAAATACCTGTTGCTTTTTGGATCTCATGACTTATAGCCAAATCTCAGCTGCACCTTTTCCCCTTACTAACCATAATGCAGGGTTGCTTGCTTCCCAAAGCATAATATAGCTAACAATATGTTTAAAACCGATAAGTAGCCCAACATAGAAATTTGAAGACAAAAACTATCAATTTTAACTGGAAGGTTGAAGCAAGAAAGGGATGACTGTCTGATGTCCACTGAGATGTTATGATTACAAATGATAGGAGCAAATTATTTTTTCAAAATGTTCCAGTAACCAAATATCATAGCTATTTTATAACATAAATGTATTCAAAACAAATACCTGTTGCTTTTTGGATCTCATGACTTATAGCCAAATCTCAGCTGCACCTTTTCCCCTTACTAACCATAATGCAGGGTTGCTTGCTTCCCAAAGCATAAATTAAACTACTGCAAAATACTGAAGAGCGAGCATTTTGCACCTGCTAGCTTTCCCACCACGTGTGCTTTTCTTTCCTTGTGTGTTCATACATTCTTTCTAAATGTTCTAGAATGATTTCAGTATACTTTTTTTTGCCATAAAGTAGTAATTTTTTTTTAAAAGGTAAACAGGAATTTCATTTCTTATATTGCCTTCAAAAATAGAATTCAGGTAAATAAATATTTGTTATCAGTTCTGAATTACATTACTGCATTTTACTGTACCTTCATAATATTGTTCAAGTTTTTCCATTATTTTTGCTTTGTCTTCCCAACAAAATGCTTATTTTAATAAAAAACATATTAAGTTTCAGGCATTTTGGGAAGTGTAGCGGTGATAAGAACCCAGTCAATAGCCTCACAGCATAGCACAAAAGAAAAGTATTTTATAACATATATCTAGTTATTTCATCCAAAGCTGCTTATAATGCCCATATTTGAGCAAGCAAATCTGTCTGCTTACAGGAGCAAGTCTAGCATCTTCATCATCTCCGGTCTCCAACATCAAGGACAATCCTTGGCACATAGTAGATGTCCAGTTGTACCTGTGTTTTGGGGATTGTGTGTGTGTTAGTCGCTCAGTCATGTCCGACTCTTTGTGACCCTATAGACTATAGCCTACCAGGCTCCTCTGTCCATGGGATTCTCCAGGCAAGAATACTGGAGTGTGTTGCCACTGGAACTATCATATAATTCTGCATCCAGTCAGAATGCAGTTGGGTAGGCATAAATGAAAGCTCTGGGCTGCATCTAGTAACCCTCACCACAGTCCCACTCCTTGATCATGATAAACCAAAGATAGCTGTCCCTGCTCTTTTTCCAAGACATTTTTGTACCTGATTGGGAGAATATTCTGCTTTCACCAAAAGCCACATTCTGTGAGCAATAAACATTCCCATACCCTCTTGGTGAATGTGTAGCATCCAAATCAAATGTTGACATTCAAATCAAATGTTGCATCAGGTGTCCGTTTCATCTCTGCAAGATGACTATAAACAAGGGCATTATGTTGAGAAAAAATAGCCAACCGCAAAAGTGACATGGTATATGACTCCATTTATATGACACTGCAGAAATGACAAAATTATAGTGATAGATATAAGGTTGGTAATTGGGGCTATAAAAGGGTAACATGAGGTAGTTCCTTTGCGATGATGGAATTGTTCTATATCCTGCATTGCTAGTTACATAAATCTACACATGTGATGTGATTTCATAGTACTACAGATACAGACACACACACACAGTGCATGTAAAACTGATGAAATCCAGTCTGTAGTTTAGTTAGTGGTATCAATGTAAATTTCTTGATTTTGATAATGTACAGGTGTTTATATTATGGAAGCCTCCTTGAAAGGTATACAGGAAATTGATAGTATTTTTGAAAAAATTAAAAGTAAAACAGAACGTATATGTATATGTATAAATATATAAATTTTAATTTATACATTTAATTTATATCTTTATATCAGTTCAGTTCAGTTCAGTCGCTCAGTTGTGTCCAACTCTTTGCGACCCCATGAATTGCAGCATGCCAGGCCTCCCTGTCCATCACCAACTCCTGGAGTTCACCCAGACCCACGCCCATAGAGCAGTGACGCCATCCAGCCATCTCATCCTCGGTCGTCCCCTTCTCCTCCTGCTCCCAATCCCTCCCAGCATCAGAGTCTTTTAAAGTGAGTCAGGTCTTCCCATGAGGTGGACAAAGTACTGGAGTTTCAGCTTCAGCATCATTCCTTCCAAAGAAATCCCAGGGCCGATCTCCTTCAGAATGGACTGGTTGGATCTCCTTGCAGTCCAAGGGACTCTCAAGAGTCTTCTCCAACACCACAGTTCAAAAGCATCAATTCTTTGGTGCTCAGCCTTCTTTACAGTCTAACTCTCACATCCATACATGACTACTGGAAAAACCATAGCCTTGACTAGATGGACCTTAGTTGGCAAAGTAATATCTCTGCTTTTGAATATGCTATCTAGGTTGGTCATAACTTTTCTTCCAAGGAGTAAGTGTCTTTTAATTTCATGGCTGCAGTCACCATCTGCAGTGATTTTGGAGCCTAGAAAAATAAAGTCTGACACCGTTTCCATTGTTTCCCCATCTATTTCCCATGAAGTGATGGGACTGGATTCCATGATCTTCATTTTCTGAATATATACATATATATATGTATATATATATTCCTCTTCAATGAGAAAAAATGGAGAAACAAACATTTCTCATTTGTTTAGAAGAAAATCTGAAACTAGACCTTGGAGTTTCTACATGGTCTGTTCCTATCTTCCTCCCTAATCTCATCTTCTGCTATTTCTCTGTCTTCTGCTAGCTGGGACATGTCAGACTTATTCATACTTTACAACTTTTAAAATATCTTGCCTTTTTGTCTGGAATATTACCCCTTTAGATTTGCATTTAGTACTGAGAAAACAATGCTAAAAATGCATATATACTTTCAGACTTCTTCTTTACAGTGGAGAGGAAAAGATGGCCATTGACAGAATGATTCCAATAAGAAACAAATGGTAAATGCTATAGGGGAGTGGTGCACAGGAATTTCAGCACCAGGAGTAGGGAGGTTTGTCCCAGTCCGGGAAGGTGGGGAAGTCTTCCATGAAGGACATGTGAGCTGAGAGAAAGGCTAAGCTTGATTTTACTATGTGATGAGCAGTCAAAGAGAGTTCTAGGTGAAAGAACACAGAAAAAGACCCTGTATTGATTGGACGATGGTTTGAGAGGGAAAGAAAAAAAAAAAAAAAAAGAGAAACATCACAGTAGAATATAGGGTCTGAAACCTGGGGAGAGGAAGATCGCTTAGGATCTTTGAGAGCAAATCAAGGATGACTTCACTGGATCTTGGACAACTACAGACTTCTCACAGGCTAAACTGAAACTAAATTCTACTTTTAGCAATTAATGCTTTTAGACTTAGGGTTTACACAAAGATAAATCCACTGACATCTCACTGTGAAATGTCTCTGAGCGTAGACCGTACTGGGAGAGAGGTAGATAGATTCTCCTCCAAGGGCCGTGAGTGAAAGAAACGAAATTACCAGGGGAGGGTGGGTTATTTCGTAATTTAATCTTCAGAGGCCCTTATAGCAATGCCTTGATAAAAGTAGGAGAACAAAATAGCTCTCATTTGCTCTTACTTGCCAAAGCTCTCCTCTTCTCCAGAGGGCAAGGGGCTCACTGAGGGGACCTGTGGGTTAGGAAGCAGTAAGCCAGAAGCTTCCTCTCTGGGGTCCAAAGAACCAGCAGAAGCTCAGGCAACTGTGATATGGGATGTCTGCCTAGCTGCCCTGAAGTCTGGTTGTTTTTTTTTTTTTTTTTTTCATTTCTACAAATGACAGGGAGAAAAACAGTGATTTCTTAGTGATTCTGAACATTTGAAAATAAGAATGACATTAGATTTGAGTCAAGTCTGCCAGACTGCTGAGCAATTTAGACACAATATGCCTTCTGATTTTAACTTCTGCTTTCTCTTCTGATTCCCTGATTTGAAGAGTTCAACTTCTCTTTCACTCTCCCTGTCCCCCCTGTCCTTCTTCTTGCTTTCCTGTTTCTTCTAATTTTGCTGCTGCTGCTGCTAAGTCACTTCAGTCGTGTCCGACTCTGTGCAACCCCAATAGACGGCAGCCACTAGGCTCCTCTGTCCCTGGGATTCTCCAGGCAAGAGTACTGGAGTGGGTTGCCATTGCCTTCTCCCTCTTCTAATCTTACTCCTGCCCTTTCCCCTTACACTGAAAAGGAAAGGTGTAGGAGTTTGATAACTTAGTGTTCACTGTACATTTCACAATCCCTAGTTTGAGCATCAAGTTTCCAAGTCCTACAGATGATCCCTGTTACAAGGATCTTTTATACTTTCAGGAAGAGCTGGAAGCTTCTTTCTTTCAGTAACCACATGAAATATAAATCTCTTCTCTTCTCATATATCATCCCACACAACTGTTTTTCCAAGTCTCGGCTTTTTTATACACTTTGAGGCCTCTGATGCAATGATAAAACTCATAACTATGCCCTGAAAATCAGTGGCAGAGACAGGCTGTCCCTCACTCCCCTGTCCCAGAACCTGTAGTTCAGGGTGATGAGTTGGCCAGAGGCCAATGGCTCACTTTAATGAGCAGGATGTATTTCCCAGTGATTGATCACTTCTCCTATAAATTAAGGAAAAGCACCTCCGCTGAAGCCAATGACTTATTAAGAAGTCTTTCAAGCAGTAAATCCCCTATCTCTCCATTCTCTAGGCAGTAATGGCATTGCTTAAGTCACAAAGAAATGCAGGGCTACCCTCTGCTGCAGTGATAACATTCTAAAGAAGCAAAACTCTTTGCTAAAGTCACAGCAGGGAGGACTTTGGGCAGGGCCCACAACTTCCATCAGCTACATCTCCCTTAGTTATCATTTAGCAGAGACTCTTGAGTGACCCAGAATGGGATCCAAACTGGGCTGTTTGGGCAAAGGAAAAAAAAAAAAAAAAACTATGGAGAAATGACTCCTGAGAGCACTTAAATGCATAAACTGACATGCACAGATTTTGCTTCCTTAGGCTTTGATTTGGGCAGGAAGTTATTTAATTGTTGCTTCCCAGGTATCTCAGCGGTAAAGAACCTGCCTGTCAATGCATGAGATGAGGGTTTGATCCCTAGGCTGGGGAGATTCCTGGAGAAGGAAATGGCAACCCACTCCAGTATTCTTGCCTGCACAATACCATGGGCAGAGGAGCCTGTTGGGCTACTATCATGGGGTTGCAAAAGAATCGAACACAACCTAGTGACTAGACAAATACATGACTGCCAGCTGATATGGGAGGGATGGAAAGACAGAGGAGTATGCATCCCCTTGTCCAGTCAGGGGGTCCAGTTTTGAGGACCAACTGAGGTTCCTGAGGAGAGACTGGTTGAGAGAGATGGTGAGGGAGCTGTTTTAATGGTAGCCACATGAGTCTATAGCCCCAAAAGGACAATTTCCCCCATGCTGTAGAGAAACCTGTAGTTCCTTTCAGGGCTGATGAACTTTGCAGCATAAGGGGCTAGTACTCCAGACACAGACAATGGTGTTATCATAAAGACCTTAATTGGATGAAATTGAGAAAGAGCAGGAAAAGTTATCAGAACAGATATTCTGGCTAACAGATGGGGGCATTCCTGGAGACTCCTAAAGATTCTTCGGAAGACTCTCATGAGGTACTCTATCTGCTCTATTTACTGTCCAAGCCTCACAGTCAGTAATTAGCAGGCTGAGAATTAGAAATCAGGGAGACTCAAGACTTTGAATTTCTATCACCTGGCCTTCTACAGACTTTCTGTGTTGCTGTTATCTCTAAAAAAAAAAAAAAAAAACCCACAAAAATGGTTTTGTGACATTTTAGGTCCAAGTAATCTCTGTTGAGAAGATCAATTTGTCTTCCCCTACTTCTGGCAGACAACTGGGAGAAGAGAGGTGTTGTCATTTAGAGGACACATAAAATCAAGGTCTTTGCCACTTATAGTCAATAAAATCTTCACGATGCATTTTCCATGGCTGTTCTGGATAAATTCCAGTTGGAGTGATTAGCTTTAACGTCTCGAAATGTCTCCAACACTTTAAGTTGCTTAGCATATTCCAAGTGTCCAGCTAATTTTCAATACATTACTGACTGTGAACTGTGAATGTCAACGTCTCTCCTAAGCCTCAGAAGAGAACCAGCCCAAGGAGAAAGAAATACATGTAGCATCCCAGTTAATGGGAATGTGTGCTCTGTATGCTCAATTTCATAGAGAAGGTGAGATGGAGACGTTTGATTTTTCATTACATGATTACTAGAAGTTCATGTAATAACAAGGCATTGATTAAAACCATTTTGTTTTTATCCATTCTATTAGCGAAATTTGACTCTTTTTTCTAATTTTCTTCTTCTGCTCATCTGTAGCGAATGCGCATGTGGACACCATCAGGCAGGGAGAGAGTAGCACTGATGGAGACAGCAGCATCAACATATAAACACTATTATGTGTAAAATGAATAGCTGGTGAAAAGTTGCTGTATAACAAAGGGAGCCCAGGCTGGTGCTCTGTGCTGACCTAGATGGGAGGCAGGGAAAGGGAAGGTAAAGAGGAAGGGGATATATGTGTAATTATGGCTGAGTTGCATTGTTGCATGGCAGAAACCAACATAACATTGTAAAAACTAAAAAACAAACAAAAAAATTCAACACAGATTAACTAGAGGATTGGCAAACAAAACAGAACCACAAAATGCTAGGTTTTTAAAAAATTTGGAGACCAGGTGTTTCTTCAGGTTGCAAAACCCTCAGAGTGATTCAAGGCCACATTTTACGTTAGAGGCAGAATGGAAATTAGGACTCGGTTCTCTAGACTCCAAAGTATTTCCATTATACTATTTTTTTTAAAGACTATTGATCAGAAGGCAAAGTAGGTAAACATGCATTTATTCATATGACTAACCCCTATCGTGTGCCAAGAACTGTGCTAGAATGTGTACTTAGAGCTGAGGTCCAGCCAACAGACAGCAAGCACCGCATTTCAGGGAACTATTCCACCAGTGTTTCTGAAAGATTAGATAGCGTATGGCAGGGAAGAATATGAACAGAGATTGTGAGGTTATTCAGCTGCAGATTACAACCTCACTAGTTTCCTCTTAGATGGAAGCTCTGGGAATTTGTCGGGAAGAGAAGTCAGTGGTGCTTTGTTTCAACAGATAGTTTTTTCTAAACATCTGCAGGAAGCAAAGCCATTCTTCCCTCCCAAATTACGAAGACCCTTATTTATCTAGCTTTGTCATCACTCTTTCCACAAGAAATTGGAGGCTGTTGTCGGGATATGGGGTTTACTTTCTAGATTTGTTTTTCTTATAAACATTCTTGACTCTCTAATTCTGTATCTAAAGGTCAAAGAAATGATTTGGGAGCACAGAAAACAGAATGTCATTTTACCTGTTGCGACAGGAAGTCATGAACAAGACTAACTACAGTGCCTAACTACATACCATCATTGTCTGCTATCTTTGGGGAATTTGGCAAAGATCTTGCCTGATTTTCCCAACTCTAATTCCTGATGGTTTGACACATGTTTCTGCCCCTGACCAAGAAACTTTGTGGCTACTGTTGCCAATTCTATTCAATTTAAATTTATCTGCCTAGAAGTCCATGTTCTCCTTTTGGGGGTTTGTTTATTCTCTCCAATCCACCATTATTTTTTTCTTCAGAAAACTCTCTTTTCCCTAAGCAACCTGATCTCTTCACTGCCTGATCTCTTTGTCGAAATTATTTAATTTCTTCTTTATTTAGAGACCGAATCTAGTTGTAGCTAATAATACACAAGTATTTGTTGTGGAAAACCGTACAATCATTAATGAGCCTAGGCGGTAGCCAGTGGCTGGTTGTCCTTATGGGCCGTGCTGAGCATCTGCTTCACTTCACAGGACACAGTGCCTTCCAGGCTAGTGGCAGTGAGCAGAAGTGTGCTTTCTCTATCGTCTCTCCGTTCCCCCTCCCGCCAGCTGGATGATGACAGCATAATTTACAAATCATATGTTGAACATAGAGGAACCACAACCTGGATATCTGTGGTCTCTGACTGCTCAGAAGTGTTACACAGTCAAAAGCATCTACGTTAGATGTTTCATACACAATGCTACAAAAACTATTGTCATAGGACTCTGATACTGGAGACTGTTTGATACAGAAATAGCCTACTCTGAAAAATGCAGTATATTTCAATGTTGAGAGGTGAATTGATGTTGTCTTTCAGATTCTTACTCTTAATTAACTGAAAAAAATTAACTCCACTCCCTAAAAAGCAATTGTTAATAGAGTCAAACAAGGAGAGAGGCAGAGAATGGTGTAGTAGTAGTTCTAAAACTTGTCTGCTTATTAGAATCTACCAACTAACTTTCTTTTTTAAAAGAGGATGCTCACATCTCAACCCAGATCCATTTTCTGAGAAATAGAAGAACCTAGGTATTTGCAGTAAAAAAATCAATTCCCAAATGAGTCTCATGAATCTAGGATTTAGAACTGAAATTTGTAGTCTTCAAAAACAGGTGGAACATGAAAGAAACAGGAGAGTCTGGAGTGAAGTCGGGAGCTACAGTGAGACTTTGATTCTTGCTTGGATCCCCAGAATCCCAAACATTCTTAGTATGTCAATAAAATTCTGAGAATTCTTACTAGTACACCCAGCTGGGAAAGAAGCACAATTAATAAGTTTCACCTTTTTTTGACTTAAGAGAATCACAAACTTGTGAAAAAGGGAACAGACAGGTTGTCTCTGACAAAACAGTGAATTTTAGGGTAATGCAGTGAAGTGTGGGACTGATAAAATTTCCAAGAATTCCCTAGATCAAGTAATCTAATTGAAAGAAAAGGAAGGAAATAAAGACATGCCGAAGAATAAAAACATCCAGAGCTAGGAAAAAAAAAAAAATTTCAAGGAACATAGGGAAATTGCTTGTCTTATTTTTTATATGATGTTACTACATAAAAATAATTTTATTGCATTCATTAAAATAAGACCTGATCACTGATAAATAGACAATTGATAAACACACTCCAATGTAAGAATAACTGGAGTATTTGAGTAAATATTAAAGAGAAAGTTCATTTAGCTACTTAATAAAACATATCCTAAAAAAAAAAAAACTGTATCCAAATATTGGGTACAGTATATCTAAATATTGAAAGATTGTGAAACTGTCCATGAAAATGTGATACAAAATATACAAGCTACCCTTTAAGCTCTTTAAAAATAAAACACTTCAGACATTAAAAAAAGGAAAAAAGAAAAACACAGGATTAAAAAAATCTGATTTACCTCAGATTCCTCTACAGAAACAATGCTCTGAAGATAAGAAAGTGTAATTCAAGAATATTCAAAGTCAATAGGCAGGCAATCTGAAACATGAAATATCTCAGGGAATAAAACACCTGTGACTCCTTCTTGAATTAAAAAAGTTCTAATACTGTGATTTAAAATATGTTAAAAACCTCTCAGGAATGGATAAACTGTGCCAAAGGACTGATGGTGAATAGTTAATAAATTTATAGGTCAAACTATATCAAATTATGCCATAAAACAGAATTGACAATGTAAAGTGAAATATCAGAAGGTAAAAGGGAAGACAAGGAGTCAATTATCCTTGTCTCTTACAGCAGGAGTGAACTGATACTACCTTGCTGCTGCTGCTGCTGCTAAGTCGCTTCAGTTATGTCCGACTCTGTGCGACCCCATAGACGGAAGCCCACCAGGCTCCCGCGTCCCTGGGATTCTCCAGGCAAGAACACTGGAGTGGATTGCCATTTCCTTCTCCAATGCATGAAAGTGAAAAGTGAAAGGGAAGCCGCTCAGTCGTGTCCGACTCTTAGCGACCCCGTGGACTGCAGCCTACCAGGCTCCTCCATCCATGGGGTTTTCCAGGCAAGAGTACTGGAGTGGGGTGCCGTTGCCTTCTCCGATACTACCTTAAACAAACACAAAGTTAAAGAAACATATTATGTTTTTACCCTCATTTGTTTTTCTTAATCTTTTATTATTTAGAGTTTAAGCTACAATTTAGGAAATAATGTCTCTGTGGTAATGCATCAACATGCTTTAAATTCAAGAGCTGCTTTAGTTTACTCTCTTCTGTTATACTTTTTTACTAAAAAGAGCATCAATTTGCATTATGAGGACACACTTGGAAAATAATTCTGTATATATACCTAGGAGTCTCTTTGTTTACAGTCTTAAGAAAACTTTTTGGAATGATGTACGCCTAATATAAAATATACTTGCTTCTGAGCTGTGTGCTATGGCGGATTATTTTCACTCATCTGTGTTGTTCCACAGTGTTTAAAATCTTTATAATAAGCATGCACTATATTTTTGAATGATTAAGTGGAAGCAAAAAGCAACAGTTAACAGTGGGTGATTATCAGTAATAGTAATATGAATGCCTGCTATTTCTTTTCCTGTATTTTTAATTTTCCCTCTTTTTTAAAAAAAAGATTAAATAGCCTAAGCCCCCTTTGTAAAGAATCCACCTGCAATACAGGAGACCTGGGTTCAATCCCTGGGTTGTGAAGATCCCCCCAGAGAAGGGAACAGCTATCCACTCCAGTATTCTGGTCTGGAGAATTCCAAGGACTGTATAGTCCATGGGGTCATAAAGAATTGGACATGACTGAGGTGACTTTCACTTTCAAGCCCCCTTTGATGGCATTAAAATCTTTTTCTCATCCTGAGATACTCATTGTTACCACCTAGGTGTTTCCTTCTAGACTCTTTTTCATTGTATGTCCTAGCATATTTACACACATAGTTTCAGTTATATTTGTGTATATGTAATATTTTGGTACAGTATATTTTGTTTTGCTTTTTTAAATTGCTGTTTTGAAGATTTAAAAAGATAGTAAATAGTAAATATCTATCTTATCTTTGAATTCTAGTAATATTTTCTAATCAACATATCACAATTTAACTCTCTCTCTCCATTCTTTTTCATTTAATTTGTTTCCAAATCTTCACAATCTGAATAAATGCTAAAAGGAGCATCAT
This sequence comes from Aepyceros melampus, assembly GCA_006408695.1. Taxonomy (NCBI): domain Eukaryota; kingdom Metazoa; phylum Chordata; class Mammalia; order Artiodactyla; family Bovidae; genus Aepyceros; species Aepyceros melampus. The sequence goes on along the minus strand of SJXQ01004270.1, from coordinate 273,108 downwards.
CCTGCAGGCATTATGAGGTGTAGTTGTTTCTCTAAGGCAGATGTTGAGAAGTGAAATTGATGGATCATTTGGAACACACACTTTTCTTTACATTGTTATCCAAAGTGTTATGAATTTTCATCCTCATCAGCAGAATTGTACCTGTCTAAATGAGTTCTTTTCATTCTTCAAAGCTTACTCCATATTACCTGTTTACTTCAACTTACATTTTGCAGATTTTATACTAAAAGTAAATTGATGATACATTAAATGTTTATTTCCTCTCTGTCTTTCCTTTTGTATATAGTAGTCTCCAGGGAAATAGAAATACTTATAAATAAATAACTTAACCATCATGTGATGAATGTTCTATTGATGTGCAAGAGAGGAAAAGTATAAAAGGAAATATTCGACTCAAATTTTAGAGTATGTCAAAGCATGGTTGAATCATCTTTAAATATAAGAATATGTTCTCTGAGTGTAGCAAGAGGATGGACCTTTATAGCAAAGAAAAAAAGTGACATTTGAAAAATGTAGCTTGTGATCTTAAAAACACCAAGGGGCAAGGCAGGTATTATAAATAGTTAAAAGTTAGGCAAAGATAAGGAAAACAGCATCAGAGAGAAGATAGTGTCCTGGTCACACTGTTGGGAGACAACAGGGAGAAGTGGGGATAGCAGCAAAGTGGAGAGCTCTGGCCCCAACTCTGGAAAGAACAGCTGCGATTCAAATACTTATGAGGTTTTGAAGGCCTCATGTTGCCAAGTACGGTTTTACAAAAGAAATTCAACTTCTAAATAACTATGTAGAATTTCTCTATTTTAATATGTGGGATATTGATTCAAGATATCAATTCTTTTTTAAATACTTTGTAATTCAAAGAAAAAAACTAGAGTGACCAACTCATCCTGACTTGCCTTGGATAGACCCAGTTTTAAAACTGAAAGTCCTGCATCCAGGGAAAACTAGAACTGTTGGTTACCCTAATTAAAAAACCTATATATGGCCTATATCCAGCCCAAGGTCTGCCATCCTGTAACCTCAGAAAACAGAAACCTAAGAAAACAAATACTTTTTAAGGAAGTATAGGGGTTTCATCTACATTGTGAAGCATTAATGGAAAGTATTTTAGGTTGGAGTCAGAGGTACTGATAGAGGAAAATTCACATGAGTCTATTATTTGTCACTTAAAGAATTATGCCCTGGAAAATCTGACTAGTCTGAAATTTAACTGCAACTTTCAAATGCCTTTTTATCTTTCAGCAGTCCTCACTCACCACCTACTTAATTGGTTCACTGCTAAATTAAAGAGGTAAATTGTCCCAGAGTTATAGAAAATCACTGATCCTTTGTACAAAATTATTTTTCAATTATTAAGGGTGCCACTACCTTGTACTCCTTTGTCTCTGCCTCTCCTTCTCTTACTGCAGGGGGTTTCAGCATGTGTTCAGATGCTCAAGTACTACCAGTCACCAGTTCATAGGTTTCTCTACTTTCTACAAGATATAACAGGAACAATAAGAATTATTTTTGATGAGAACAAAATTCAGCACTTCTATCTGAGCATTCGAGTTGCACTGATCACCATAGTAACCAGACAAGAATATAATTTGTATAATGTATTTGAAAATGATGTGGTGCAGAGGCCATGCCTGAGAGAAACAGAAGAAAAAGGGTAGGAGTGGAGAAAAAATTCAGTAGAATAATGTAAATAACTGAATTATATAGTACTAGTTTTGCATCAAGAGTTCATTTCACAATGGAAGAAAATGACATCGAGAGATGTTACATGACTTTTTCAAGATCACTTAGCAACTGAAGCTGGGGCCTTTTCCCCTATCTTTTAAACTCAATGCTTTGCTTTTTTTTTTTTTTTTTAATGAACAGTTGCCATCAAAGGCACAATAAATGCATTTCGTGACATATAGTTTTTTGTTGTGTTTAAAAATATATGAAGCAATACTGCATATAGCACTCTGTTTAGTGTCCCTCCAGAAGCCAATTTTGACAAAAGGATTCTATCAGAGGTAATTCTAAGACTCTGGTAGATAAGTGGGGATAAGCTGTAGGTAAGTGGAGGCAATTAATAGAAGATGCACATGAAGCAAGGTACCACTGCGTGTACAAGGCTTATTGCTTTTGGACAACTCTTGAAGCTAGTGCCATTCCTGTTTCTCAGATTTATCACACCCACCAAATGAGAGAGCATTTGTATATTACTATCCATTCCTTGTTTGTTGAGGGTTGCTCCCAGGTGATACTGACTCTGGAATGTTCAGTGTACTTGATATGTAGGCAAACCTGGTAGTAGTGACCTTCAAGACATACATATGAGGATATTTGGAGGAGAGCATGGTTCTGTGCTGAGCAGCACAGTGTCTGCTACAGTCCATCTTCTTCACCATGTATCCACTCAGCACCAGATTAAATTTAGCTCATCTTTTCATTGATACTTCAATGATGTATGGACTATTACATTTAAAAGGGAGAGAGACAGAGATGGAGACAGAGACAAAGAACATAGTTTCTTCTGCAGTGCTTGTTGTTGGGATACCCTTTGCTTTGAACACCCTGTTCTCTACCAAACATTCTAAAATCCCCTTAAAATTAGTCCTGCACTTTGGCTCCTCTAGACTGATTATCCTGTGGCATAAATCAGACGTATATTCCTACAAGGTCTGATCTATTTATCATGTCCTTGTTAAGCTCTGGTTGTAATTGCCCCTTTAGGGCTATTGCTGGGGATAGAAGTACCAAAATAGATTGCAGTGAATACCCTAAATTACAGGCATCTCTTCCTATCCATTATCTAATAGCAACCAGATCTCATGATAATTGAGAAGATTACTCCTATCAGAATAGCAGCTCCTTTCTTTTCCTGCTTATATCACACAGGAAGAAGCCAAATGACCGAGAACAGCATCTATTTTGTCAGGTTTAATCGAACTTTCATTTCGTTTCTTAGTGGAAGCATCCTCATCCTGGAAAACTGAACTAATACAATGGAGAAGAGAGTTCTCAGATGTAACTTTGAGGATGATGGTGAGCGAATACATTTCTAAATCCATCTTCTGATTTTCTTACCCACACTTTTTACCTGTTTGGGAAACTACCCCACATAGAGACTGTTGTTTCAAAGTATAACATAAAGTTCAAAGGACAACACCTCAACTCCTCAGAGGGTCATCCTCACTTGGTGCCTCAGATAAACTTTAATGAAGTTATATCAACACTCCATTAGCAGGTAATGTCTGAGAGGTAGTATATGGCACAATGAGTGGATGCCATGGTCAACTGCATTCTGCTTACCTCCTTCACAGTAAAATAGACATCAGGATAACTCAGGACATTAAAGACAGCATCAATCATCCTTTCCTGATAGGCTGTGGTCAGGTGTGCTTAATAAACACAAGATGAGGTAGCACAGCATATGCTTCATTCATTCATTCATAAATTCTTACTTCCCTTTTTCCCATTATTAAATGAAAGGCATAGTAAAGTATCTTATGGGCATAGCTCAATACATTTTTCATATGTAATCACCTGGGTAAGCACAAAAGCATCAAGGTATAGAATATTTCCAGACCCTCACAAAGCCCTGATGTCTAAGTCAATACTTCCACAGGGGTAATCTTTTTGAAATTCTAATGCACAGATTATTTTAATCTGTTGTTAAGCATCATATAAGCAGAATTGTATGACATGTATCTGGCTTCCATAGCTGAACATAAACTTTGTGAATTTCTTCCATGTTGTCATGTGTAGCAGTACTTTGTTCTTTTGATGGATGTACAAAAATTTATCCATTCTACTGCTAATGGACAGGTGTAATTTCTAGGTTTGAGCCATTATGAATAAAGGTAAATTCATATTTTGGTGGATTTATGTTCTTATTTCTCTTGGGTATGTTTCAATGCACTTATATATGTAGAGTACATCATGAGAAATGCTGGGCTGGATGAAGCACAAGCTGGAATCAAGATTGCCGGGAGAAAGATCAATAACCTCAGATATGTAGATGACACCACCCTNATAAAGGTAAATTCATATTTTGGTGGATTTATGTTCTTATTTCTCTTGGGTATGTTTCAATGCACTTATATATGTAGAGTACATCATGAGAAATGCTGGGCTGGATGAAGCACAAGCTGGAATCAAGATTGCCGGGAGAAAGATCAATAACCTCAGATATGTAGATGACACCACCCTATGGCAGAAAGTGAAGAGGAACTAAAGGGCCTCTTGATGAAAGTGAAGGAGGAGAGTGAAAAAGCTGGCTTAAAACTCAATATTCAGAAAACTAAGGTCATGGCATCTGGTCCCATCACTTCATGGCAAATAGATGGGGAAACAATGGAAACAGTGAGAGACTTTATTTTTTTGGGCTCCAAAATCACTGCAGATGGTGACTGTAGCCTGAAATTAAAAGACACTTACTCCTTGGAAGAAAAGCTATGACCAACTAGACAGCATATTAAAAAGCAGATACATTACTTTGCTGACAAAGTTCTGTCTAGCCAAAGCTATGGTTTTACCAGTAGTCACATATGGATGTGAGAGTTGGACTATAAAGAAAGCTGAGCAACGAAGAATTGTTGTTTTTGAACTATGGTGTTGGAGAAGACTCTTAAGAGTCCCTTGGACTGAAAGGAGAGCAAATCAGTCCATCCTAAAGGAAATCAGTCTGGAATAGTCATTGGAAGAACTGATGATGAAGCTGGAACTCCAATACTTTAGCCAACTGATGCAAAGAGCTGACTAATTTGAAAAGACCCTGATGCTGGGAAAGACTGAAGGCAGGAGGAGAAGGGGATGACAGAGGATGAGATGGTTGGATGGCTTCACTGATTCAGTGGACATGAGTTTGAGCAAGCTCCGGGAGATGGTGACAGACAGGGAAGCCTGGTGTGTTGCAGTCCATGGAGTTGCCAAGAGCTGGACATAACTAAGTGACCAAATAACAGCAACAAAGTGCCCATCATATATTGGTCTGTTATACTCTCTCTGCCCACTTGTCCTCATTTCTGCCAATAGAACATATTTTTTTAATTAATTTTTATTTTTTAGTTTGTTTTGCTTTACAATACTGTATTCGTTTTGCTATACATTGACATGAATCAGCCATGGCTGACAGTTTTTGAATGGGTGGTGAAATTTATCGAATGCATGTCCATAAATTATGGTAATATATGTCTAAAAAAATCTTTGATGTGTAATGCAATCAAGCACTTTCAACTGATTAACCAACACACTACTAAAACAAATCCCATGTGATTATTGTGCATATTTTAACTAAAATTTCCTTATAGTAATTTTGTTAATAATTTTTTAAGGAATTTTGAACCTATGTTAATACAGACTGAACCTTGTGGTATTATTTTGCTGTTATAATTCTACCAAGTTTATGCCTGCCTCAAAGAAATGAGAAGTGTTTTAAGTGTTTTCCTTTTTCTCTGAACTTTTTGTATAAAACTTGCATTATTTATTCATTGAATAAATGGCAGAATTTAGAAATATTCTTCCATTTGACAGCTGAGCCAGGTAGTTTTGAGATAAATATATTTATTATTTAACACTAAAATATAGATTTACATTTTTAAATAAAGGACTATGCACTTTCTCATTTCTTCCTATAACTTTTGTGTTTTTCAAAATAAATCTGTATGCTTTGTTTTAAAATTTATGTGCACAGTTTTTCAAAATGTGTTTTTATTTTATTTGCAATGTTTACAGAATCTGTAGTCTTATCTACTGATATGTATTGTTAATTCTATCTCTGTCTCTGTCAGTTTCTCCTTGATCAGAATTTTAAGGCTTTATTATTTCTTAGTACCTATGAAGAAACAACTTTTGGCTTTTTTTACTTATCTGTTGATTATCTATGTTAAAAATTACATGTAGTTTTGGAAGTTTTTGCCACAGCAATCAGAGAAGAAAAAGAAATAAAAGGAATCCAAACTAGAAAAGAAGAAGTAAAACTCTCACTGTTTGCAGATGACATGATCCTCTACATAGAAAACCCTAAAGATTCCACCAGAAAATTACTAGAGCTAATCAATGAATATAGTAAAGTTGCAGGATATAAAATCAACACACAGAAATCCCTTGCATTCGTATACACTAACAATGAGAAAATAGAAAAATAAATTAAGGAAACAATCCCATTCACCATTGCAATGAAAAGAATAATATACTTAGTAATATGTCTACCTAAAGAAACTAAAGACCTATATATAGAAAACTATAAAACACTAGTGAAAGAAATCAAAGAGGACACTAATAGATGGAGAAATATACCATGTTCATGGATCAAAAGAATCAATAGAGTGAAAATGAGTATATTATGCAAAGCAATCTATAGATTCAATGCAATCCCTATCATGCTACCAACAGTGTTTTTCACAGAGCTAGAACAAATAATTTCACAATTTGTATGGAAATACAAAAAAACCTCAAATAGCCAAAATAATCTTGAGAAAGAAGAATGGAACTGGAGGAATCAACCTGCCTGACTTCAGGCTCTACTACAAAACCACAGTCATCAAGACAGTATGGTACTGGCACAAAGACAGAAATATAGATCAATGGAACAAAATAGAAAGCCCAGAGATAAATCCACACACCTATGGACAGCTTATCTTCGACAAAGGAGGCAAGAATATACAGTGGATTAAAGACAATCTTTTTAACAAGTGGTGCTGGGAAAACTGGTCAACCACTTGTAAAAGAATGAAATTAGATCACTTTCTAACACCATACACAAAAATAAACTCAAAATGGATTAAAGATCTAAACGTAAGACAAGAAACTATAAAACTCTTAGAGGAGAACATAGGCAAAACACTCTCTGACATAAATCACAGCAGGATCCTCTATGATCCACCTCCCAGAATACTGGAAATAAAAGCAAAAATAAACAAATGGGATCTAATTAAAATTAAAAGCTTCTGCACAACAAAAGAAACTATAAGCAAGGTGAAAAGACAGCCTTCAGAATGGGAGAAAATAATAGCAAATGAAGCAACTGATAAACAACTAATCTCAAAAATATACAAGCAACTCCTGCAGCTCAATTCCAGAAAAATAAATGACCCAATCAAAAAATGGGCCAAAGAACTAAATAGACATTTCTCCAAAGAAGACATACAGATGGGTAACAAACACATGAAAAGAGGCTTAACATCACTCATTATCAGAGAAATGCAAATCAAAACCACAATGAGGTACCATTTCATGCCAGTCAGAATGGCTGCGATCCAAAGTCTACAAGCAATAAATGCTGGAGAGGGTGTGGAGAGAAGGGAACCCTCTTACACTGTTGGTGGGAATGTGAACTAGTACAGCCACTATGGAGGACAATGTGGAGGTTCCTTAAAAAAGTGGAAATAGAACTGCCTTATGACCCAGCAATCCCACTTCTGGGCATACACACTGAGGAAACCAGAATTGAAAGAGACACGTGTATCCCAATATTCATCGCAGCACTGTTTATAATAGCCAGAACATGGAAGCAACCTAGATGCCCTGACGAATGGATAAGAAAGCTGTGGTACATATACATGATGGAGGATTACTCAGCCATTAAAAAGAATGCATTAGAATCAGTTCTAATGAGGTGGATGAAACTGGAGCCTATTATACAGTATTAGACAGAGTGAAGTAAGCCAGAAAGAAAAACACCAATACAGTATACTAATGCATATATATGGAATCTAGAAAGATGGTAACGATAACCCTGTATGTGAGACAGCAAAAGACACACAGATGTATAGAACAGTCTTTCGGACTCTGTGGGAGAGGACAAGGGTAGGATGATTTGGGAGAATGGCAGTGAAACATGTATAATATCATATAAGAAACAAATCGCCAGTCCAGGTTCAATGCAGGATACAGGATGCTTGGCGCTGGTGCACTGAGACGACCCAGAGGGATGGTATGGCGAGGGAGATCGGAGGGGGGTTCAGGATTGGGAACATGTGTACACCGGTGATGGATTCATGTTGATGTATGGCAAAACCAATACAATATTGTAAAGTAATTAGCCTCTAATTAAAATAAATAAATTTAAATTTAAAAAATGTACACTATTTCATTGTATCTTTAACTATTTTATTTATTTCCATTTCAATTTTTATACTTTATTTAGTTCGACTGTTTTTTAGGTTTCTTCCACAGCTGGAAATTGAGATACTTGGTTTTCATTTTTTTTCTTTTCTAAAATCTGATTTTTGACTATAAACATCTCTTCTAGTCACTTTAATAATATTTCCAACATTTTACTATAATTATTTGGAAACAAACAGTGATGGTTAAACATTTTTGCAGTAAACATCACCTCATGCATGTTTAGATTTTACTATTCACATTTTTCTGTATTTGTTGATAACATTATTAAATTAAAAAAATGTACACTATTTCATTGTATCTTTAACTATTTTATTTATTTCCATTTCAATTTTTATACTTTATTTAGTTCGACTGTTTTTTAGGTTTCTTCCACAGCTGGAAATTGAGATACTTGGTTTTCATTTTTTTTCTTTTCAAAATCTGATTTTTGACTATAAACATCTCTTCTAGTCACTTTAATAATATTTCCAACATTTTACTATAATTATTTGGAAACAAACAGTGATGGTTAAACATTTTTGCAGTAAACATCACCTCATGCATGTTTAGATTTTACTATTCACATTTTTCTGTATTTGTTGATAACATTATTTCTATTCTTTCTTCCTTCCCCTTTCCCTTTGTTCCTTCATTCTTTTTTTCCCCTTTCCCATTATGATTTATCACAGGATCTGAATATAGTTTCCTGTGAGATACAGTTGGACCTTGTTATTTATCTATTTTGTATGTAGTAGTGTGTATCTGAACAATCTTCTTTAAATGGAAAAGCAGAAATGTATAGAAGAAAGAAAATCATAATTGGAATTCTCCTTCATTCTTAATCTCCCCCAGTCGGCATACACTACCAGTTCTGGGAGTCTGACAAAATGAGGGATATGAACGGTGCCCTCACATGCCCAGACAACTGGTAGCTCAAGACTTTGTTTGGCAATTGAATAAAGTCAAACTAGCTGGACTAATCAAGAGCAATATTATGAAGTGGTGAAATGTAACTTAAGGGTTTTCTATTCCTTTCCTGATTTTAGTTTTGACTACAATTATATGAGGCATAAGGTTGATTACTAAGGCTCCTACCATTACTAAAAATGTATGACTAGCACACAGTTGCTATTACCTACTGTGGTTATAAATATTAGAAGTAGTTGAGGTTAGCTTTCTTCTATATTGTGTTTGATCATAACACAGAATTATATGCAGATGTATCCAAAGTCTTCCTGGTTTTTTGCTCATGTAGCAAAACCTACTGTTTACAATGGTCAGAGTATATTCTACTCATGCTTATGCTGTTACAGTCCCCTCATGATTCTGCCATTTTTGTTGTTTTAGATATTCAATCAAATTTAAATTTATATTGTCTATGTTCTTTCTTTATTACCTTTTCATTCTTCCAGCCTCCCCGAAAGGGAACATCATTACTAATCTTATGGGCATCAAAAAGAAATAAATCCTTTTATGTTATGAACAATTTATGCCAATATATTTAATAAATTGAGATAAAAGAAAATACTTAGAAAATGAAACTGACCAAACCTTATAGTAAAATGAATAGAACTGAAGATTCTTAAATCTGTGGAAGTTGAAAGTGTTATTTAAAAAATATACCTCCTCTGAAGAAGAACAAAAAATTCATATGAATTCACTGGTAATTTAAGAGAAGTACTTAAGACAAGCGTACCATCAATCTTCAACAGACATTTCCAAAAAGAAAGGAAAAAAAATATTGCAGGGCAAATTTTTAACCGTCCTTTTCTGAGACCAGCTAACTTTGATTCCAAAATGTGACAAGGACATTACACAGGACAGGAAATTGTGGAGCATACTGGAAGTCCTAACTAATGTCACAAGAGAAACAAATGAAAGAAAAGCATAGTTTAAAAATGGAGCAAAACAACAACAACAACAACAAAATGTCATTATTCTCAAATGATTTGATTTTTGAGCCACAAAAATACAAATATAAAAAGAATTAAATTTAATAAGTGAATTAATGAGGTCTATGGATTCAAGGTCATTACAGAAATACATAATGTAATTTATTCAGAAGCCTAAAGACAAAGAAAAATGAGAAAAAGAAAAAGATTCTCAATTTCACTTACAATATCTTTTAGTTGTAGAATAGTTTTGAATAGACCAAAAACAAAAAACAAAAACCACACACATCTATGGCAATAACATAGAAAATTCTCAAAAATCCCACACCCAAGTTCCCTTATTATTTTTAACATCTTACATTATTTACAATTAATGAGCCAATTCTGAAGCAATATGACTACCTAAAGACTACATCTTATTCTGGTTTCCTTTTTTTTTTTCCCCCTTTTTAAATTAATGTGCTCTTTTCTTTTCACTGTTTTGAATCCCATGCAGGATACCACACTGCATTACACTGAATTATGATTTCTCCTTAGGCGTCTCTGAACTATGACAGTTCTTGGACTTTCCTTGATTTTTTATGACCCGAACGATTTTGAGGAGTTCTGATCAGGTAGAATGTCTCGCAAACAGAAGTTGCATGATATTTTCCCCATGATTAGACTGGGACTGGGTTTCTCTGATGCCTCAGTGGGTATAGAATCTGTCTGCGATGCAGGAGATGGGAGTTTGATACACAGGTCAGGAAAATCCCATGGAGGAGGAAATGGCAACCCAGTCCAGTATTCCTGCCTGAAAAAATCCCACAGACAGAGAAACCAGGCGAGCTATAGTCAAAAGGTCACAAAGAGTCAGACACAACTGAGCAGCTAAGCAGAGACTGGTATTATGAGTTGGGGGCAGAAAGAAGAAAGTTGAAATAAAAGGTCATTTTCATTAAATTGTATCAATGATTAACATGGCTATGAAGGCTGACATTGACTTTGATCACTTGGCTGAAGTCTTGTCAGATTTCTCCACTGTAAAATTGTTCTCCCCTTCTCCTCTCTCCTTTTCATACTGGACTTTTTGGAAGAAGGTCATTATGTGCAGTGCACATTTAAAGAGTAGAAAGCCATCTCACATCTGGAGAGGACAGAGTATGCACATAAATTATTTGGATTCTTTTGCTTGGAAGATTTGCTTCTTCTTTTTTTTTTGTTTATTTACTTATTCAATCATTTATGTCAGGATGGATTCATGATATTTATTTTATACTTGGGGTTGTAATCCAGAACTTATCTTGTTGCCCAACTGTTCCCGCTTTGGCTGTTGAACCCTTTTTTCAGCTGGCTTCTAGGCATTAAAGATCAAGTAATATGTGCATCATGGGCTTTCTATCATTTCTAAGCCCTCCCACCTGACAGAGCAATGAAATACATGTATATATTAGGTTGGCCAGAAATATCTTATGGAAAAACCTGAAGGAACTTTTTGGCCAGTTGAATACTAACTCATTTTTGGAGAAGACTCCCAAGAGTCCCTTGGACTGTAAGGAGATCAAACCAGTTAATCCTAAAGTAAATCAGGCCTGAAAATTCATTGGAAGGACTGATGCTTAAGCTGAAGCTCCAATACTTTGGCCACCTGATGCAAAGAACTGACTCATTGGAAAAGACCCTGATGCTGGGAAACATTGAAGGCAGGAGGAGAAGGAGATGACAGAGGATGAGATGGTTGGATGACATCAATGACTCAATGGACATAAGTTTGAGCAAGCTTCAGGAGTTGGTTACAGACAGGGAAGTCTAGAGTGCTGCAGTCCATAGCGTTGCAAAGAGTTGGACATGACTGAACTGAACTGATCACTCAAACAAGAAACCAAATAGACAGCAATAAAGAAAAATACATCCAGTCATCTCTCCTTGGAAAGGAAGACTTTATCCAAAGATAGCTTTCAAGTTTTGGAGAAAAGTGTGCTTTGTGGCATGGCAGAACAATTATTTGGTCTTTGCTATTGCTGTTCAGGCTTCCAGGTGGCATTAGTGGTAAAGATCTCACCTGCCAGTGCAGGAGACATAAGAAATGTGGGTTTGATCCCTTGGTTGGGAAGATCCCCTGGAGGAGAGCATGGCAACCCACTCCAGTATTCTTGCCTGGAGAATCCCATGGACAGAGGAGTCTGGTGTGCTACAGTCTCTAAGGTCCCAAAGAATCAGACATGACTTAGGCAACTTAACACACAGCGCACACACCCCGTTCAGGCCCCCTTCACCACTTGACCTTCATGCTTCCTACTTATAGAAAAGCCCCTTCATCACTCCAAGTCTAGGCTTAGAAGCAATAAAAGTGTTGCACACTCCCAGGCCTGAGGGGTGTCTGTTAGAACTTTAGGAGCCTTAGGATTGCATCTTGCCGGCCAGATGCTCAGGAAGGATGACAGGTAGTGTGGTCATAACACACAGACTGTCAGGAACTGTTGTGTGCACATCATTAGGGATAAAAATTTGGGTGGGTGTCCTAGTGACCACAGAGTCAAAAAGGCTGAAGTGATAAGAAGTTTTCCTTCCCAAACCAAAAGCATTTATATAGGCCCTGCCCTCTAATAGATGAATACTGAATAGGCATAAATACATGGATAATACATGAGCAAATGGGTATATTTATTTTTATATTTCTCACCTCTTGCCTTCTCTAGGCACATTTCTTCTTGTTTTCCCTGTTTGGTTTTGGGTGTAAAGTCAGAAGCTGTGGGTTTGAGTTTTGGTAACCCTTTTGGAACAAAAAAAGTTTTCAGAAAGCTATTCCTATAAATTGATCCCTTGGTAACCTTCTTCATCTGAGCTCAGTTTTTTCAAATGTGTCTAAGAGCCTCATGATATGTGATTGTTTTCAAAAGAAAAAAATAATCAGCTTGAAACACATACATTGAAGTTCTTCCCCCTCGCCCATATCTTATCTTTACACAGTCAGAAAGTTAGCATCTTCATCTCAAGGATTTCCATCTCGAGTTTTGATTTTCATCCCAATTGATGCCTAGATCTGTGAAGAGCTCTGAGAACATAAGGCTGAACTCTGAGAATTCCATGTCAATGCCTACTACTGCTTTTTTGGGAGGTCTGTTAGTCTGTTAATATTTAAATGGGAATTGTATCCAAGATTAAAGCTCTTTCAGGCTTTCATGTCCTGCTAAAATTAAGTCACAAGAATTAGATTTATCTACCTTCATGAATCATCAAAAAAATACAGAAAAAAACACATGGAACAATTACTATCAAGAAGTAGTCAACAAAGCTTTGAAGTACAGTGACTCCTGAGAAGTAGGGATAAAACAATAACAACTTGAGCCCTAGGGTTGTTCCAGATTATCAGCTGGAGAAAGGGTTTAGAATACAGTACCAAGATGCGGAACCCTGGAGAACCTGCTGGTGGACCTGAGTAGATTGAACAGAAGCAGACCGCAGGAGTCAGCAAGGCAGTGTGAGTTAATGAGGCAGAGCGCAGGAGGAGAGAGTTGCACAGACAGAAGTAGAACTCTTCATGGGGAGTGGTCCAGGATTCAGCCGCATACTGATCAATGAGTTCATGCGCATGAGGAAACTAATCAAAGTACGGGGATAAGCATCTGAAAAAATCATGGAGAAGGGTGCCTGGACCCTAAACAGATTTCAGTATACTGCTTGATCCCAAAAGCCAGAGAAGGAAAATCTTATGATTAATAGGGCATCAGTTAGAGTTCTAAGAAGGTTCTTGCTTCAGTAGTGGTGAGAATTAGCCTTAGACTTTGTGTGGGTACAAAAAACAAGTCATGAAGTGATCAAAGTGTATCAATCAACTTAACTGTGTCCCAGAAAGAAAAATATCGAGTACTTATAAGATTCAAATGTATTCTTTTTAATGGCTGAGTAATACTCCATTGTGTATATGTACCACGGCTTTCTTATCTTTCATCTGCTGATGGACATCTAGATTGTTTCCATGTCCTAGCCATTATAAACAGTGCTGCGATGAACATTGGGGTACACATGTCTCTTTCAATTCTGGTTTCCTTGGTGTGTATGCCCAGCAGTGGGATTGCTGAGTCATAAGGCAGTTCTATTTCCAGATTTTTAAGGCATCTCCACACTATTCTCCATAGTGGCTTCACTAGTTTGCATTCCCACCAACAGTGTAAGAGGGTTCCCTTTTCTCCACACCCTCTCCAGCATTTATTGCTTGTTGATTTTTGGATCGCAGCCATTCTGACTGGTGTGAAATGGTACCTCATTGTGGTCTTGATTTGCATTTCTCTGATAATGAGTGTATTGAGCATCTTTTCATGTGTTTGTTAGCCATCCTTATGTCTTCTTTGGAGAAATGTCTATTTAGTTCTTTGGCCCATATTTTGATTGGGTCATTTATTTTTCTGGAGTTGAGCTGCATAAGCTGCTTGTATATTTTTGAGATTAGTTGTTTGTCAGTTGCTTCATTTGCTATTATTTTCTCCCATTCTGAAGGCTGTCTTTTCACCTTGCTTATAATTTTCCTTTGTTGTGCAGAAGCTTTTAATTTTAATTAGGTCCCATTTGTTTATTTTTGCTTTTACTTCCAGTATTCTGGGAGGTGGATCACAGAGGATCCTGCTGTGATTTATGTCAGAGAGTGTTTTCCCTATGTTCTCCTCTAGGAGTTTTATAGTTTCTGGTCTTATGTTTAGATCTTTAATCCATTTTGAATTTATTTTTGTGTATGGTGTTAGAAAGTGATCTAATTTCATTCTTTTACAGGTAGTTGACCAGTTTTCCCAGCACCACTCGTTAAAGAGATTGTCTTTAATCCATTGTATATTCTTTCCTCCTTTACTCAGCCATTAAAAAGAATACATTTGAATCAGTTCTAATGAGGTGGATGAAAGTGAAAGTGAAAGTGAAGTCGCTCAGTCTTGTCCAACTCTTTGCGACCCCGTGGACTACAACCCACAAGGCTCCTCTGTCCATGGGATTTTTCCAGCAAGAATACTGGAGTGGGTTGCCATTTCCTTCTCCAGGGGATCTTCCCAACCCAGGGATCGAACCCAGGTCTCCTGCATTGCAAGCAGACACTTTAACCTCTGAGCCACCAGGGAAGCCCATAGGTGGATGAAACTGGAGCTGATTATACAGAGTGAAGTAAGCCAGAAAAAAAAAAAAAAAAACCACCAATATAGTATACTAACACATATATATGGAATTTAGAAAGATGGTAATGATAACACTGTATGCAAGACAGCAAAAGAGACACATATGTATAGAACAGACTTTTGGACTCTGTGGGAGAGGGAGAGGGTGGGATGATTTGGGAGAATGCATTGAAACATGGATAATATCATGTAAGAAACAAATCACCAGTCTAGGTTCAATACAGGATACAGGATGCTTGGGGCTGGTGCATGGGGATGACCCAGAAAGATGATATGGAGAGGGAGGTGGAAGGGGGGTTCAGGATTGGGAACTCATGTACACCCATGGTGGATTCATGTCAATGTATGGCGAAACCAATACAGTATTGTAAAGTTAAATATATATATATATATATATATATATACACAATTGAAAATTTTAAAAATAAATAAATGAATAAAAAGACAAGAGATAATATCCTGGCAAAGATGTAGAAAAGGCAGAGTCCTTGTGCACTGTTGGAGGCAATATATAAACTCATATAGCCATTATGGAACACTGTGGAGCTTCCTCAAGAAATTAAAAACAGAATTACTTATGATCCAGCAATCCCGGCTCTGGGTATATGTCTAAATGAATGAAATCAGGATCTTGAAAAGATATCTGTTATATCCTCTTCATCATAACATTTTAACAATATCCAAGGAATATTTTAAACAACCAAGTGTCTTTCAATGGGTGAATGAATCAAGAAAATGTGGTATAGATAGATAATGAAATATTATTCAGTCATTAAAAAGGAAATTCTGTCACTTGCAACAACATGAATGAAACTGAAGGGCATTATCCTAAGTGAAAAATCCAGACAGAGAAAGACAAATATTGCATGATATCATTTATACATAAAACGACAAAAAAAATCAGGCCCACAGAAACTGAATAGAATCATGGTTTCCAGGGGCTGATTATGGAGATATATAGAGATTGATAAAAGAGTATAAACCTTCAGTTATAAGATGAATAAGGTCTCAGGGTCTAATATATAACATGGTAATTACAGGTGATAACACAGTATTCTGTATTAAAGTTTGCTGAAAGAGTGGAACTCCATGTTCTCTCACACACACATACACACAAAAAAAGCAAATATGTGAGGTGATGTAACTGTTAACTCAATAAAGGGAATTCTTTCACACTTTATATGTAAAAAAAAAGTACTTATAGGAATACAAAAGTGTTCACACCCAAAAAATCAAAACTTACAGTGTTTGATGGTGAAATGTGAATGTCATGAAAGGCATGAAAAGAAGCAGGAAAGCACAGCCCACGAGGAGAATAAGAGATAAAAACTAAAAGGTATAAAGTAAATGACAAGTATTACTGTACAACATGGGGAATATAGCCAATATTCTTAATAACTATAAATGGAATATAACCTTTAGAAGTTGTGAATCACTATATTATACTCCTGTAACTTATATAAATGTGTACAATAACTTTACTTCATTTAAAACAATAATTTTAAAATTGTTACTTGCATTTAAAAGGCCTTTGAAATAGAAAATATGGTTGAGAAGCTTTTTTGGTGGAAAATTTGGACATAAAAAACATACTTTGCTTGAAATAAAAATGGACTTAAGACTGTAGATTTAGGTAAGATGCATTAGACAAATTTATTTCCATTCTTCCCTTCAAAAAACACCTAAAACCACTGAGCATTATAGATCTAACTCTAAAAGATGGAGCAGGGACAGACTGGATAGGAGCCTTAGGAATTGGAATTGAGAAGTGATACAGTGCTAAGTTCCTTGGGTCTTCTTTTGGTTAGTGTTATACAGTGAATGCTGAAGAATTTGACACCCAGGAAATGTCAGTGGGCACAAACAAACCAAAAACCCTACTGGGGTGGGTTTGAAAAATGTGAGGTAGGTAGCTGGGACCTTCATCCTTAGCTGATGGTAAAAAGACCTGACTCCCAGTATGGTGTCAGGTATGCCATGTAGGAAGCAGCAGAAAATGACCTTTCTTCCAGCAAGTGCAGTGCAGCAGAGATCTGGGGGGCTACTAGGGTGCCCATCCATCATTAGAAGCCAGGGAGGCCAGAACAGAGGGGCACAACATTATTTCAAAGCACAGATAAAAAAGAACAGTCATCTAGAATTATTATTTTTTTTTTTTTCTGATAGGATGTGTTTATATTTACATGGTACATTTTAAAGCAATGGCTACATGGTCATACATATTAGAAACCATAAAAAAAGAACTAAAATGTACATCATACACTTGTATATATATTTTTTTACACAGAGGTAAAAAGGCTTATTATAAAAAAATCAATACAATGGGGTTTTTAGTATACAGGTAAAGAATGAATTATGCTTCAGGCATTTTAATTTATTAATGTCAGCAAATAGCTTCGTAGTTGGGGTCAGGGGAAGCTTCCAAACAGAAAATCTTTTGGTTAATGTTTTGTTACCACAGATACAAAAATAATATCTGAATAATTTCTGAGAATTGAGCCTTAACTTCAGATTAACTTGTGAGAATCAGGAAAATCCTTTAAACTGCATTGTATCCTCTCAGAATTATTTTTAATTGATAAAATTACCTTCAGGATTAAATAAATTGCAAAAACTTTGAAAAGAGAAAAGCAGTAAAGAAGTCTATAAAAGTGTTGATTCTCTGGAAAAAAAATCAATAAAATTGAAAAATCTCTAACAAGACTATGTATATATGCATGTGTGTGTGTGTGTGTGTGTGTGTACACAAATCATCAATATTAGGAATGGCATAAGAGATATCATAAAACACACTACAGTCATTTGGAGGATAATAAGAAAATCTATGAATAATTCTATACACATAAATATGCAATGTAGACAAAAATGTATCAATTCCTCAAAAAGCACAAACTACCACAACATACATAGTATGAAATAGGTCATTTGAATAGTACTATAAATTAAAGGAAGTTGAATTTGTAATTTAAAATCTCAGAGGTTAAAGCATCTGCCTCCAATGCGGGAGACCCGGGTTCAGTCCCTGGGTCGGGAAGATCCCCTGGAGAAGGAAATGGCAACCCACTCCAGTATTCTTGCCTGGAGAATCCCATGGACTGAGGAGCCTGGTGGGCTGCAGTCCACAGGGTCACAAAGAGTCGGACACGACTGAGTGACTTTACTTACTTACTTAGAAATGAAATATCCAGGTCCAGATAGTTTTGCTGGAGAATTCTACACACAAGATTAATCCATACAAATTCTTCCAAAAATTACAAGAGAAGTAAGATCTTTCCAATTCCTTTTATGAGGTCACTTGCCCTGATATCAAAACAAAGCCAATATAAAAAGGGGAAGGAAGAAAATTGCAAACCAATATCTTTAATGAATATAGACAATGAAAATCCTTAAGGAAATATTAGCATATAGAATTCTGCATTATACAGGCATATGTATACACTGTGACAAAATCAGGTGTATTTGTAAGGCTGGTTAAATATTAATATTTAAAACTCTACCAATGTACTGGACAATATTAACAGATTAAACAGAAAAATCACAGCCATATCAATTCACTCACAAAACAAAATCCAATATCTACTCTAACAAAAATAAAACAATAGAGAAGCAAGTGTGAGAGAAACATCCTCAACTTAATAAAACACAATCAACAAAAACCTTTCACCTAAAATAACATTTAATGATGAAAGACTGAATTATTTCCTATGAACTGGGAAGAAGATAAGCATGTCTGTACCCATCACTAGTATCCATGCTAGAACTGGAAGTCCTATACAGCAAAGTAATGCAAGTGAAAGGGAATAAAACGTGTAGGGTTCAGAATAGTAGATCAATTGCACTGTCCTTCTTTGCAGATAACATAATAGTTTGTGTAGGATATCTCAAAGAATTTACAAAAACAAACAAAAAAAGACCAAAAAGCAAAAACCTCAAACTAATGAGTGAATCCAACAAGGTCACAGGATATGTTTTCAATATGAAAAAAACTGGCTTTCTACATGTGAGCAATGAAAATTAAAAAATAAAACATTTAAAATGACTAATAAAATAAAAAAGATATAAATCTAATAAACATACATCATTTATATTTTGAAAATTCCAAAATATTAATGAAAGCCATCTAAAAGGAGCTAAATTATTGGAGAGATATATGATTTTCATGGACTAAATAATTCAATGTAGCAAACAGGTCAATATTCTCAAAACTAATATACAGGTTTAACATATTTTTAAAATTAAATGCCAGTAAGTGTTGGGGTTTTCTGGTAGATATTGCCAAGATTATACTAAAATATATTTGTAAAGGGTAAGGAACTAAACTAGATAAAATAATTTTGAAAAGAAGCATAAAATAGGAGGATTCACATACCTATTTCAAGACCTTGTACAGCTACAGTAGTCAGGACTGTGTGTTATGGGAGAGAGAGTCATAGACATCAATGAAACAGAACAGGAAATCCAGAAATAGACTCACACAACTACAGTCAATTGATTCTTGACAAAGGTGTAAAAGCAATTCAATGGAAGAAGGATAACCTTTTCAACAAATGGTGCTGGAAGAAGACTATACAAAATAAAATGCAGAGAGACAGATTGGCTATCCACAAGCAAAAGAGAAAAGAAACTATATATCATACAAAAATTAATTCAAAATAGGTCATAGTTCCAAGTGTAAACTGAAAAAATATGAAACTTTTTGAAGAAAACATAGGCTAAAAATCTCCTTGGTGAAGAATTCTTAGATATTATGTTAAAAGCATGACTGATAAAAGAAAAAGGTGATAAATTGGATTTATAGTTGAAAATAATACTCTGATAATAGGATAAAAAGACAAATTGCATTTTGGGAGAAAACATTTGCAAACAATGTATCTGAAAAAGAACTTAGTATATTAAGAACTCTCAAAATTGAACAGTAAAAAAAAATCCAACTACAAAACGGGCCAAAGATAAGAGAAAGCATTTCTTTTTGTAATTAGTTAATTAATTTTAATTAGAGGGTAATTACTTTACAATATTGTGGTGGTTTTTGCCATACATCAAGATGAATCGCCCACAGATACACGTGTCCCCCTCAACCTGAACCCGCCCTCTAACCCCGCTCCCCACCCTATCCTTCTGGATTCTCCCTCAGCCCCGCTTCATACACTGAACTTGCACTTCAGAAATGATCTACAGATGGCAAATAAGCACATGAAAATGTGTTCAACATTATTGGGTGATCAGGAAAATGAAGGTTAAAGTCATAGTGAGGTATCTCCGTGTACCTGTCAGAAGGGTGACAGCAATTATTTACAACACCAAATGCTGGGAGAAGATGCAGAAAAACTAGATCACTCATACATTCCTGCTGCTGCTAAGTCGTTTCAGTCGTTTCCAACTCTGTGCGACCCCATAGACGGTAGCCCACCAGGATCCCTTGTTCCTGGGATTCTCCAGGCAAGAACTCTGAAGCGGGTTGCCATTTCCTTCTCCAGTGCCTGAAAAGGAAAAGTGAAAGTGTGCCATTGCCGTCTCTCATACATTCCTAGTGGGAATATAAAATTGCAGAGCCAGTGTGAAAACCAGTTTGGCACTTTCTTTAAGAGCTAAATATGCAACAATCATGCAACACTGAAATTGTGTTCTGGGCAGTTATCCCAGAGAAGCGAACACATGTTCACACAACAACCTATACACAAAAGTGCTTGTGATGACCCAACCTGGAAACAGCCAAAACACCCTTCAGGGCAGTCAGTACAGTTCAGTTCAGTCGCTCAGTCGTGTCCAACTCTCTGCAACCCCATGAATTGCAGCACGCCAGGCCTCCCTGTCCATCACCAACTCCCGGAGTTCACTCAGACTCATGTCCATTGAGTCCATGATGCCATCCAGCCATCTCATCCTTTGTCGTCCCCTTCTCCTCCTGCCCCCAATCCCTCCCAGCATCAGAGTCTTTTCCAATGAGTCAACTCTTCGCATAAGGTGGCCAAAGTACTGGAGCTTCAGCTTTAGCATCATTCCTTCCAAAGAAATCCCAGGGCTGATCTCCTTCAGAATGGACTGGTTGGATCTCCTTGCAGTCCAAGGGACTCGCAAGAGGCTTCTCCAACACCACAGTTCAAAAGCAGCAATTCTTCGGTGCTCAGCTTTCTTCACAGTCTAACTCTTTCATCTATACATGATCACTGGAAAAACTATAGCCTTGATTAGACAGACCTTTGTTGGAAAAGTAATGTCTCTGCCTTTCAATATGCTATCTAAGTTGGTCATACATTTTCTCCCAAGGAGTAAGCATCTTTTAATTTCATGGCTGCAGCACCATCTGCAGTGATTTTGGAGCCCCCAAAAATAAAGTCAGCCACTGTTTCCACTGTTTCCCCATCTATTTCCCATGAAGTGATGGGATCGGATGCCATGACCTTAGTTTTCTGAATGTTGAGCTTTAAGCCAACTTTTTCACTCTCCTCTTTAAGTTTCATCAAGGGGCTTTTGAGTTCCTCTTCACTTTCAGCCATAAGGGTGGTGTCATTTGCATATCTGAGGTTATTGATATTTCTCCCTGCAATCTTGATTTCAGCTTGTGCTTCTTCCAGCCCAGCATTTTTCATGATGTACTCTGCATAGAAGTTAAATAAGCAGGGTAACAGTATCTAGCCTTGACATACTCCTTTTCCTATTTGGAACCAATCTGTTGTTCCATGTCCAGTTCTAACGGTTGCTTCCTGACCTGCATGCAGATTTCTCAAGAGGGAGGTCAGGTGGTCTGGTATTCCCATCTCTTTCAGAATTTTCCACAGTTTATTGTGATCCACACAGTAAAGTCTTTAGCACAGTCAAACACCCTTCAATAGTTGACTAATTAAAGAAAAAAGATGCATCTATATCATGTAATACTGCTTAGCAATAAGAAGGAACACATTATCAATTTATGCAACCACTTGGTTGAATCTCAAGAGAATTAGTGTTGTGAGCCCAAAAGAGTCACTCTCCAATTCCATTTATATGTGCTGAGTCATCTGACTCTTTGCAATCCTATGGACTGTAACACACCAGGCCCCTTAGTCCATGGAATTCTCCAGGCAAGAGTACTGGAGTGGGTTACCATGTCCTTCTCTAAGGGATTATCCCGACCCTTGGAATATAGGGTTCGATGCAGGGATCAAACCCTTGTGTTTTGCATCTCCTGTATTGGCAGGTAGGTTCTTTACCAGTAGCGCCACCTGGGAAGCTCACATGAAATGACTACAAGTCATTTTTAATAGAGCAATAAAGCATTTCTATAACATTCTCAAAATTGCAATATTTAAGATATGAACTACAAATTAGAGGTTTAGAAGTTAGGTGTATAAGGGTAACACAAGTAGATTATGATGATGGTGGATTATTTTTGTATTTTTTTATGTACCTATAGGAATCTTGTTGTTTAGTTGCTAAATCAAGTCTGACTCTTCTGCGACCCCATGGACTGTAGCCTGCCAGGCTCATCTGTCCTTGGGATTTCCAAGGCAAGAATATTGAAGTGGGTTGCCATTTCCTTCTCCAGGTGATTTATCGACCCAGGGACTGGATCTGCATCTCCTGCACTGGCAGGCAGATTCTTTACCACTGAGCTACCAGGGAAGCCCTATAGGAATCTACATATCTAATAAAATGGTGATGTACCAATGTCAAGTTTTTAATTTTGATATTGTATTATAATTATGTAAAATATGTGTTTTATAAATTATGTATTTTATGTAAGCTATCTAAGATTGGGGAAAACTGGGTAAAGAATTCATGGGACTTCTCTATATTTTTCACTTTTTATAAATCTAAAATAATTTTCAAATAAACAATTCCAAAATATAAGATATAAAAACCAACCTTGCATTAACAATCATAGAATTCAGAATTCAGTAGACAAGGACATTAAATCTATTGTTATCACTTCAATTCATATATTCAGTAAACAAGAGATAATTCTGTACATGTTTGGTAATGAGAAGAGGCTATTAAAAACATCTCCAACCAAACTGTTGATGAAGATTATACATTCTGTGCAAAATGAAACAGAATCTGGATGAAATTAAGAACAACTTAGATATTGCAGAAATGTTTAATGAACTTGAAAACACAGGGATACAAACTATACAACAGGAAATTCATAAAGAACGAAGAATGGGAGAGTGGGCTGAGCAGAGGACCAGTGAACTGTGGGAAAACTCCAAGGACCTGGATTTACATGATTTGAATTGCCAGTTAAGTGGGGGCATAAAACATATGAGGAAATAGTGACTAAAGTGTATAAATTAATAAAAATTTATAAATCTATGCATCCATGATCAGTGACTGAAGTATATAAACAGTATAAGAAGGGTACCAAGTACATAGTAATCAAATATATTATGACGAGTGATAAAACAGAGAAAAACATATACACTTTGTGTACAGTTAAAAGTGGAACTGAGATAAGGATGTAGCAGATTTCTTACTAAAAATGATGTGAGCTAGAAGACAATGAGGAACAATATCTTTATAATACTAACTAGAAAACAAAGCCAAATGAAACACACTTCTCAACCAAAAAACCTTTAACCAGGGCAATATCTTTCCAAAAGAAGTATGGAATACTTTTTATAAATATATAAATCTAGAAAATATTATTGCCAGTAGACAAGTGCTACAGAAAATTTAAGAGTTCCTTTAAGCAGAAGGAAAATGATGCCAGGTAGAAATTTGAAGCTAAACAAAGAAATGAAAGTAGCAAGAATGGTAACTACATGTAGAATGGTAACTACACACAGGAATCAGTTTTGTATTTATTTAAGAGATAATTGGCTATTTAAACCAAAGCAATAACAATGTATTATCAGGTTTAGGATAAAATGTATAACAATAGAACAAAAGTTTGAAGAGAAAAATGTATCATGTGGTGACATTCTGTACGCGAAATAGTGTCATATAACTTGAAGGTGGATTGTGATAAGTCATGTGACAAGTCAAAGATGTATAAACCCTAAAATAACCACTAAAATATTACATCAAAGAATCAAGGAGCCCACCAAAAAGATAAAATTAAATTATACAACTTTTCAGATAATATGAATGTAAACAGAAAAATAGGAAGGATGGGATAAAACACAGATGGAAAATAAAAACAAGAAAATCATATTAAATGTAAATAATATAGATATCCAATTAAAAGGCAGAGAATTTCAGATTATATAAAAAAGTGAGACTTTAGTATATACTGCCTAAATGGAATCCTCTTAAAATAAGGACTTTTAGTTTTTAGAAGTGAAAGTATGAATAAATTTTTACCACATCAATTTTAAACAAAGCTATAAGATGAGTTATAGCTGGATCTACAGCTCAGTCTAGAAACTTATGACAAATTTTCATAGAAATTTATGGCCCCTCTGGGCTTCTCTCCTCTTTGAGGTTTGTTGTTGTTGCTTTGCCAACTGAGGGTTTCAGAAAATGGTGCTCACAGAGTAGTCTAATCAGCTGCTTTATTTAGGTTTAAACCCACATCAAACACGCATCCAAGGATATGACCCTTCACTTATTTTTTAGCACCAAGAATTAAAACACATTCAGATTTTTATGTACGTGATTATTTTAGGAAAGCTCTGAGGACTTGGCAATGGGCTCCCATGCTGCCCTGCATAGCCTTCCTCCATCTCGCTATGGCAGCATCCTCTCCATTTCCTTTGGAATTGGTACCCCTGGCCTCCTCTTCTGTCCCAGCCCTTTCCAGAACCATAATTCTCCTACTGTGTTCAGTGCCCCAGGGGTATATTCAAGTAAATGCTTCTTCTAGATTGACCCATCCAGCCAGAATGATTTGCTTTTATCAGCTCCCTTCTGTCTTTATTTACTGCTAGTTCTCAGAAACACAAGGCAGAGTCGACTGGGACCATCACCTCACTGAGGGGCTCCAAGGGAAATGCATTCCCCAGGTGAACAGGAAGGCTCATCCCTTGCTCAGTTTCACCTCCAGGCTTCAGCTATCTAAGCAGTGTTTACCTTCCTGGTTGTCATCTCAAGCCTGGCTCCTGGTCATCAGGGCTACCGTGTGCCTGTCAGATTTTCTGGTTCTGTTTTCCTCCTGAGACTGACAGCACATGTGATGCATCACTTGAATGTACAGAGAAATGATCTTCCAGAGCTGTTGGATATGTTTTTGGTCAATAAAAATATATCAAAAGAGAGAGGGGGGTACTCAACTGATGTACTAAAATCGTATTCTGTGATGAGCACCTCACCTCAAGCCTGTGCTCTCACACCTGAAAGCCTGGTCTCACATAGAGACCTGCTCCAGGTCTACACTGAGTTCTGAACTTGGAACTTTGAAGCCTTTTTATCATCCTTCTAGCCTCATTCCACTTGTATCTCAAACTCTTCCCTTGGCTTTACTTCAGAAGCCTCTAAGGAAGTACTCATTCTTTCTCTGAAATAACTCTGCCAGGTGTGGCTGTCATTCCCAAGGTTGTATGAATTGGCCCAGGACTCTGCCCTATGACATCTCAGTAAGGATAGAGCCCAGATCTAAGATAACAGATCTCGTTCTCACACTCAGATCTTTGCAGAGCTTGGCAATACCTTCCAAGAAAGGGAGCACCTTAAGAGGTATCAAAACAGGTAGAGGCAATTCTGAACAATTCAGCACTCTGATTCCACTAGATTCTGTGATAGAGGTGAGATATGGGGGTTTCTACCTGATCAGAGCTACATGTTCATGAATATCTCTGGAGATACTTGGTATGTGTGCGTGTGTGTGTGTGTGTGTGTTTTAGCAAGAATAATATTTTGTTTTCTCGTTCATTGTTCTCTTTTGCAAAGCTTGTCATGGCTTTTCATAGTTACTTGGTTTAAAAAGACTACTTGAAAAGTAGGTCAGGGCTTCCCTGATAGCTCAGTTGATAAAGAATCCACCTGCAATGCAGGAGACTCTGGTTCAATTCCTGGGTTGGGAAGATCTGCTGAAGAAGGGAAAGGCTCCTCACTCCATTTTGGATATTTTGATCATATTTGTATGCCCTCCTATCCCACTGAGCCCTACTATAAGCACAGAGACATTCACTGCTATCATTTATCTTCTCATCCTCTTGGACTTGAATAAATGTTCATTTTAAAATCACACGCTGAAAACATTCTAAACTAACCTACAATTTACGTCACTTAAGTGTGAACTACTGTTGTATTTTCACTGAAAACAATCTTGCAGAAAATGAAATACAAAGACTTTTAAAAAATCACTTTACTGAGCAATGATTTAGATAAGACATATTTCATCCATTTTAAGTGCAGTTAAATGATTATTCACATTCTATTAATCCATGAATAAATCAAACCAGTCAAAATAGCAGACATTTCCATCACAGCATAGTGTTCTTTTTTCATCAGTCAGTCCCATTCTAGGTAACTACTGGAAGGGATTCTGTAACATAGCGTGATGTTGTCTGTTCTGGAATTTCACACAAATAGCATCATATAGTATATACTCGTTTTTGGACTGGATTATTTAATTTGCCATAATGTTTTTTGAAATGTTTTCATATGTTTCAAGTACTATATTCATGTTTTTATATTACTGAGAAGTAGTCTATCATATGTATAGACACAATTTGCTTATGCATTCATGAGCAGGAGGACATTTTAATTTTTTCCCAGTTTTTGTTATTATTAGTAAAGCTACTATAAATATCTATGCACAAGTATTTGTGTAGGTATATACTTTTATTCTCTTAAGTGTTTATCTAAGAATGGAATTACTAGATTCTATGAGAAATATATACTCATCTTTATAAGAAATTGCCAAACTGTTTTCCAATATATGTGTACAATTTTATACTCCTAACAACAATGTATGAGAGTTTCAGTTCTTCAATATACAGCTGACACTTGTTATTAAAACTTGTTTTAATCTTATCTATTCTTATTGATGTGTCATTACATCTTACTGTGTACTTACTTCATTTTACATTTCTTGATTACAAAGGAAGTTGAATATATTTGCAATCTGCACCTTTACTTTGTTGAAGTTGTCTGTTCAAAAGTGTTTCCCATTTTGATCTTTTTGTCTTAGCATTGACTCTAATATTTTGCAACATATTCTAGGCATATAGTCCTTGTGGATGCAATTATTTAGAATAACATTTTCTCCCACTCTATAATTTGCCATTTTAAAAGTATCTTTCTAAGATGAGAGGGTTTGTGTGTGTGTGTGTGTGTGTGTGTGTGTGATATCTAATCATCCAAAAACCTCACTAACATTTACATAAAATTATTATTTAAACTATAGACTTTATAAAGAAGCAAAAGATATTAAGAAGATGTGGCAAGAATACACAGAATTACTATACAAAGAAGATCTTTATAACTCAGCTAACCACAAGGGTGTAATCACTCACCTAGAGCCAAACATCTTGGAATGCAAAGTCAAGTGGGTCTTAGGAACTATCACATGAACAAAGGTAGTGGAGGTGATGGAATTCCAGTTGAATTATTTCAGATCCTAAAAGATGATGCTGTGAAAATGCTGCACTCAATATGCCAGCAAATTTGGAAAACTCAGCTGTGGCCACAGGACTGGAAAAGGTCAGTTTTCATTCCAATCCCAAAGAAAGACATTGTCAAAGAATATTCAAACTACCACACAATTGCATGGATCTCACACACTAGCAAAGTAACGTTCAAAATTCTCCAAGCTAGGCTTCAACAGTACATGAACCATGAACTTCCAGATGTCAAGCTGGATTTAGAAAAGACAGAGGAACCAGAGATCAAATTGCCAACATCCATTGAATCATCAAGAAAGCAAGAGAGTTTCAGAAAAAACATCTACTTCTGCTTTATTGATTATCTCAAAGGCTTTGATTGTGGATCACAACAAACTGTGGAAAATTCTTCAAGAGATGGTAATACCAGACCACCTGACCTGCCTCCTGAGAAATCTGTACGCAGATCAGGGAACAACAGTTAGAACTGAACATGGAACAACAGACTTGTTCTAAATCAGGAAAGGAGTATGTCAAGGCTGTAATTTGTCACCCTGCTTACCTAAGTTATATGCAGAGTATCTTATGTAAAATTCCAGGCTGGATGAAGCACAAGCTGGCATCAAGATTGCTGGGAGAAATATCAGTAACCTCAGATATGCAGATGATACCACCCTTATGGTAGAAAGCAAAGAAGAACTAAAGAGCCTCTTGATGAAAGTGAAAGAGGAGAGTGAAAATGTTGGCTTAAAGCTCAACATTCAGAAAACTAACATGTTGGCATACAGTCCCATCACTTCACGGCAAATAGATGGGGAAACAGTGGAAACAGTGAGAGACTTAGTGTTCTTGGGTTCCAAAATCACTGTAGATGGTGACTGCAGCCATCAAATTAAAAGACACTTTCTCCTTAGAAGAAAAGCTATGATCAACCTGGATAGCATATTAAGAAGCAGAGACATTGCTTTGCCAACAGAGGTCCATTTAGCAAAACTATGGTTTTTCTACTAGTCATGTATGGATGTGAGAGCTAGACTATAAAGAAAGCTGAGTGTCAAATAATTTTTGTTTTTGAACTGTGGTGTAGGATAAGACTCTTGAGAGTCTCTTGGACTGCAAGAAGATCCAATCAGTCAGTCCTAAAGGAAATCAGTCCTGAATATTCATTGGAAGGACTGATGCTGAAGCTGAAGGTCCAATACTTTGGACACTGGATGTGAAGAACTGACTCATTGGTAAAGACCTTGATGCTGGGAAACAGTGAAGGCAGGAGGAGAAGGGGATGACAGAGGATAAGATGGTTGGATGGCATCACTGACCCAATGGACATGAGTTTCAGCAAGCTTCGGGAGTTGGTGATGGACAGGGAGGCCTGGAGTGCTGCAGTCTGTGGGGTCACAAAATTGGAAAGGACTGATCAACTGAACTGAACTGAACTGATAGACTTTATTCATACTTTGCAACTTTCTTGAATAATGTCTTTCTTTTCTATTTCAAGATCTAATCCAGAAGATGACATTAGTGCATTTGGCCATCAAGTCTCCTTAGTCTTCTCCAATGTTTATAGTTTCTCAGTCTTTGTGTTTTTGTGACCTGACATATTGAAACTTTACACAGGTATTATATAGTATGTATTTCCATTTGTATTCACCTGATATGTTCTCATGTGTGCTGGAGTGATAGAATTTATGGAATAATACCACAGAAGTGAGGTGCCAGTCACATCTCATCACATCAACAAGGATGTGATATCAGTATGACTTATTACTGATGATACAAACCTTGACCTCAGTTATTACCTGTCAGCTATCTCCACTGTAAAGACACTTAGCTCCTTTCCACACTCTGATAGTTAGAAAGAAGTCATTAAGACCAGTCCACTTTCAAACAGGGGGAATTAACTCCAGTCCTTGGATAGAGGCACATTGGGGATACACATTAAAACCATCAGAATAATTAATAACCATTTTAATACTTTGAAACTATACAAATGTTCTGTTTTTCCTTAAATTTAGTTTTCTAATTTTAGAATTCATTAGTAGATCTTGCCAACAGTATTTATTACAGAGGTATTTTAAAGGTGATTTTCTATTTCCCACATTCCATGTACATTTATTATTTAGAATTCTTCTGTAAGAAAGATCTATTCTTTCTTACAGTTTATACATTTAATCACTTATTTAAATTAGCATTGACATATTTTATACTTTGAATTATAATCCAATAACACATTGTTTATTTTGTTGCTCATATTTTTTCAACTTTGGTCTCTGGAACTCTTTCAGACTGGCGTTGCATACCTTTTTTAAAAGTTCCTCCTTAATTTTTGGCATAAGATGCTCCAGGCTCAGTATGTGTTTTCTAAGATCCAGCTCTGTTATAGTCCATTTCTCCAAGAAACCTTAATTCATTTTATTGGAGTATGATAATTAGGAATTAAGATCTGGGCTCTGACTCTGCTCACTGTTACTGTAATGTCACTGATTTGAGGTCCTCTCAGTGGACAGAGCTAGACTTTATTTATGTACATTATATATATATATATATATATATATATATATACACACGCATATATTGTATGCATGGTAGTGGTGGTTTAGTCACTAAGTCGTGTCCTATTTTTGCAACCCCATGAACTGTAGCCCACCAGACTCTTCTATCCATGGAATTTCCCAGGCAAGAATATTGGAGTGAGTTGCCATTTCCTTCTCCAGTATCTATGCATATGCACATACTAATACAATTGCCCATCAATATCTATGGGGATTTGTTTCCAGAACCCTTCAAAGATAGCAAAATCCATGCATACTTGAATTCCTTCATAAAAACGCATAGTATTTGCATATAAGCTACATCTTCCCATATACTTTAAATAATCTCTAGATTGTTAAGATATAAAACAATGCAAATGCTTTGCAAATAGTAGTAAATACAATGCAAATGCTATAGAAATGTTAACAGTTGCCCATGGGTGGCAAATTCAAGTTTTGCTTTTGGTACTTTCTGGAATTTTTTTTTCAAATGTTTTTGATTGAAGATGATTGAATCAACAGATGTGGAATTCACGGATATGGAGGACCAACTGTAAGTTTTTGTATACAGGTAAGTGTGCATATATGTAACCCTTACAGCAGAAAGTGAAGAGGAACTAAAAAGCCTTTTGATGAAAGTGAAAGAGGAGAGTTAAAAAGTTGGTTTAAAGCTCAACATTCACAAAATGAAGATCATGCTATCTTGTCCCACCATTTCATGGGAAATAGATGGGGAAACAGTGGAAGTCTTTATTTTTGGGGGCTCCAAAATCACTGCAGATTGTGACTGCAGCCATGAAATTAAAAAATACTTACTCCTTGGAAGGAAAGTTATGACCAACCTAGATAGCATATTGAAAAGCAGAGACATTACTTTGCCAACAAAGGTCCGTCTAATCAAGGCTATGGTTTTTCCAGTGGTCACGTACGGGTGCGAGAGTTGGACTGTGAAGAAGACTGACCACTGAAGAATTGATGCTTTTCAACTGTGGTGTTGGAGAAGACTCTTGAGAGTCCCTTGGACTGCAAGGAGATCCAACCAGTCCATTCTGAAGGAGATCAGCTCTGGGTGTTCTCTGGAAGGAATGATGCTAAAGCTGAAGCTCCAGTACTTTGGAAACCTCATGCAAAGAGGTGACTCATTGGAAAAGACCCTGATGCTGGGAGGGATTGGGGGCAGGAGGAAAAGGGAACAACAGAGGATGAGATGGCTGGATGGCATTACCGACTCGATGGACGTGAGTCTGAGTGAACTCGGGGAGTTGGTGATGGACAGAGAGGCCTGGTGTGCTGCGATTCATGGGGTCGCAAAGAGTCGGACACGACTGAGCGACTGAACTGAACCGAACTGTGTAGAATAGTTTGTATTATAGATAGAGTTTACTTTTACTGTTAAGATATTATTTTTCTTCAGTTTTTACAGACTGTCCTAGGTTTTTTAACAAGGTAACTCCACCTTGGCTCTTTGTAATTTAAAGTCTCCTTATACTGTATGAGTTACACGAACTATTCAACCTTCATCATGTGAAAGTTTCTTTCTTGGCCTGATGGCATTTTATCTAACCCAGCATAGCTTTGTATTCAAAAACAAACTTAAAGTGACCACTTTCCATTACTTAATTCTATAAGTTTTAGCCATAGCTGCTTTACAATTCCATTTATTTTCTCAGTGTATTGAGACCATGGTGCTTTGGGATGTTCTTTCTCTGCTCTTATCTGGAAAGTATCTCCAGCAGAAAACTGGGGAATCTTAGATATCTGTCACTTCACTTTTTCTGTTTATCTTAGTGATTATATTTTTGTGTTGTTGAATTATTAAAAGCAATTTTGTGTATATATTTTCAGTTTACTAATTAGTCAATAGTGTGGAATGGTGGAAAAAGAAGCCAAATACATTGTTACTATTTTTGTGCTTTTCAATATTTCTCCCAAGACAACCCTAAATCCCAACCCTGGATTTACCTGTATTAGGTATTTGTCCTTGGAATTATTTAAAATATATGACTCTCAGTTTCTTTATATTTAGACTAAAAACAATAATAGAAGTGATTATAAAACAACATTATTGATAGGAATATATTAAAATACTTTAGAAAAATATGGTTAAGACTGCCTAGCCCAGTATGTGGCATAAACATAGTTTATCAAAAATTATCTGTTATAAAACTTCTTGTCATCCAGGATTAATACTTAGGTGTGATGAATTACATCTATTTCCCCATTTCTGTAGGTTTTTAAAGCAAGAGTTGAGAGCTTATTATACAAACTATTTTTCTGTGATGCACTATGCATATTTCTTAATGTTGGCAGGAAGCCCCCTCCCTCCTCCCATTGGTAATTTATTTTTAAATCAATTCATGAACTGGCTTTATCTAACTAGGGAAGTTAGTGGCCTTTGGCCAAAACACATTTCTTTCTTTCTCCCTCCTTACATTACTATTCCAGTTATGGCCATTTGAGAAGTTCTCATTCAAAGATTTATTCAGCTCATCTGGATGAGATGGTGTGCATTTTTTCCCTCACTTTGGGTGCCAAAATACAAAGCACTATTCCAAATGCTTTCAGTTAAGAGTTTTTTTTTTTTTTTTTCATTTGGGCAAGAAGATTCTTTTATCATAGAGACTGTGTGAGAAATGTGCAGGCAGTCTCGTTCTTCTTTCTTTCTGGCAGCTCACTGTGGTAGGTGAGATCTTAGTTTCCCAATCAGCAGTACAACCTGCTCCCCCACATTGGAAGTGCAAAGTCTTAGCCAATGAAGCAGGGGAATCTCAGCCTCACCTTGGTCAGCTCACCAACCCCCTCTGACTCCTTCAAACTGTCACACAGGCACAAGTCCTTCTGGTGTCAAGCCATCAAGAGACCCACTCAGATGCCTTGTAAGCCAACACACACCACTCCTGAACACAGACCTTGAAGAGGTTTCTTTCCAGTGAAGATGAGCCATCTACTAAAATGGTGAGCAGTACATGAAAGACGTTGGCCCTCATCTCCTGTGGGTGTTCTGTCCATAGTGGGGTTGCTCTTCTCAATCATGAGTGGAACAAAAGTGGCTGGTAAAATAAGCTGATTTTCTGTGCTTGGGCAATGTGTAATGCCTGAAACTGGCTTCCCTTGATAAGTGGTCAGCTCATAAGCTGGCCTGCAACAGGATTAGGAGGTGCCAGGGGTAAGTGTTACATCACAAAGGTAAGAGATGAAGAAAGTCCTATGCATTCTGTCTCCCTGACCACACTCCCAAAGCTCCTTCTAAAGTGATGGTTTTTAATGGGTCTGAGAGAAATGTACAATCCCATCAAGACAAATGAATCAAATTTGATATGTTTCTGGGAATGAACCAGGATTATTTACTGTGTTGGTTACTATATTAGGCAAACTACAGAGAAATCTAGTTGTTTGGTACAGGTATAAATACGAATTGCAGGGACATGTATTATGTAAACTGGTAGAAAAAAAAATGTTCTAAACGTGGAAATAGAGCCTCTACACTTTTTAGAATAAAGGGAACAGTTACACATTTTGTGTATAGAAGTGGGAAGGGAGAGAGATGGCACTGAAGTGGATCTGTGTGACCACAGAGGAATGACTCTGTTCATACTCCAGAGGGAATAAAGTTAACCAGCTGGACCTCAGGTGAGCAAGAAAGGTCACATTCCTCGTGAAGGCAGAAGTTACTCAATACTCCAACTCAGTTCAACAGAACCGTCATTTTATTCAAGATAAGCTGGA
The DNA here is from genome assembly GCA_006408695.1 of Aepyceros melampus. Taxonomy (NCBI): domain Eukaryota; kingdom Metazoa; phylum Chordata; class Mammalia; order Artiodactyla; family Bovidae; genus Aepyceros; species Aepyceros melampus. The sequence goes on along the minus strand of SJXQ01004270.1, from coordinate 239,272 downwards.
TGTTCCATTTATGATGTGAAATATCCCACTTGCTAAATGATGGAAACTGCTTTTTAAAAATATGTGGAGGAAAAATATAAATGTGGAACATATATATATATAATTAGCAAATGTAAAAAGAAACCAATTGAAAATATCACTGTTACCAGAACCCAGTCAAGAAACAGAAAATTGTCAGTTCCACAGAAACCCCACAGTCCATCTTTTTACTCACATGACACCTTGACACAATATAGAGTTTACTGGAAAACGTGTCCTTTAACTGAAGAAGGTAAAGAGAAAAAAAGGAAAAGAAATAAGAGAAGGAGAAGGAGGAGGTGCAAGGAGAGGAAAAGGAGGAAAAAGAAGCAAAGAAGAGATGGAGATGGGGACAAGACGATGTAAGGAAAATGTAGCTCACTTTCCTCAGTTGTCAGTCTGTGATTTGTTTTCACTCCAACACTCTTCCTGCATTTCTACCATGGAGCCTGGGAGTTTGAAGCAAGACCCAGGGTTCTGCAAGTTATTTAATTTTCTAGGTCTCTTCTGAACCAGATACTCTAAGGGCACTGAGCACCCCTAGTCTGTTGAGTGCATGTGAGATAGTAATTTAATTGAGGCTACAAATACCAAACATTTCTCAGAGCAAAATTGATTGCATTTGTATTTACTGGAGAAGACAATCAAATATGTGTGTGATGAAGTAACTATGTTCAGATGGACACAACCCAAAAAGAGTGACGTGATTCTATGCCTCAGTACTCAGTACCTCAGTGCTGAGGCTGGAGTGCAAAGCTGTGTTTGGACCACTAAATTTAAAGCCTATTAGAGATTCCCTGTGAGTTGCACCTTTTTATAGTATAAAAAGTGCTTCCCAAGTATTTTGTCTAAATTATACTCCCATGACTTCCATAAGCTTCCACTTATGTTTTAGTGCCTATACTGCCAAATTTTATGGGAGTTCATGTACACTCGTGGCTGATTCATGTCAATGTATAGCAAAACGAATACAGTATTGTAAAGCAAAACAAACTAAAAAATAAAATTTAATTAAAAAAAAAATTTCCAAAATATTGTTTTAACCATGACTTTTGTAAGATGTATGATGTTGGATTTTTAGTTTTGCAATAGCAATCTGATATCTGTCTTTGATTCAGAGAATTACATTCCTTAAAACTAAAATGTTTGGACTTATTTCATCTGTTCTATATATTTTGATAAATAAAAAATGCCCATTTTGTCCCTATTTCCTTCTGATATTTGGAGTAGATATGTCTTTTTTCAATATCATGATTATCACTAAGTTTTCAAAACACTTCTATACATCAAAGATAAAAATCAAATATCATATTTTGAGTTTCCCAATGTAGGACAGGATATTTAGCAGAATTTTATTCCCCCAAATCTCTTTCCACTTTGCTGTTTTATTAATATACTATAAGACATAGTGTTAGCCTCAAAATGCTATTACTAATGTTTCTTAACATTAGATTCTGCTTTGCCAAGAGTAATGTTCTGCATTGGCAGTGCATAGCAACAATATTCACTCTGATGATTCAGAATAACTCTTCATTCATTTAATCAGTTGAAGTTTCTCTTCAGATAACTTTTTTCAGGATGAGACTTGGGTAGTGTAAATTGAACCCCTGCATATCTGAGAAATTGTTTCAAATGAACACTACCCAGCCTAGTACAGCCTTTCGCTCTCGGAACCAGCTCAAGATCCCATGTGAATGACCCTTTCTCTTCCAGCTTTTGTGGAGCAAGTAGGGTAGTGTGCCAGTCTCGATGTGGTCCCCTTGTAGATTGTCTGTTTCCTTCTTTCTGCCCAAGTGACTAAAAGGTTATTCCTTCCCACCCCCCAAACATCTTTAATACAAAATATGTTTTCAGAGATGTTCAGAATTGAAATTAAAGTGATATTTTCCATTTCCATAGTCAAACATTTTGTCAGAGCAGCAAGGATGCTGCTCTGGTTATCTTGATTTTGAGGAGAAAGACTCCTGACCGTATGTCACATTTCTGTCCTTTGCCCTACTTGGATCTCATCTTCCCTCTTATCATTTCTGTGCACTTATCCCTTAGTTCTTCCTTCTGAAAAAGCTACTCAGGCATGTATTCTGCATCACTTAGCTATCCCAAATGTGAAGTTTGCATTATGTTACCTCAAAGATATATTCATTGGTAACATGTATTCATTCCTTTGCAATCTTAAGGGTTCCACTCACCTTTCCTTTCAGCTCATCCTGTGGCCTTAAAAAGTTCAACCTGTTTTCTATTGAGTGTTTTGCCCAGATTCACAGAAACTTTTTTCTTTCACCCTATTGAAAAGGTAAGTATTTTTCTAAAATGCAGTCATTTATATTTTCTCTATATTCCTTGTTTTGTCATTTTAGAAACTATTGTTTTGGTAATTCATTGATTTTTAAATGAGAAGAGCTCTATTTGGATCAAAAGTCAAGATATATTGCTTTTCTTGTTTACTTGGGTGATCTCAAATCCCCTCCATCTCTAGAGTCAAGGGCCATGCTGGGGTATGCTGCTCCTGTTCCAGTCCCAGAAGTCATGGGAAAGGCCCTGGTGTTTGAGAGGATCTTCTCCTAATTTCATCATGACCTTGATTTCTGGGCCAAAAGGACATGAAGAGCTACATGCCCAGTACACAGATACATCAGATCTTCCAATTTGTATTTAATTCAATTATTTTTTTTTCTCCCAGGAAACAAAGCTCTATGGCTGGGTCACTTCCTCTGACTTGGTGAATGGGATAAGGTATAATGACAGTAAATGGGATGAATGAAGTGATGGAGATCAATGGCATCCTTTGTGTTATGTAAAACATGTTGCCTGTTCAGCAAAGGGACATCTCAGTCTGCCAAACACACAAGTCCTGCACCTCTGAGCTGAGTGTCAGAAATAGCCTTTGCCTACTGCAGATGGTGAACTCCACATCTCCTGGTAACCTGACACTTGATTCAGCTTCATCTGTCTTGAGGGAGATCACTCACACATTGGCAGTACTTAATTTTCAGTATTGTTGTGTCATTGTTTTCTAGATATCTGTACTCTTCTAGCTTGTGATTGGAGAAGGCAATGACAACCCACTGCAGTATTCTTGCCTGGAAAATCCCATGGATGGAGGAGGATGGTAGGCTGCAGTCCATGGGGTTGCTAAGAGTCAGACACAACTGAGTGACTTCACTTTCACGCAATGGAGAAGAAAATGGCAACCCACTCTAGTGTTCTTGCCTGGAGAATCCCAGGGACGGAGGAGCCTGGTGGGCTGCCGTTTATGGGGTTGCACAGAGTCAGACACAACTGCAACGACTTAGCAGCACCAGCTTGTGATTAAAATTAATATCAAACTTGTGATACTGTTGTTTCCCACCATCCATGTGGAACTGGCTACCTGCCCTGGATACACCTGGAACACACTTCTCTCCAGATAAAACAAATGAATAGCAAAAAGCCATCAGTACATTGACCTCCCGCATGATTCTGGCAGGTTCAGGTAAAGTGCGTGTCATGTTGTCTCCTGAAATTTTTCTTCTCCCAACCCCTCTATCCCAATTCTCCCCCAGGTCTTTTTGTTTCTGCTCTGTGTCATCTGCTCAAAGGGACATTGAATCAGGTATATGTGTGTGCATGTTAGTTGTTCAGTTGTGTCCAATTCTTTGTGATCCCATGGACGGTAGCCCACCAGATTCCTTTGTCCATGTTATTCTTCAGGTAGGAATAGTGGCATGGGTAGCCATATCCTTCTCTAGTAGATTTTCCCAAACCAGGGATTGAACCCGAGTCTCCACCATTGCAGGCAGATTTTTTACCATAAGAGCCTCCAAGGAAACCCACATAAGGTCTTAGCTTCACTTGTTTTTTGTCCCTCAGCAAACTTTGTGAGGTCAAGTGCATCCATGACTTCTACATTGCCTAGAGACTCACAACCTCAACATACACATCCAGTCCAGCTTCTGCTCAAGCATCCAGATCCTGACATCTGCCTCTAATGGACTGGATATGCTACAGGTGGGCCTTCATGTCCTGATCCTTTTGGACATGTGTTTCTGAATATCTCCCATGGATAACATGTCCTATAAACTATATTTCTATACAGCTTGCATTTCCTCTAAGACTTAATTATAAAGTGATTTAAACAATTATGTTAAATAATTCCAAAGAAAGTCCTTTGAAGTCTAATAGAGCATAACATGATACTTGCTTTTACCACCCACCTAGTTTCACCAGGTAGAAGTCTCCAATTTTTCTCCTTGCCTTCATGTCCATGCCCTGAGTATTTGAAATATGAATTACCTTGACTTCTCAGCTCCTCTTCTTTGCCCTTATTGCCAGCGCTGTCATTGGATCTTGTCATTTCTCAGGTGGGCTAGGGTAGAAGTCAGGTAACAGTACTCCTGGCCTTGATCTAATGGGTTATCTCTGTGGGCAGCGCATCATGTCCTGCCCAGTCTTAAATATACTTCTGGTCTCCTGGTCCTCAGATGACTAGAGTCACAGCTCTACTCCTAGACACAGAGCCCAGGAGTAGGCCCTCTGTCCTGCTGTCTGCATCCAGGTGACAGTGGAGAGAAGTAGGCTCAGTACTGAAGGCCATAAAGCACATCAGTGACTTAGGCAGACAAGCTTCAGCTCCAGGTAGCAGGTACAAGGTCACCCTCCAGTCTGCTGCTATAAACTAGTAGAACCTGAGTAAGAGAAAAGCCTGCGGGTAACTTCCAAGTCAATGTTTAATTTCATTCACACCCATTCACCTTTGAAAACGGAGCGTGTAAAGCACACATGTGACAATGGTCTGATTTTGCCTGGCACATTTAAAATGTGAAAATGAATGCCTTTATTGATTTTTGTTCACCACAAAATAAGCCATAAAACACAAATAAATCAGCCTTCCAAGCAGAGCCCATTTGCAGAGAGAAAGCGGGCTGGTTGACATAGCTCATCCATTATAGGTCCCTCTGGACTCTGAGTCATTTCTGAGCTTAAGTAAAACATATGGGCCAAGCTCAGAGTCCGTGACAGCCCTTCTTCAACTATTATTCCACTTTTTGAGCTCCCTTTAAACCAAAGGTCACTTCTGAGGAGTAAGCTCTCCTGACAGGAGCTCTGGGGAGCTCTCCAGAGAAGTGAACATGTGTGCTGGATCAGGGCACAAAGAGAAATGTGAGGTGGACATTGCCACAGTCTCACCACACACATCCCTAGGAGCTGTTTTGGCCTGCATCTGATGACTCCTTTCCCTGCAATTTATCCATTTTTCCATGCATACACCCTGTATTCCATCCCAATTAAACATTTTTTCATTCTGCCTCAAACAGGCTTCCATCTGAGCAGCAGAAATACTACCCATGGTGTAAATTAGAGGTTTACTATAAGAACTATAGCTTACACTGTGTGGGGTTGGTAGGGTAGTCTGGGCAGACTACTACATCCATTATTGACCTGAGGCTGCTCAATAGGGCAGTCGTAGGAAAACAAGAAACTGCCTGTAGACAAGGCAAAAGATCAATGGAAACTGGGACCAGGAAGGCCACACTGGAATGTAGGTCTCCCTGTACACCTATGGTGCTGTAGGCAGCCTATAGTGGAATATGGCTGCCTTGGCCATGTAGCTGGCCCTGCACCTGGCCTAAGCCTTGAAGAAGCTGAAAGAAGAGACTCCATGGATACCAGAGATACCATGTGGATCTGAGTGCTGCTTTCTGGCTGCCAGTTGGAATCAGCAGGCATGAGCTGCATCTTCGTCCCCATCTTCAGAGCTTAAGAATATGATTGCAAAGTGTCCCTTGAGGGCAACACTAACTGAGATTCCTACAGTAAGTGGAATATGATGGCTGTGGTTCTAGCCTAGCTCAGTTGACACAGTCACAGCCACCACAGGAGATGAAGGACTCAGGTTCTTCTCATGCCCTTTCACCCACATGCCTGTTTTTATATCTGGAATTTACAATGATAGTCATTAAAGTGGTAGAAAATGGTAGAATTTGTCCCTGGCCAACTCTATACTGTAGGCAAGATAAAATCTATGCATGACTGCCCATGTTCCCTGTCCTGGGTGATGTACTTAGTATATGCTAACCCTATGAGGTCAAGTGGGCTGTAGGAAGCATCACTACAAACATGGTTAGTGAAAGTGATGGTATTGCAGCTGAGTTATTTCAGATCCTAAAAGATGATACTGTTAAAGTGCTACACTCAATATGGCAGCAAATTTGGAAAACTCAGCAGTGGCCACAGGGCTGGAAAAGGTCAGTTTTCATCCCAATCCCAAAGAAAGACAGTGCCAAAGAGTATTCAAACTACCACACAGTTGCAGTCATGTCACTAGCAAAGTAATGCTCAAAATTTTCCAAGCTAGGCTTCAACAGTACATGAACCAAAAAATTCCAGATGTTCCAGCTGGATTTAGAAAAGGAAGAGGAACCAGGGATCAAATTGCTAACATCCATTCAACAAAGAAAAAGCAAGAGACTTCCAGAAAAACAACTACTTCTGCTTCATTTACTATACCAAAGCCTTTGACTGTGTGGATCACAACAAACTGTGGAAAATTCTTCAAGAAATGGGAAAACCAGACCACCTGACCTGCCTCCTGAGAAATCTGTGTGCAGGTCAAAAAGCAACAGTTGGAACCGGACATGGAACAATGGACTGGTTCCAAATTGGGAAAGCAGTACTTCAAGTATGTATAGTGTCACTCTGCTTATTTAACTTATTGCAGAGGACATCATGCAAATGCTAGTCTGCATGAATCGCAAGCTGGACTCTTTGCAAACACATGGACTGTCCATAGAATTCTTTAGGCCAGAATTCTGGAATGGATAGCTTTTCCCTTCTCCAGGAGATCTTCCCAACCCAGGGTTTGAACCCAGGCCTCCTGCATTGCAGGCAGATTCTTTACCAGCTGAGTCACAAGGAAAGCCCTAGCTATGATCTAACTAGATAGCATATTAAAAAGCAGAGATATTATTTTGCTGACAAAGATCCATCTAGTCAAAGCTTGGTTTCTCCAGTAGTCATGTATGGAAGTGAGAGTTGGACCATAAAGAAAACCAACCACCAAAGAATTGATGCTTTTGAACTGTGGTATTGGAGAGTCCCTTGGATTGCAAGGAGGTTAAACAAACAATCCTAAAGGAAATCAGTCCTGAATATTCATTGGAAGGATTGATGCTAAAGCTTGAGCTCCAGTACTTTGGCCACCTGATGCAAATAAATGACTCCTTGGAAAAGACCCTGATGCTGAGAAAAATTGAAGGCAGGAGGAGAAGGTGACAACAGAGGATGTGATGGTTGGATGGCATCATCAATTCAAAGGACATGAGTTTGAGCAAGCTTTGGGAGTTGGTGATGGACATGGAAGCCTGGCATGCTGCAGACCATGGGGTCACAAAGAGTCTGACATGACTGAGTGACTAAACTAAACTGGACTGAAGTGAACTGAATTCTGCCATTTTTATGTTATCTATAATCCACCCATCAGGACAGCCAGAGTATCCTGCAGGCCTCGAGATAGACTGTGTATCGGCCAGGACCCCACAGTAAAAGAGAAATAACTCTGAGTTGTTAAATTTCTTCAGCAACCTGGGAGACAAGGCAACCCAGAGATTTATTAAGCAGGACACTGCCTCTGCCTCTAGCCTCAAGGGAAAAAGGACAGAGTTATGTGGCTGAAGCCCAGCAACCATGGTACGCTTTGAGAACTGAAGCTACTTCTGCCAATTTGCACCGATACAAGGTGGGCAGTGTCTTCCTTTCTCTGTCTCTCTGCTCCAGGGTTCCCACAGAGCTTCGCAGGCCCCATGCAGATGGATCAGGGAAAAGGCAAACAGATAACTTCAGGCAAACAGACCAGCTTCCCCCAGTACTGATGTTCGATGCAGCACTAGGTAGATCCAGCAGGAGATGCCGTCGCCCCTGTTCTCAGGAAGCTTGAAGATGTGAGAAATATTTTTCTTTCTTTCTTTCTTTCTTTCTTTCTTTCTTTCTTTCTTTCTTTTTTTGCAGAGAGGAACCCAGAGAGAGGGAGTATGTGAAGGTGCTCTTGTAGCCTGGAGGAAGGCTGGAGGGGGACCTGCCTGAGCTCAGACTTTGATATCAGCCTAAGAGAAATCTCAGCTCATCCCCCAACATCAGGTGAGGTGACCTATGAATGCACCACAGATATTCACTCATTCAGCTAATATTTTATTGGGGCACATCCTGTGTGCCAAGTATCATGTTTCTTATGATTATCTCTCCTAGGCCTAGTAATTTGCTAGAATTCCTAGCATTGAGAAAGCCACTATATTCATTATTAGTTTATATTTTTACAGAAAAATGACATGAATTAAAATTCACAAAGGGAAAGATGTATGAGGCAATGTCCAGGAGAAACCAGATACAAGCTTCTAGGCTCTCAGTGGAGTTGCATATTGACACAATTAATTCTCCCAGCAATTATACATGACCACACATGTGACATATTCTCAACAAGGGGGCTCCCTGCTGCACGGTATTGGACTTTTTATTTGGGAGTTGTTCACCTAGTGGCTAAGAGAGTAATGAAGCTGTGGCAATGCAGAACACCCGGGTTCAGTTCCTGGGTCAGGGCGATCCCTCGAGAAGCGAATGGCTACCCAATCCACTGTTCTTGCCTGGAGAATTCCATTGACAAAGGAACCTGGCATTAATAGCCCATGAGGTTGCAAAGAGTTGGAACCAAATGAGTGACTAACACTTTGACTTTTCTTTCACATAAGCATGCAGTGCTTACAAGTCTGACATTGGCTACTCAGTTTCCAGTCCCAGGATAGACAAAACTGATACAGCACAGCCCAAGGCTGGAAGCATACAAAACAGTCTCATCAGCCACGCATTCCAAGGGTTCAAAGATTATTTCCCAGAAGATGGTCAAGGGCCAATCCTGAACCTTGGCCAATCATGGGCCAAGGCCTTACTTTGAATGTGCAGGCTTTGAGCAAACCNTGTGATCCACACAGTCAAAGACTGTGGCATGAAGAAGCTGAAGTTGAACAATTCTATGAAGACCTACAAGACCTTTTAGAACTAACACCCCAAAAAGATGTCCTTTTCATCATAGAGGACTGGAATGCAAAAGTAGAGAGTCAAGAAACACCTGGAGTAACAGGGAAATTTGGCCTTAGAATGCGGAATGAAGCAGGGCAAAGACTAATAGAGTTTTGTCAAGAAAATGCACTGGTCATAACAAACACCCTCTTCCAACAACACAAGAGAAGACTCTACACATGGACATCACCAGATGGTCAACACTGAAATCAGATTTATTATATTCTTTGCAGCCAAAGATAGAGAAGCTCTATACAGTCAGCAAAAACAAGACCAGAAGCTGACTGTGGCTCAGATCATGAACTCCTTATTACCAAATTCAGACTTAAATTGAAGAAGGTAGGGAAAACCACTAGATCATGCAGGTATGACCTAAATCAAATCCCTTATGATTATACAGTGGAAGTGAGAAATAGATTTAAGGGTCTAGATCTGATAGACTGCCTGATGAACTATGGAATGAGGTTCATGACACTGTAGAGGAGACAGGGATCCAGACTATCCCATGGAAAAGAAGTGCAAAAAAGCAAAATGACTGTTTGGGAAGCCTTACAAATAGCTGTGAAAAGAAGAGAAGTGAAAAGCAAAGGAGAAAAGGAAAGGTATAAGCATCTGGATGCCAAGTTCCAAAGAATAGCAAGGAGAGATAAGAAAGCCTTCCTCAGTGATCAATGCAAAGAAATAGAGGAAAAGAACAGAAGGGGAAAGACTAGAGATCTCTTCAAGAAAATCAGAGATACCAAGGGAACATTTCATGCAAAGATGGGCTTGATAAAGGACAGAAATGGTATGGATCTAACAGAAGCAGAAGATATTAAGAATAGGTGGCAAGAATACACAGAAGAACTGGACAAAAAAGATCTTAATGACCTGGATAATCATGATGGTGTGATCACTAATCTCAAGCCAGACATCCTGGAATGTGAAGTCAAGTGGGCCTTAGAAAGCATAACTACGAACAAAGCTAGTGGAGGTGATGGAATTCCAGGGGAGCTATTCCAAATCCTGAAAGATGATGCTGTGAAAGTGCTTCACTCAATATGCCAGCAAATTTGGAAAACTCAGCAGTGGCAATAGGGCTGGAAAAGTTCAGTTTTTCATTCCAATCCCAAAGAAAGGCATGCCAAAGAATGCTCAAACTACCGCAAAATTGCACTCATCTCACATGCTAGTAAAGTAATGCTCAAAATTCTCCAAGCCAGACTTCAGCAATATGTGAACCGTGAACTTCTAGATGTTCAAGCTGGTTTTAGAAAAGGCAGAGGAACCAGAGATCAAATTGCCAACATCTGTTGGATCATGAAAAAGCAAGAGAGTTCCAGAAAAACATCTACTGCATACTCAAGTATTTCCATTTTGATTGTTTTCACCTGATCTCTGGTCTCTGCTGTACCTCCATGTGCTTTGTCTCTCCTAACTTCCTAGACTTGGGGTTTGCATTTTGATCACCTCACCAGAATTACTGGATTATGACTCTTGAGGTCCAGTGTATCATAACTTCTTATTCAGAGATACTGCCTTAAGATTGATACACATTTATTTATTCATTCAGTCACCGTTGAGTGAGCATGTAGGATGTACCAAGAATTGTAAACACATTGGTTACAATAGTCAATGTAATAAACCTCAATTCTGCCCTAACAAACAGTATGATCTGGTAGAGCAGGGCAAGTGAGTAAGAAAATATAATATAACTGATACTTCACTAGAGCAAATACTGCCCCCTAATACTTGTGTCTATCCAGAACCTCAAAAATATTAACTCTATTTGGAAAGTCTTGAAAGTGTAGTTGAGTTGAGATGTGTTCTTACAGGATTAGAGTGAGCCCTAATCCAGTGTCTCATGTTCTTATTTAGGAAAGGGAAATGTGGACACAGATAAACAGAGGAGGACAGTATGGAGACACACAGGAGAGAACTCCCTGTGATCAGGTGGGCAGATGTCAGAGTGAAGTGTCTACAAGGCAAGGAAAGCTAAGAATTGACATTGACTGCCAGAAGCTGGAAGGGAGAGGGAGAATCCTGTCCTCACCCATAGTCTTCAGGAAGAGAGTGATCCCATCCACCTCTCAACTTTGGACTTCCAGCCTCCAAAGCGGAATAAAATGTTTAATAAATTTCTAGGAAGTCACTAAGTTTGCAAAGCTTGCTATGGTAGCCCGCAGGAATGAATACAGATAGCACTGAATTAAAAGAGAAACAGAGCATTGAAACACCAGAGGAGGAATGCCTGCAATCCAACTCTGGAGGCCGGAAATAAACTCCAGAGGTAGTGAGAACTTCCAAAAGTTTTATGCTATGGAGGCTGTAAAGAAAAGCATACAGGGACAGAATTCTTGACATAGGGAAGAGTATATGCAATGGCATGGAGGTAAAAGAGAACATGGCCCACTAAAGGGTCTGAAAGAAAATAAAGAGAATCATATCCTGGAGTGTGAGACAAGGTTGGGAAGATTGAAGCCTTCTTCTTCTGAGTGTGAGCACAGTCCCTTAAGTTGTATAGATGTGATGCACCTGCATTGCTAGTCACCTGTTGGGCCTCAGAAATCAGTAATAAATCTTCTGACAGATTTGGTATCATCTCTGGTTGACACTTTACCCCCCGCCCCAGGTCAGGGGATAACATGACTGGTAAGGAAATGTTGCAAACTCAGCCTGTTCTATAAGAATACAATGAATTTGGTATCTGTTTACAATGTTGGTGCTTTACTTGGAATCAAATCCTACCATGGCGATTATTGATTTCCTTTCCATCATATAGCATCATAGATTTTCTGGGCTGGCATTAAAACCACGCAGTGTCACTGCATATGACTCAACACCATCAATTCTAATTAGTAACGCTGGTAACAGACAGAAGAGCTTTACTTTTTTCTTGTGAACAGTATCAAAGTCTCATTACAGGAAACCTGTCAGTGTTGCCTCACTTCATTTATCTTTGTATGCTGTTGTGCTGAGGTTTATGATTTGATAATTCTATCGTGATACTGCTTTTGAACTATGGTTTTAAAAAATATTCATTTATTTGACTGTCAATTTTTTTAAATTGATTTTTATTTTTTAGTTTGTTTTGCTTTAAAATACGGTATTCGTTTTGCTATACATTGACATGAATCAGCCACGAGTGTACATGAACTCCCAGTCCCGGCCCCCACCTCCCCCCTCTATTCATGGGGTCGCAAAGAGTCGGACACGACTGCGCGACTGAACTGAACTGTGTCTCTTTTGCTGTCTTGCATATATATACTGCATCTTCTTTATCCGGTCTTCTGTTGAGAAACATTTAGATTGCTTCCATGTCTGTAAACAGTGCTGCTGTGAGCATTGGGGTGCATGCATCTTTTCAGAGTTTCCATCTTTTCTTGTCATATGTCCAGGAGTGGAGTTGCTGTAACTTTATTTTTAGTTTTTTAAGTAGCCTCCATACTGTTCTCCATAGGGACTGGACCAATTTACATTCCCATCTATAGTGTATGAGGATTTGCTTTTCAGCACACCCTCTCCAGTATTTATTATGTGTAGACATTTTGGTGATGGTCATTCTGACTAACGTGAGGTTATACATCATTGTAGTTTCCAGTTGCATTTCACTAGTGGTTAGTGATGTTAAGCATCTTTTCAAGTACCTATTGGCCATTTGTATGTCTTCTTCTTTTTTTTTTTTTTTGTTTTTTACTTTATTTTGCTTTACAATACTGTATTGGTTTTGCCATACATTGACATGAATCCACCACAGGTATACATGAGTTCCCAATCCTGAACGCCCCTCCCACCCCATATCTTCTCTCTGGATCATCCCCATGCACCAGCCCCAAGCATCCTGTATCCTGTATCAAACATAGACTGGCAATTCGTTTCTTACATGATAGTATACATATTTCAATTCCATTCTCCCAAATTATCCCACCCTCTCCCTCTCCCACAGAGTCCAAAAGTCCATTCTATACATCTGTGTCTCTTTCGCTGTCTCGCATACAGGGTATCACTACCATCTTTCTAAATTCCATATATATGTGTTAGTATACTGTATTGGTGTTTAAATACTTAGGAATATATCTACCTAAAGAAACTAAAGACCTATATATAGAAAACTGTAAAACACTGATGAAAGAAATTAAAGAGGACACTAATAGATGGAGAAATATACCACGTTCATGGATCGGAAGAATCAATATAGTGAAAATGAGTTACTACCCAAAGCAATCTAAAGATTCAATGCAATCCCTATCAAGCTACCAGCAGTATTTTTCACAGAGCTAGAACAAATAATTTCACAATTTGTATGGAAATACAAGAAACCTTGAATAGCCAAAGCGATCTTGAGAAAGAAGAATGGAACTGGAGGAATCAACCTGCCTGACTTCAGGCTCTACTACAAAGCCACAGTCATCAAGACAGTATGGTACTGGAACAAAGACAGAAATATAGATCAATGGAACAAAATAGAAAGCCAAGAGATAAACCCACACACCTATGGACAGCTTATCTTCGACAAAGGAGGCAAGAATATACAGTAGATTAAAGACAGTCTCTTTAATAAGTGGTGCTGGGAAAACTGGTCAACCACTTGTAAAAGAATAAAACTAGATCAGTTTTTAACACCATACACAAAAGTAAACTCAAAATGGATTAAAGATCTAAACGTAAGACCAGAAACCATATGTCTTCTTGGAAGAAATGTCTCTTTTGGACTTCTGCCCATGTTTTATTGGATGTTTGTTGTTTGATATAGAGTTGTATAAGCTGATTATATGTTTTGGATATTAAGCCCTTGTTAACTGTATCATTTGCAAATATTTTATCTCAATCTGTAGGTTGTCTTTTCATTGTGTTTATGGTTTCCTTTGCTGTACAAAAGCTTGTGAGTTTGATTAAGTTCCATTTGCTTATTTTTGGTTTTGTTTCTTTGGCCTTGGGAGACTCACTATTAGTTTTTTATTGCTGAAATGACAACCTAAAGGGATCATGCTGCAGCTGCTTAGTCACATAATTAATATCTCAATCATCATTGCAATATAGTAACAAAGATGATGGAATTGCGAAGGTGATTATTATAGACGTAACTTCTTGGATCATGGAAAAAGCAAGAGAGTTCCAGAAAAACATCTATTTCTGCTTTATTGACTATGCCAAAGCCTTTGACTGTGTGGATCACAGTAAACAGTGGAAAATTCTGAAAGAGATGGGAATACCAGACCACCTGACCTGCCCTTGAGAAATCTGTATGCAGGTCAGGAAGCAACAGTTAGAACTGGACATGGAACAACAGACTGGTTCCAAATAGGAAAAGGAGTACATCAAGGCTGTATATTGTCACCCTGCTTATTTAACTTATATGCAGAGTACATCATGAGAAACGCTGGACTGGAAGAAACACAAGCTGGAATCAAGATTGCTGGGAGAAATATCAATAACCTCAGATATGCAGATGACACCACCCTTATGGCAGAAAGTGAAGAGGAACTAAAAAGCCTCTTGATGAAAGTGAAAGAGGAGAGTGAAAAAGTTGGCTTAAAGCTCAACATTCAGAAAACGAAGATCATGGCATCTGGCCCCATCACTTCATGGGAAATAGATGGGGAAACAGTAGAAACAGTGTCAGACTTTGTTTTTTTGGGCTCCAAAATCACTGCAGATGGTGACTGCAGCCATGAAATTAAAAGGCGCTTACTCCTTGGAAGAAAAGTTATGACCAACCTAGATAGTATATTCAAAAGCAGAGACATTACTTTGCCGACTAAGGTCCGTCTAGTCAAGGCTATGGTTTTTCCTGTGGTCATGTATGGATGTGAGAGTTGGACTGTGAAGAAGGCTGAGCGCCGAAGAATTGATGCTTTTGAACTGTGGTGTTGGAGAAGACTCTTGAGAGTCCCTTGGACTGCAAGGAGATCCAACCAGTCCATTCTGAAGGAGATCAACCCTGGGATTTCTTTGGAAGGAATGATGCTAAAACTGAAGCTCTAGTACTTTGGCCACCTTATGCGAAGGGGCTGACTCATTGGAAAAGACCCTGATGCTGGAGGGATTGGGGGCAGGAGGAGAAGGGGACGACCGAGGATGAGATGGCTGGATGGCATCATGGACTCAATCGACGTGAGTCTGGGTGAACTCCGGGAGTTGGTGATGGACAGGGAGGCCTGGTGTGCTGCGATTCATGGGGTCGCAAAGAGTCAGACTCGACTGCGCGACTGAACTGAACTGAACTGAACTTCTTGTCAGACATTTGCCGCATTTTTCTCTGATTACAATTAAGAGTTAAGTGCTGCATATCATCTAAGAGACCTCTCCTGGTTAATATAACATAGCTAGTTGTTCATCTTCAACTGGGTTTTTTCCCTGACATGTTATTTTACTCCCTGAATGTTGTTTTAAGTTTGGGCTGAAATATGATAGGCCACTTCTGCCATTAATTATCAGATAGTAAAACAGAGGAGAATTTTAGCCAATGGTAATTCTAGATTATATGTGCGTACATACATGTGTGTGTGTTGCTTTTTTTCTTTTGTCTTGGGAGCCTGATCTAAAAATAATATTGTTCTAATTCATGTCAAAGAATGTTTTGCCTACATTCTCTTCTGGGGGTTTTATGAGGTCATGTCTGTAAACTGCTTTGGGTAGCATGGCTATTTTAACAATATTAATTCTTCCAATCCAAGAGCATGGGATATCTTTCCATTTTTTTGAATCATCTAAAGTTGGAAGACTATGATTTTTATGCTCATATCTTTAAGCAACTGAAAAAGTAAGACTAGGCAGATTGGCAGGAGATTAGAAGCAGTTTGTTTTGTTTTTTTTTTTAATAAGGAAAAACAGTGGGAAACATTCTTTTTCCCCCACTAACTCTAGACTTATTCAGTTCCATTTGTTGATTTATCTATTCCTGGGCTAGTTGTTTGAATTACTGTAGATTTATTATTTTCATATAAAATGGGGTAAAACTCAAACCTATTTTTCAGTAACCTGCTAACTGTTATTTACTCTGACTTTTGTTGGCTTTGTATGGTACAAATGTCTTTTCCCACACTGGGACTTTTCTTTTTATCCTCTTAAGTGTGTCTTTGGGTGAGTGAATATATTTTTATGAACCCTAATTTTCTAATCCTCTTTCATGGTTACTATTGTCCTTTCCTATTACAACATCTTTGCTGCATCAACATCACAAATATATGTTGATATATATTATCTTCTAGATGCTTTACTGTTTCACTTTTTATATTTAGATCTTTATTCCACCTTGCAAAGCAGTTATTTGTATGGTGGAAGGTACTGAGCAGATTTGTTTTGTTTTAATGCATGAATATCCAGGGACCAACATCACTGATTAGAAAGACCATCCTGTGATATCATCTTTGTCACAAAGTGTCTCCATATGTGTAGGCCTGTTTCTGGACTCACAGTTGTGTTCCACCAATCTATTTGTCTTTCCTTGAACAAGACCGTATTGTCTCAAATAATGCAATTATATAAAAAAGCCATATACATTAAAAAAGTTTTGTACTTCTGTTTTTTTCTTTAACGTTTTTCACTATTCTTGGAAAAGGAAATGGCAACCCACTCCAGTACTCTTGCCTGGAAAACCCCATGGACAGAGGAGCCTGGTGGGCTACAGTCCATGGAGTCACAAGGAGTCGGACATGACTGAGTGATTTCACTTTCACTATTCTTGGTCCTTTGAGATTCCATCTAAACTTTAAAATCAACTTAAAATTTATGCAAAAAGCAACCTGCCAAAATTTTAATTAGGATTATACTGAATCTGTATATCTTTTTAGGAAGAAATTATAATCTTTGCCATATTAAGTCCTCAGATCCCTAATGATTATATATCCCTCAATTATTTTTTTCTTGAAAATATTTCTAAAGATCTGCACTTTCCTTGTAAATGTCTTCCATTTCTTTTGTTAGATTTATTTCTATATGTTTGATATTTTTATTAAATCATAAATTTAAGTTATACATTTAGCAGTATGTTCCTATTTTACTGAAAATTTTAAAATACAGAAATTGATGTTTAATTACTAAATACATTTTTCAGCATCTGTGGAAAGAATCATAAAATTTATTTCTGTAAGTCCATTAATACATTAAGTTATATTTGTTGTTCAGTTGCTAAGTCATGTCCAACTCTTTGTGACCTCATGGACTGCAACACTCTAGGCTTCCCTGTAGTAAACTTCCATCTCATCCTCTGTCGCCTCCTTCTTCTCCTGTCCTCAGTCTTTCCCACCATCAGGGTCTTTTCCAATGAGCTGGCTCTTAGCATCAAGGTGGCCAAAGTACTGGAGCTTCAACATCACCATCAGTATTTCCAGTGAATATTCAGGATTGATTTCCTTTAGGATTGACTGGTTTGGTCTCCTTGCTATCCAAGGGACTCTTAAGAGTCTTCTCTACCACCACAGTTCAAAAGCATTAATTCTTTGGCACTCAGCCTTCTTTGTGATCCAACTCTCGCATCCATACATGACTACTGGAAAAAACATAGCTTTGACTATATTTCTATATTTAAAATATTGAACCATCTTTGCATTTCTGGAATAAATTCCACATTTTTATATTATGTTGTTCTTGTAATATACTTATAAGTTGAGTCTGAAACTATTTAATTTTAGAATTATCAGTTGATATATATGAGTGAGTTTTTTATGATTTTCTCTTATTGCACTTTCTTCATTGGATTATGATACCAATGTTATGCTCACTTCATAAGATCAATCTGGACTTTCCCCTTTATTAATAATTTTAAATGGTTGATAGGGATTTAAAATTTTTTCTTAAAGGTTTTCCTATGAAACTTTCCTTATGAAATCATCTAGAATTGGAAGTTTTTAATAGTGGTGTAGAGGTAAAAGTTAATTAAAAACAAAATGGTAGATATTGAGCCCAAGCTTTGATATTTACCCAAATACATGTACTTTCCATCTGTATTTTTCCATTTATATTTCTACCATGTAAATGGATAGGATTTTATCTTTAGAGTTTTCAGTTCACTATCTTCCAGATATTCTGAGATTTTAGTTTGAATTTTATATATGACTGCTTATAGGACTTTATGCCTGGAAAACTCCATGGGCAGAGGAGCCTGGTGGGCTGCAGTCCATGGGGTCTCGAAGTCAGACACGACTGAGCGACTTCCCTTTCACTTTTCACTTTCACGCATTGGAGAAGGAAATGGCAACCCACTCCAGCGTTCTTGCCTGCAGAATCCCAGGGACGGGGGAGCCTGGTGGGCTGCTGTCTATGGGGTCGCACAGAGTCGGACACGACTGAAGCGACTTGGCAGCAGCAGCAGCAGGACTTTATCGTATTATTGTTTTGTTATTAGTATTTTGTAATACTGATTACTGGTGGTATATGATTGTGCGCATAGAACATTTTTGGTACTATTTAGAAATTTATTGGAAGCTTCAAAATAATCTTGTATATGGGTAAGCTTTCCAAATATTGTATTCCTTGAAAGAAGGGTATATTCTTTATTTTCAGTGTGGAAGCTAAAAAATATGTCAATTAATATACCTTCTAAGGAAAGGTGAATTAAGATCTTAGACTAGTATGTTTCTGTTTATCCATGTAGTTTTCACAGCTGTGATTTATGCTTCTGCTTCTGAATGCATGTAATCATAGTAGTGTGTTATACTTAGCCTGATAAAGTGACTGTCTATTTTTTTTTAGTTTTTTATTTTTTAAAGAATTCAACATTGTGTATTGAGGTTGGCCAATCCACTTTCTTTTTATCTTTCTTGTTTATATTTTCCTCTTTTTTTTTTTTTCAAATTTTGTGTCACACGTACCATATATGAAGCAAAGACTGGTGTTTTGCTTTTATTTTTCCCTATCAATGTTGATGTACAAATGTGTCGTTATGAAAATTTTCTAATGATCAGCAAAGTTGAAAGACTTTTACAGTGAATGGCCACAAGTTTCACTTTTTAATCCAACCCAAAATTATGTCTTAAGAGACAGATTTAGTTCATGTGAAAATACTGATATGTAAGTGCTTTTGGTTTATATTATTCTATAGTTCACTTATTTGTTTATATCACTTAAATTATTTCAATATATATTCTTTTCTCTCCTTTTTGATTTTGTGATTATCTTGATATTTAGGAAGTCTTGTACTTTTGCTAGAGATTACTTTCATATCTGTAACTATACGTGAAAGTGAAAGTCATTCAGTGGTATCCAACTCTTTGCGACCCCCGTGGATTATACAGTCCATGGAATTCTCCAGGCCAGAATACTGGAGTGGGTAGCCTTTCCCTTCTCCAGGGGATCTTCCCAACCCAGGGATTGAACCAATGTCTCCCACATTGCAGGCAGATTCTTTACCAGCTGAACTCAAGGGAAGCCCGAGCATACTGGAATGGGTAGCCTATCCCTTTTCCAGGGGATCTTCCAGACCCAGGAATCGAATTGGGGTCTTCTGCATTTCAGGTGGATTCTTTACTAACTGAGCTATTAAGGAAGCTTTAACTGTATATTATATCCTTAATCATCTTTTTTTTTTGGAATTATCTATTATTTTCTGTGATTGTCAGATTTCTGTGTCAACTTGTCTAGGCTATAGTACCCAGTTATTTAATCAAATGCTAGTTTAGGTGCTGCATCAAAGGTATTCAGCAGATGTGATTAACATCTATTAATCAGTTAACTTTAAGTAAAGGATTATCCTTAATAATGTGGGTGGTCCTAATCTAATCAATTGAAAGGTCTTAAGAGCAGGAAACCTGACATTTTCCTGAGGAAGAAGAAATTCCCATTGTGGACTGCAGTCTTAGTCCCTATCCAAGAGTTTGTAGCTTGCTTTTGCTGTGGAGTACTCTGTACTACAGCTTGCCTACCCAACTGTACAATTACAGAAACTAGTTGTCTGCTCTGTGTGTGTGTACATATATATTTTTTCACTGGTTCTGTTTCTTTGGTAGAAATACAATGTCAAAATGGGCAATAAACAAGCTAGCTTTACATTTTTCCTTCTCTTCCTCTGCTATCTGACTTTATTCAATCATGTATTCTTCTTATCATTAGTGTTTTAATATTTTAATTTTATTAGAGTATAGTTAAATTACAATTTTGTGTGAGTTTCTGGTATACAGAAAAGTGATTCAGTTATACATATATTCATTCATTTTTATATTCTTTTCTTATGTAGATTATCACACAATATTGAGTAGAGTTTCCTTGAATATTGAGTAGGTCCTTGTTGGTTATCTATCCTACATATAGTATTATATGTGTGTTCATCCCAAGTTCCTGGTTTATCCCTCCCCACCACGTTTCCCTTTTTTTAACTATAGGTTTGTTTCTAATAAGTTTAAGTCTGTTTCTGTTTTGAGGATAAGTTCACTTGTATCTTTTTAAAAATTAGATTCCACATATGGGTGATATCATGTGATATTTGGCTTTGACTTATTTCACTTTTATGATAATCTCTAGGTCCATCCATGTTGCTCTAAATGGTATTGTTTCATTATTTTTTATGGCTGAGTAATATTCCATTGTTTATACGTACCACATCTTCTTTCCCCATTCTTCTGTCAGTAGTCATTTAGGTTGCTTCCCTGTTTTGGGTATTGGAAACAGTGCTACTGTGAACATTGGATTGCTAGTTTTCCATTAGGGTTGTGGATTCCTCTAGATATATGCCCCTTGAATGGGATTGCTAGATCATATGGCAATTTTTTAAGGAACCTCCATACTGTTCTCCATAGTGGTTGTACCAATTTACATTTCTACCAACAGTGTAGGAGGGTTATCTTTTCTCCACACCCTCTCCAGCATTTGTTGTTTGTAGCTCGATGGTGGCCATTCTGAGGTGACATCCCATTGTAGTTTTTATTTGCATTTTTCTGATAAATAATGATGTTGAGCATCTTTTCATGTGCTTTTTAGCCATCTGTTATTAAATTTTCATGTCTGCATGTTATTAAGGTTTGGTGTTTGTGTGCATACTTAAGAAGCTCTCTCCTAAATATAATAAGCTTTGGGGGAAATAGAGTTAGGATTAGACCATTCAAAATCTAAACCCGTGCCCAATAATCAGGCAGTCAATCAATGATGTTAAGTTTTTACTAAATAGAGGAATGAACAATAAATACAGTATTTTTAAAAAATGCAAGTAGTTTGAGGGGTGGAAGTATGAGCAAGTGTTGCAGCTGTTGATTTCTGGAAGCAAGGGGAGCAGTCACGGTGGCTGGGCAGTAATGTACAGCAAGCCCTCAGAGACAGCGCGCATGGAAAAGGTGAGCCAAGAGGACAATAAGGAGTCGCTGGGCTTTAGGTTCAGTTTTGTACTCCTCTGGAACTTACCACCATTCCCTTGTGGTTTGAAATGTAACACTCTGATAAATATCTTTCATGGATAAATGTGACTTCCTCAGTATGCCAGCCTCATCGCTACCAACTTCAAATCAGGTACATATGATCTAATTCATGTAGCAGAAATAGGCCCTGGGAAGAACAAACATACTTGATTTATGTGCTTTAAATGATATCCTTTGATTTCTAGCTTTTAAAGATCAGCAGACTTTTCTGTCTCCCATTTTTCCCCTCTCATTGCTCAATTGTCACTCGTATAATTTCTGTGCCATTGTAGCCTGTATTATTTGTACTCTGTACTGTTATAATTGCCTATCTTATTTGTTTACTTTCAGTCCTAATTTTAGAGTTTAATCTTTGTTATAGAATCAATGCTTAGCTATTAGAGGAAAGAATGAATGTCTTTTGTCCCTCTGTGCCTGTCGTGGGTGAAACATTTGTGTCCCTTAAAATTCATATGTTGAGGTCCTAACTTCCATTGTAATGGTATTTAGAGATGAGGCCTTTGAGAGGTAGTTAGGTTTATATGAGGTCATGAGGGTAAGGCTGCCGTGGTGGGATTAGTGTCCTTATAAGGAGAGGCAGAGAGACCAGGACTCTAGTTCAGTCTATGATGTAAGAATACAGTGAAAGGCAGCCATCTGCAAACCAGGAAGAAAGTTACCCCAAGGGTTGAATCTGCCAGCACCTTGATCTTGGACTTCCCAGCCTCCAGAATTGTGAAAAATAACTGCCTATTGTTTGTGCCACTCAATCTATGTCATCTTGTTGTAGCAGCTCAACTTGATTAAGATAGTTCCCATCCCCATTTAATAAAGAATCTACAATAGCCAAGAGAAGGTACTTACCCCAAGCCCACATACACGTATCTATGCCATGTTCTGATCAAACACTCTAGAGTTGTCTGCCCAAACTCCCCTGAACTCACTTCTAGGACTTGAAAGGAGCCAATATAAAGATGTATTACCTTTAAAAGAAACAAGAATATAACAGACCGCTGAGGTCCCAAGTGAAACTATAGCAGCTTACAAACAACAGAATGCTATACTTAAGGTACTAAAAAAACTAAACAAACAAACAAAAACTACCACCATGAAATTACATTATCATAGTTGTTCATTTGCTAAGTCATGTCCAACTCTGCAACCCCATGAACTGCACCACGCCAGGCTTCTCTGTCTTCCACTATGTCCTGGAGTTTGCTGAAATTTATGTTCATTGAATTGGTGATGCTATCTAACCATCTCATCCTCTGCCACCACCTTCTTCTTTTGCCTTCAATCTTTCCCAGCATCAGGGTCTGGGAAAGCATCAGCTCCCTCCAACGAGTCAGCTCTTCACATCAGATACTTCACGCCAAAGTATTGGAGCTTCAGCTTCAACAACAGTCCTTCCAGTGAACATTAAGGGTTGATCTCCTTTAGGATTGACTGGTTTGATCTTCTTGGAGTTCAAGAAATTCTCAAGAATCTTCTCCAGCAGCACAGTTCAAAAGCATCAGTTCTTCAGTGCTCAGCCTTCTTTATGGTCCAAGTTTTACATCCATACATGACTACTAGAAAAACCGTAGCTTTGACTAGATGGACCTATGTCCACAAAGTGGTATCTCTGCTTTTTAATACACTGTAATTCCAAACCTAAAAGAAATATCTTTCATAAGTGAAGAGAAAAATAAAGATACTTTCAGATATGCAAAGATTGAGTGAATTTGCTGTCTGCAATTCTATGTTAAATAAATACTAAGAGAGCTCTGATAGAAGGGAAATAATCTGATGGCATGTGGCAAACCACACTGTGTCCGTGTGGTCAGCTTCATCTTAGCCTGGCTGTCCTGCACCCTCTCCTTTCCCTGTGACTGAGCAGTACCCTAACTCACAAGGAATGTGCCTATACCAGATGAGTTCCCTATCAGCTTCTACCTTTGGAATCTGGAAGAATGCCTTTTTCTGTTTCAAGTGGCTAAATGGTCATGAGACCCTCAGGGAGAGGAAAAAATCTTTGGTTCCCATCTTGCAGACATGCTTCTCACTTGGTAGCCCAATTCTATTTTTAGCTTTAGTCTGTTGTACCCCTTTCAGCTTGTCCAAGCACAGCTGCAAATGCCTTTGGATCACTGTCCCCTCATCCTGCCTGTGTGTAAGTTCCCCGCAATAAACTTCATAATTAATACTTTATGGAGTCGCCTGCTTCATTTTTCAGTCTCAATGCTTCTCAGTTCAGAGGATGTTATTCAATACTTCCACCTCCCAGCAGACGGAATCAAGGATATGTATGAAGGAATGAAGAACACAAAGGGAAAGGTAAATAACTGGATAAACATGAGAGCAAACCAACTGTACCAAAAAAAATGTCTTGTGAGGTTACAAATGTATATACAAAATGAAAATGTGTGATAGCAATACAGAAAACACCAAAGATACCAAGGAACAAATGGAGGTTAAGTAGTCTAAACTCAAAATTATGTTGGATTCCAACTAACTTTTGTTGGATTCTAAATAATGCATTATGTAATATCTAGGATAATCACTAAAAGAATAGAAGAAAAATTCACTTGTAGTAAACAAGAAAATGAAGAGGGAAACATAATAAAAATATTTGATTAATCAAAAATGTCTAAAGCAAGGAGAGAAAAAGCAACCAAAAGTAGGTGATGCATGAAAAATATCATTAAAAGATGATAGATGTAAATGTAAATACCTTAGTAACATATTACATGTAAATTGCAGCTTGTTGTTCAGTTGCTAAGTTGTGTCCAACTAATGGACTGCAGCACAGCAGGCTTCCCTGTCCTTTGCTATTTCCCAGAGTTTGCTCAAACTTGTGGCCATTGAGTTGGTGATGCCATTCAACCATCTCATCCCCTGTCGCCCCCTTCTACTTCTGCCCTCAACCTTTCCCAGCACAAGTCTTTTCCAAAAAGTCAGCTCTTCTCATCTGGTGGCGAAAATGTTGGAGCTTCAGCATCAGTCCTTCCAATGAATATTCAGGATTGATTTCCTTTAGGATTGACTGGTTTGATATCCTTGCAGTCCAAGGGACTCTTGAATTACATGAATATTTCAATAAAAAGGCAAATACTATTAGACTGGATAAACCCCCAAACCTAATGATATTATGCTTAAAAGGAATAGGACAATTTATAGAGAAGTTGAAAATCAAAAGGATGGGAAAAAAGATATGGAAACATTAGCCCTAAGAAACCTCATATAATATCATATAATGCATGAAGCATTACTAGGAGGAATTTTATAATGACAAAAACTTAACTGCCTGGAAGATAGAAAAACATTACATTTTTATGAACCTAAAAACTACCTTAAAATATATAAAGCAATAATTGAAAAACTAGAAAAGAGAAAGAAAGAAATCCATAAGTAATGTGGGAGATTTAACATACCTCTCTTCTGATCGCACAAGCAGACAAAAAATTAATAAGAATACAGAATCCATTAAAAACAGAATTAACAAACATGAATGTAATAAAGGAATGAATCAGATAATGACAGAATCACATCTCTTTCTACTAAGTGTGAAACATTTACCAAAATTTGTGAAAAGCTAGATTTTGAGGTTAGTATCAACAGATTTCAGAGTTTCTCATCCTGGACACTATTAACATCTTGGACTAATTCTTTGTTGTGAGGGGCTCTCCTAGGTAGGCATTACAGGATGCTTAGCAGTAGTCCTGTTCTATTTCTACTGGATGCTAGAATCAGCTCCCCTCCAACATTTTGTCAAAAACAAATGTCTCCAGATATTGCTAAATGTGCTCTGGGATGAGGAAAAGTCAAGACTGATTTAGAATTTTCTCTTTTAAAATGCTTTAATGAAGCCAGTAATCAATAATAAAAGATTTCTATAATGTGCAGTTAAACAATGCAGTTATAAATGACCCATCAGGCAGATAATCAAAATGGAAATTATGAAGTATTTTAAAATGAATTATAATGAAATAAGACATATCAAAAAGTATTCAGTGCAACTTAAGCTGTTCTTAGAAGAAACTGTGTAGAATTAAACATGTATATTAAATAGAAGAAAGTTTGAAAGTCAAGCGTGTGAAGGTCAAGACTCCTGACTTTGGCCAAATGAGATCAGCAAGTCCTGTCCTCAAAAAACTGAACGAAATTGACAAAGCTGATCATGTCATCACTCTGGAATTGCTCCAAAGCCATATGACAATCTTTGATAAGCTGCTGAACTTAGGGCAACAACAGTGGGAGTCTGGCATACAGACTTGCTGCTAGAACTACTCTCACTAACCTCTCCTCTAACAGGTAATGTGGGTATTGTGCCCAGGTGAGGCAGACCATGAGGACTAACAGTTGAAGGGCGACTCCTTCCATTTGGGGCAGTGGTAACGCTCATGTTAAATGGAAATGATTTCTCTGAGACAAACAAGTAGAAAGGCCAATGGCTTCATTTTAGTACTTCAAGATCATAGGTACTGTGTAACCTTTAGTCTGTTCAGTTCAGCTCAATTGGTCAGTCGTGTCTGACTCTTTGCGACCCCATGGATTGCAGCACACCAGGCCTCCCTGTCCATTACAAACTCCTGGAGTTCACTCAAACTCATGTCCATTGAGTCGGTGATGCCATCCAATCATATCATCCTCTGTTGTCCCCTTCTCCACCCACCTTCAATCTTCCCCAGCATCAGGGTCTTTTCAGATGAGTTAGTTCTTCACATCAGGTGGCCAAAGTACTGGAGTTTCAGTTTTAGCATCAGTCCTTCCAGTGAATATTCAGGATGATGTCCTTTAGGAGGGACTGGTTGGATCTCCTTGCAGTCCAAGGGATTCTCAAGAGTCTTCTCCAACACCACAGTTCGAAAGCACCAATTCTTCAGTGCTCAGCTTTCTTTATGGTCCAATTTTCATATCCATACATGACTACTAGAAAAACCATAGCTTTGACTAGAAGGACCTTTGTTGGCAAAGTAATGTCTCTGCTTTTTAATAAGCTGTCTAGGTTGGTCATCACTTTTCTTCCAAGGAGCAAGCATCTTTTAATTTCATGGCTGCAGTCACCATCTGCAGTGATTTTGGAGTCCCCCAAAATAAAGTCTTTCACTGTTTCTATTGTTTCCCCGTCTATTTGCCATGAAGTGATGAGACCAAATGCCATGATCTTAGTTTTCTGAATGTATTGTCCAAGCTGGGGCAAACATATTCTTGGCTGAATCTGTATATGTGCTCAGTGGAGACACAAAATCTCCAAGCTATTTTTACACTCCTTCCTTACTCTGAGGCTGCATACATGAACCATGAGACTCAAAAGCGACTATAAGACAATAAAACCCAAGGCAGACTGAAAACATCCTGGATTTTTAATGCCTCCTATTTAACATATTTGAATCATCCCTATAACTCAATAAGACAAAAATTCAATTAAAATATAAAGTATTTGAATAGCCATTTTACCACAGAGTTTGTAAAAATGGCTAATTAGTACAAAAAAGCACTTACTATTACTGTTAGAGAAATGTAAATTAAAATCACAATGAGATATCACTATATACCCACTGAAATGGCTGTAGCCAAAAAGAAATGTAATAACCAAGTATTGGTGAGAGTGTAGGAAAAAATTGGAAACTTTGTACATTGCTAACGATAATGTAAAATAATACAGAAACCTTGGATAACAGTTTGGCAGTTTCTTTAAAGTGTAAAGGCAAATTTACTATGTGATCGCTATTTCTATTCCTGTTAATCTATTCAAGATAAATTAAAAAATGTACTTTAATGTTCAGAGCTGCATTAGTCATTAATTCTGATGTTTCTCATTTATGCATTCTTGCCTTTTTCTCAATAAGCCCCTAAGAAGGTGGATCAAGAAAGAAAAAAAAAGGGCACAAATTGCAAATATCAGTAATGAAGAAGGGAATGAAAATACTGATCCTATAAACATAGAAGGAGTAGATCATGAGCACCTTGTGCCAGTAAATTTGAAAAACTTTATGAAACATTCAAGTTTTTAAAAGCAACTGACTAAAACTGACAGGAGAAGAAATGGAAAATAAGATTATTCATATAGGTGATAAAGAAATTGAATTTATAATTAAAATTTCTCCCAAGAGAAATCTTCAAGCCCAAATGGCTTCAATCGTGAATTCTTTCTATACTGTGTGGAAAAGAGAATCAATAATAATCTTATATAAACTTTTCAAGAGATGATAAAAAGTTGGTATTATTCTCAACTTATTTTTTTGCAACAAACATTCTTGACATAAAACATGACAAAGGCATTAAAAGAAAGGAAAATTATATGTCAATCTCATAAGAAAGATGCAAACTATAACCAAAACATTAGCAAATAAAATCTAAAGATATAAGGAGGCAAAATATGTTACAATCAAGTTAGGTTTTTAAGTTTGTTTCAACATTCAGAAATCAACCCAATAATGGAAGGAAATTTCCTAAACAAAAGTATCTGATGAAAATGTACAGCTAACACAATTTTCATGTATGGTCAACTGTTGAAAGCTTCTCTACTGAGATCAACAACAGAAAGATGCCACCTACCCCTACTCCAATTTGGCACTGTAGGTAAAGTTCTAGACAGTTCAAAAAAGGAGGTAAGTGAGAAGATACAAGGAATAAGAAGTCTGGAAATTAAGAAATAAAACTATATTATTTGCAGATTATATTTTATGGAAAATTCAAGAAATATCCACAGTATGAACAAACTTTAGCATTAATAAGTAAATTTTGAAAGAATGCAAAAAACAAAGTTGATATAAATAATTATATTACTGTATATCAGGAACAAGCATTTAGAAAATGAAAAATTTTAATGCCATTTAAAACAACATCATAAAACTTCACATTCTAAAGGATAAGTCTAACGAAAGATGTACAAGTTCTCTACACTGAAAAGTACAAAGAAATATCGAGAGAAATTTAAATAGGTGTAAATAAAGATAGGGACGGATATGCCCATGGATATATGGGATGGATATATCCATATATTGAAAGATGTAGTGTTGTAATGATGTCAGTTCTCTTCAAATTAATCTCTCAGTTTAACAGTGCCAAACAAACATAGACTATATCTTTGACCTATAGACTTGTTTTCTGTCATTGAAATTGAAAACCTTCTTCCAGAATTTATATGGAATGGTAAATGTCAAGAAGAGCCAAGATACTCTGGAACAAGAAGGACAAAACTTCATGGTACAGTTTCTTACAAAGTTTAGGTAATTAAAGCATATTGTACTTGTGCAAGGGTAAAATATAGAGTGACTTACAGGAATAGTAATATAAAGAGGGGGAGCAATTACTCTCACAGGTAACAGTCGAAACAGCTGGACCAAAGTATTTGAAGACATGAGAAATTGACCGGTGACACAATAAACACTGAGAGGAGCTGACTCTTGCCAAACTGCAGCTGCATCAGGTGAGCCCAGGTTGTCTTGCCTTGGAGTGTCCCCAGGTACCATCTTGTCCCTAGGTCTGGTGATGAAAATCCACAGCCTTACTGACTTGAGGTGACAAGTGGCAGAGTTCACAGCAGCAGAGCAGGTAGACACTGAAGCAGTAAGTTAGGACATGAAAACCCACATAAGGGCTGAGATCCACCATTTTACCAGAAAGATATCACATCCTAATTAGGTATGCAACTAACTACAGGGCTTTAAAAATGACCCTTATAGGTTGAACAACATCCCTCCAAAAGATGTAAGCCCTAATCCAGTACTAAACCTGTCCTTGTAAGACAAGGTAAAGAGACACAGTGCGATAGATCCTTTAATAGTTGTTACCTTTGGAGGAGCAATGACTGGAGTGGGTCATGAGGGACTTTGGGTGGCACCAGTCAGTTCTGTTTCTTGGTCTGGGTTGTGGTTATATGGCATGGCAGCTTCCACGTTTTGGAAAACCCACTAAGCTCTACTCTGTTGTGTTTTGTGTAGTGTTCCGCATGTATATCATATTCCTCTAAAATTTTTACTCCAGATATCTAACAATAAATAATATGCCTGTTGTCACCATACCTATACAGTCCTACCCCATACAGTCCTAGAGTTAATTTTGACTTTGCACTCCAAACCAGTAAACAGACTGATAGGTGATAGATGATAGTTACATACATACATAGATGATAGATAAGTGATAGAGGATAGATAGAGGGATAATGATAGATAAATAAAGAGATAGATGATAGATAAATGAATAGTTGGAAGGACAGATAGACAGAAAGGCAGATAGCCAGGGCTGCTTGGAGAGCACGCATTACTGCATGTTTGGGCCAGGAGAGAATACTTTTGATGTTGACATAAAGCAAGAATCTCTTTAGCAGTTCCTGGGAAGAGTGTTAAAAAAAAATAATAGAGCAGTCAGCCTGAAGAGAAGGATGCCTAGTTGCCCTATGACAATTGGAGGTTTTATAACATAAAAAAGCAATTCTTAGATGTACAAAAATTTGTTAACCCATGAAACATTATGAAGTGGATAGATATGTTCACAAAATGATAACCAACTCATTTGCTTGATATCTAGTTTCTCATTGTGTAGTTCAAGTGATAATTGTATACTACTCTTAATTTTTTTAGAAAAAAGATATTTTAGAAAAATAAGACAAAACAACATAAAAACACAACAAAAACCACAAACAAACATTTTTTAAATGTGCTGAAATGATACTATGAGAGTATTGACTCTCAGATCAGAGGGTACACTTCAGGAATGACTGTTATTCATGCCTGAAGTTTGGGCCTGCTGCAGCTCCCTAGATGTGGAGAATTCACCGTTTATTTTTGTGGTTAATGCGCACGTTTATGCAGCAGAGGGAAATGTACTGGAATGCATAGCATTCATCACTTGCATCTGATAAGCAAGCAGACCACAGTCAGAGGCTTTGTATCAGGTCAAGGTTAGGGAAGAGGAAGACAGGACGCTATTTTTAAGAAAAGGAGAGTGGCAAAAGCAGGCTTCTTGCAGCTGGCTGAATCCTCATTCCGTGAGGCATTGTTCACCATAGCTGCTTGCTCTGTGAGGGACTTAGGAATGAAGAAGCCCTTCCCTGTATCTGGTATCTGGGGTCAAGCTCTCGTCTTATACTTTGTCAGAACATCATTTCCCATCCTTGACCTCTAGAAAAAGCCATATTCTCTAGCCATGTTTGTTGATGTCTTCCAGCGTTGTCATCCCGCTGGTCCACCATGCATGTAGATACAAGTTAAACTCTGCAGGTTAATAAAACCCCAGTGCCCTCCTGAGGATGTTGCTCTCGATTTTAAGTGTAAGCAGAGTCTGTTGAAAGTTTTGTCTTGGACTAAAATGATTTATGTCTTGCAGTGAGTACCCTGTCTCTGATGTGGCATCAGATTGTAGGTTCTGTTAGCACATGTGGGATTCGTCAGGGGAAGCTCTTTCAGATGTCTAGTAAGATATGGTTTAGCCTAGGATAGAGGTCAGCAAGCCTTTTCTGTAAAAGATCGGGTAATAAGTAGCTTATGCTTTGTCGGCCCTGTGATCTCTAGCAAAAGGACTCCACTCAAAATAGCTACAGACAACATGCTAGTGGGAATGGCTGTGGTCCAATAACCCATGATTCACAAAAGCGGGAGGTAGACTGGATTTGGCTTGCAATCTGAAGCTTGCTGACCTCTGGACTAGAATGCTAGTAGGGAGATAGAAGATTTTAAGAGATGGTTAAAAATTAATCAGGTCTTTCGCAGGGACTGGATGTGAAGAGAGAGAGGGGTGGTCACTGACTCACAGATACAAGTCGGCTTCCTAGAGTGATCCTGCTGGCTGCTGCTGCCAAGTCGCTTCAGTCATAGAGGCCCTGAGAGCTGTGTGTCCAGCTCCCCTATCCATATCTTGTACTCATTAATAAGAGATGGTTAAAAATTAATCAGGTCTTTCGCAGGGACTGGATGTGAAGAGAGAGAGGGGTGGTCACTGACTCACAGATACAAGTCGGCTTCCTAGAGTGATCCTGCTGGCTGCTGCTGCCAAGTCGCTTCAGTCATAGAGGCCCTGAGAGCTGTGTCTCCAGCTCCCCTATCCATATCTTGTACTCATTAACTATTGTTTTGGCTGTTTTTCACATTTGATCACTTTTCCTAAGCTTCCAATTTTTCCACCTGTGAGTCCACAGCACCCTGCAGCAGGTGCCAGAAACTTGATGTGCCAGTTTCTCTTGCAGGGCTGGGATATGACCTATGTTCCACTGACCAGATGCCCCTGCGTGAGGCTCTGATTCAGAAGCAAGGGACTCAGTAAAGCAGACACTGCTCTGAGGGGATGCAGGGAGAGATGTTCCGAGGGCAGCAGTGACTGACATTCTAGTGACATGTCCTGACTCAGCATAAGGGTGACTGTGAGCTACAGGGTCTGAGCCAAGTAATGCTCTCACTGATGTAGCCTGTGATAGAGGTTGTGAGGTTCTCTGGTTTGGAGGTTCTCTGGTTCCCTCCCAGATAACTCTGTGAGTCACATAATGTCTTGGAGGAAATGTCTTTCCTTCTTGAACTAGCCATACTGTCCTGCTGTGCATAGCCAAGAACCCTCACTGGTACCCTCCTTCATCTCTCTTTCTCAGTCCTTTAATCCAAGCAGAAGAGGATTCTGTAGAAATGCCCAAATAATCCCTTCCAGGAGACATCTTTTGGCCGCATCAAGCCTTAAGGATTACCCAAGAAAATTGTTTTTAAAAACCTAAATGTTCAAAGCAGAATCACTACCAATTAAGCACTGTATTGTACAAATTGAGAGGAGAAAATAAGCTTGAAATCAAGTTTTTGGGAATAAAATAAGGATGGCAATTGATAAGAGAAGAAAAGGGTGCTATAGGCTGGAAAGCCCGTACAGAGTCTCAGAAGCAGGGAGATTGGTTTACATTTGTGTGGGGAGGTGGATCAGGAGAGGTGTGGATGAGCAAAGCCAGGGCATGCTACCAAGGCCTGGGATGTCAATGTGAGAGGTGGGATCCTCTCTCATAACAGAGCAATGTCTACAATCCAGTGCTTCTCTTTCTAGGCCTTTGCGACTGCTGTCCTCCTTGCCTAGAGACATGTCTCCTTATTCTTTATGCTGAGATGATCCTTCCTCATGGGATGGGTTTGTTATAGGTCAGGTATTCGGGGAACCAGGTTCCGAGACCAAGATTTGCATGCAGGTCTCCTGGGAAGTGTCCTCAGGAACTAGTCCTTATAAGGAAGTGAGAGGAGCAGGACTGGGCAGAGAAAGTAGCTAAACTGGATGGAGCTACCCAATCCCATCAACAGCTCTGGAGCTGGGACCTGCTTCAGAGTTGTCCTGCCTTGAGGCAAGGAACTCAAGCCTTGTATCCCCTTGTGGACTAATCATTGGCTGTAAGTGCTCCAGAAAAATTATGTTTTCTTAGGTTGGGGATTCTTCAGCTTAGGGTGATTCTCAAGGATGGAGAAGGGGAGGATTAGTTCCTTGGCCCTGAAGTAAGGATTCTACAGACTGACTCCCACCCACCCTTCTCAAGTAGGTCCTGTGTTATTCTTTTTTATAGCATGCTATTATTTTCCCTTCTAGCACTTATTATGATTTATAATTGCATATTTATTTTTATATACTAGGTTACTATCTATCTCTTCCACGAAGCTCTAACAGTTATAAATGTAAGGACCATGTCAGTCCTAAGTGAAAGTGAAAGTCACTCAGTCATGTTCGACTCTTTGCAACCACATGGACCATACAGTCCAGGGAATTCTCCAGGCCAGAATACTGGAGTGGGTAGCCTTTCCCTTCTCCAGGGGATCTTCCCAACCCAGGGACCGAACCCAAGTCTCCTGCATTGCAGGCGAATTCTTTACCAGCTGAGCCACAAGGGAAGCCCAAGAATGCTGGAGTGGGTAGCCTATACCTTCTCCAGTGGCTATTCCTGACCCAGGAATCAAACTGGGGTCTCCTTGATTGCAGGCAGATTCTGTACCAACTGAGCTGTCAGGAAGTGTCCCTAAGCTCACCGTATCCCTAGCATCTAGCAGAGTGCCTGCACATAGTAGATGCTGAACCAGTATTTGGTAAATGAATGAGTGAATATAAAAATAAAGCCATAAAGTGGACATGGTTGGCATTGGTGGTTGGATCAGAGCAGCAGGTGGGCGTGCAGCCTAGACCAGGGAATGGGGGCTGGTATTATGGGGCACCTGGAGCCCCCATGAATACAGATATTGAGACCACGGTGAATGAGGTAGCAAGAGAGAGCGTGAGTCAAAAACATACCTGACCAGCCTTTGCTTTATGGAAGACCAGCCACCTTTGACTTTGCTGACAATGCTGAGGAGCTCACACTAACAGGGTGTGAAGCATGAACCCTGGACCGGAAGAACAATCATGAGATGCCTCACAGAGCCTGGTTCATCAGCAACAAATCTCCAGGGGAATGCAGAGGGCTTCCTGTCAAAAGATGGCTTGTCTCTCATATCATGGGGCTGACTAGTGGTAAAATTAAATGTCAGCCAAATAACTTCCTATGTGGGTGAGTGGTTTCTCAATCCATTATGCATGTTCACATGGCAATACATTAAGGGTGAGATCTGACATCAAGGCTAAGACACCAGGTAATTAATCAAAACCCTAATTCATTCCCACAAACCTCTGAGCAATGCATTGAGCTGCACGTTGTGGTTGATACAGGACTTTTATTCTAATGGGAGAGACTATACAGCTTAAGACAACGTGAGGTGGGAATGTGGAAGTCATGTCATTTAGGGGGAGGCGCCTTAAAGACTGAGGCCACAGGCCTCACACCCCATTTCACACAAACTTGTGCCGTAAATCACTAGATTCAGCCTCCTACCTAGAGACATGTTTAAACAAAATATTTCAATAAAAAATTTAACCAAGCTTATAGACAGTGGAAATTCATAGCTACTATCAGCTTGGATATAAGACAAAGAATGGAAGAGGGGCTTTTCATTAAGCCCATAGGTCTCAAGCACTGGAGAGCATCTCTGGGTACCTAATTGAGGCCTTTTGATTTATAGCCAGCACACACACCGTGGGTTGAAGAGGGTTTGTGCTCATAATTCTTCAGGGCAGTGTCTGTGATTCACAGAATCACCATCTTGGTGTCAGAAGAATAGGTGCCCAAAATGGTAGCAGTCCTAAAAATTTACTTTTCTGGATGTGTTGACTTCCTAAGCATACCTTTCTAATGAGAGCAACACGGGCTGTGAGCATCACAAGGTCTGGGAAAGAAACTGAATGTCAAGGAAAAAATCAAAATGGCTTGATGTAAACTGCAGAAAGGGCTTTTCTGGTAGCTCAGAGGTGAAGAATCCGTCTGCAATGCAGACGATGGAGATTCAATCCCTGAGTCAGGAAGATCCCCCTGGAGAAGGAAATGGCAAATCACTCCAGTATTTTTGCCTGGGAAATCCCATAGACAGAGGAGCCTGGCAGCTACAGTCCATGGAGCAGCAAAGAGTCAGATGTGACTTAGCGACTAAACTACAGAACAAACTGCAGAAATACCGCTGAAGGGTTCTGCACGGGGTTCACATAGCACAGCGGCAGAAGCACAGGTGCTGAAATCAGACCTGCTTAAGTGCAAATGCTGGATGGCCTTGGCTGTATCACTTGACATCTCAGAACCAGTTTCTTCATCAATATGATAAGGTGTTAAGTCCAATCTCAGAAGGACATGGGTGATGCCACACACTTATTTCATAAGAATGATAGATCTTATTATTTTTATTTTTACTGTTGTTACTATTTCTGCCATCTTGCCTAAAATAGAGCTATAGAACTGGGGCTCTCCTCTCAGCAGGTACCCCAGTCATGGAGCTGATCCAGAACCCCTAGCCTTTTTGCTGTCAGGCTCACGTATGGTGTCTTAGCCTTACAGCTGAGAGCTCCATTTCCACACCAAAGCTACCCTTGACAGAATTCTGCTTTGAACCAAGTTTGCACTTGTCCCTGGAGACACGTAAAGGGGTGAGAACCACGGGGCTGATAATCACTGAGGGAAGAGACAGGAAACAGGCCTTTCCCTGTGACATTAGTAGAGAAGGGGTTGCAAGTGCAGCCAGGGCGTCAGGGGGAAGCCTGAGGAGGTCGGAGAATGCTTTCTGGAAGAGGAGAAGTCAGAAGGGTCTCCTGCCTAAAGGTTGGCACCGGCTCCATTGTGCCTTGGTGCCCCAGCAGGTTCCTGTGGGCAGCCCCTTTCTCACCTTAGTAAGGTCTTCAGATCCCAAGTGACCCAAAATTCATCATTCCTTCAAGAGTCTTGCTCACAGGATACTTGCAGATTTGATGACAATGTGGGTGATTTAGACTTAAGTCATCCTAGCCAAGAGCAGCAGTAGAGCAGGCCTTGGGTGGCCTGACAGCGCTGTGTAGGAAGCGTGGGACACTCACCTGTCTTGTAGGCCTCCTGGTCTGCCACACTGCTCCCTGGGTGCCTTGCCAGTTGCTGGAAGATGTGCCATACATTTGGTACCCTGGCTCTAGGTCAGGAGGAAGTAATAGGTTGCCTCAAAGAGAAAGTTCCCCACTACCATGGTGCTCTTGACTTGGTGGATTTTGCTGGAAGAATGTTTCCCATAACTAGGGCAGGTGCCTCCTATGTGAATCCTACAGCAAATCCCCTAGAAGTTGATTCCCCTCTCAGCTAGATCTTAGACATCTCTTCATGAGGTTCCCAGAGAGGGATCTCACTTCCCTCCTCCTTCTTCCACTCCTTCCTCCCCTCCATGGGAGCTCAGGGTCTCAGGATAGTCAAGGCTGCTCCCGATGCACCCACACTGCTAGGGCTGTGGCCACGCCCCTCTTTATCCAGGGTCCATGCTTCTCCTACATTCCTCACATCCTAGGACTTTGGCATCCTTCATGGTGAGTGAGTGGTCTGATGCCAGCCAGAGTCTGGGAAATGAGGCGTCCACCCCAGTCTTGGGTGTGGGAGGGAGTGGACAGGGATAGGGGTGCAGCAGCAATCCCATTACTGGTTCCACAGGCAGCAATCGCCCCCTCGCCACATTCTCAGCATAGTTGCACTGGTCAAATATTATAAAATGATAGAGTAAACATGCCTAAATACATCACTGATTTGCCAATAATTGGTATCGGTGGAGAAGTCTAACTGGCGGAGCAGCCACCCGAGGGATTGATTTTACTGTCTGATGGTTGAAAGAGATGTTATCTTGATTAATTAGGAGTCAAAAACAAATGCATCTTCTATTAGATCTCCTGTGGCATTCACCGGAAAAAAAAATTCTACATGTGTCTCAAAAATGCTTGAAACCTAAAAGGACAGGGTGAGGAGGGAGCAACCCACCCCTTCCCCTGCCTGTCCTGCAAGAAGATAACATTGTGAGCACTGGGCAAGCTGCTGGGAGCTTATCGACCCACAGGCAAGGGGGTGCCCATCTTTCTCTTCTTTCTAACCGCAGCCTTAAATTCAGAAATTAAAAAGAGAAGGCACCACTGAATGCAGAGCTTCCGCGGGAGTTGATAGGGCAGCCTTCCTGATCTTGGCTGGATGTTAGTGTTTCTTACCTTCCCAAAACTGGTGAGCAGTCAGGTGCAGGATTGCAAAGGCATTCAGAAGCACCTAAGGGATAATTTCCAGAAGTCATGGATAGAGTGATGAATAATGTTATCCTTAAAGATGAAAGACATATGCATATCGTCTGTCTGATGACTAAATTGTGGTCAAAGAATACTAGTACAGAAAATCCCAAGGAATTTAAAAAGAGAAATATTACTTGAGCATTTTTAGTGAATTTTCAAAAAATATTCATTGACTTTAAAATACCTATTCATCCAAGATGATAAACCATCATATGAAACAAAGCTATAATGAGGGTCGATTTTCTTTTGGATTTGTGAGCTAATTTCTAACAAGCAATCTACATTAGGTTGTTGGGTGTTTTTTTTTTTTTTTTTAATG
Organism: Aepyceros melampus; assembly: GCA_006408695.1. NCBI lineage: Eukaryota > Metazoa > Chordata > Mammalia > Artiodactyla > Bovidae > Aepyceros > Aepyceros melampus. The sequence continues at coordinate 202,015 of SJXQ01004270.1, read as the reverse complement.
ATCTGAAATTTTCTCTGCTTTTCAACTTGAGCACTATCTGAGTTAGTGAAGCTGAAGGTGAACCTACCTGCCATGTAGGTATGGCAAAAGGCTGAGTTATGAGCACACTGGAAAATATTGTGAGCTCCCTGTGCCAAAATGTAAGTGCTCTGCCATCAGGAGCTGTTTGCCTTTGGAGAAGTGATGTGACATTTCTAAACCTCTACATTCTATTTGCTGTCACTGGGGTTACTCAACAAATATCTATTAACAAATATTTATCAAACTGAGAGACTACAATGAGATTCAAAAGGTGCCTGGTCCCTGCCCTTATTGGAGCTTAGTGGTAGCTGTGTGATTTTAAATGGGATAGTGTGTGTAAGAGGATTCTGAGGTCTGTGATCTGCTTACTAACTGTAATATAGTATAGATAGATAGACAGATAGATAGATGTATAGTAATCAACTACATGATTTCTGTGTTCATCAGGCCTGAGTTGAAGCCATCCCATCATCCCATGAGAGGTTAATTCAAAAGTCTACACTACAGGTTTGAAAGACTGTCTGCCAATTTAATTTCCTGAATTTACTTTTTTTTTTAAGGACATTTTTGCCACTAGGAGAATAGTGTTTACCTGCAGAACTCAGATTAGAGAACAAGACCTGGGTCAAGGTCACCTTGATCCCTCCCCTACAGCTAAACAGAAAGGTTGTTTGGTTTTGTTTTTTTTTTTTGCTAGGTGTCAGGACACTAGACTTTCTTTAAATGCTTCCCCAGTCTCCTTGCCATTCTTCAGTTTCCACATTAGGCAGATCAGATCAAGCCAAATCTTGACCTGAAGTTCACTTTTCTCATCAACTGACAGTGCCTGGATGCCCACTTTGGGGTGGGCTCTCTGTACCATGGGGCAGCGGCATGGTGGACTCTTCTGCCCTTGTGGAGCTCACTGGTTTATCAGAAGGCCCTCAGAGAAGTCCCCACTTTCTCCTTTTTAGGCAATTTTGAGGAAGAAGCACAGAAATGAACCCTCAGCTGCATGAGGATGAGGTGGGAACTTGTGAAATAATCTTACTTGTGAAATAATCTTCCCCTGCTACACCTATTTCAGCAGCTCTGCACACTCAGTGAAAAGAATGGCCCAAGAAAGCTGCCCTCAGCACCACACAATTTATAGGCAGAGAGTGGTTTAAAGGAGCCATTTTAAAAGCTTCATGTTAAATTTATGTGGGTTTTTCCAAAGAGTTTACCAGGAGAAAAAAATATATATATAGTGTAAAATGTCCACAGTTTAGCTATTCAATTATCCCCTTCTTCCTCATGGGGAAGAGACTTCACAATGGGAAACCCCTTTTCGCTGACCCACCGAAATCATTCACTGAAAATAAGAATCTCAAGTTCCTCCCCAAAATGCTGACACATTTATCAGACCTGCTTCTGGGCAGGCCAAACTGACACCCCCTCATCTATTCAAATCTTTATGTCTTGGTCCATTCAATGAATGGGCAGTGCCTGTAACAGCCATGGAAACTCACACTTTTCTTCTGATTCTTACGGGATGTGTGTGTGTGACCTTAGTTAATAGCAAGTGGCTTTTGATTCTAATGTGTTCCTCTTTTTGAACAGAGTCAAGCCTAGCAACATAATTCCTCCACAGAGATCATTCATTTAAACATCTTTATTTCATGGAAGAGGAAATTGAGGCCTGGTGATGAAAAGACTTTTCCCAAAGTCAGCAAACAAGTAGAAGAGCCTTTAATAGGCCTGATTTCTGTGTCCGTTGAAACCTTACCCATTCTTTAAGACCCATTTCAAATCCCACTTCTTCTAAGATATATTCTCTGGGCCTTGTTTAGCCCTTGTGTGGGCTATGCTTTCTCCTACTTGTTGTCTGGCTGGCTCCTTCTCATCCCTTAGTATCATTCTCAATGACCTTCCATCAAAGAAGTCCTCTGTTGTTACCCAATAAGGATTAGATTACCAACTCCTCCCCCCACTGGCCCCCCAGCTGTACCAGCTGGACAGTGAGTAATCCTGAAGTTTAATAATAATAGTAATGCTGGTATATAATGTGCTTAGTCGCTCAGTCATGTCCAACTCTGCGAGCCCATGGACTGAAGCCCACCAGGTTCCTCTGTCCATGGGATTCTCCAGGCAAGAATATTGGAGTGGGTTGCCATTCCCTTCTCCAGAGGATCTTCTCAACCCAGGGACTGAACCCGGTCTCCTGCATTGCAAGCAGATTCTTTGGCGTATGAGCTCCAGGGAAGTTCCTGGTATATAATATATATATATATATATATATATATATATATATCAATTGTATTAACACTAGAATGCATATCATACAAGTGTTGGAGTGTAAAGTCCATGGCAGACAGCCAGCAAAGACAGATTTGACTTGCAGAAATCAAGGACAGGCTGGAAGCTACAGACTGCACTGGAAATAAGGAGGACAGCTGGGAGCCCATGTTGGTGTCTTACCTCGGATAGACTCCAGCTTTGAGGAGCGGTGGGCAATAGGAGAAGCTAGCCCCATTTGTCAAGCTGGCCCTTCTTCCAGGCATTAGGAAAGCTGAAGTAGAATACCCAGCAGGAGTCTGAGATGCTCTGAGCCTGACTTCTGTCTCAGACCACTCAGAGGGGCCAACAGATAAGTGACAATGTGTGAGCTGCCTCCACTGACCTCCCAAGAGGAAAGGAACACATTCGCACCTCCACTGCCCTCTGCTAGATCTCAGACGAAATGTTTTGTGTGGCCCACATTAGCTTGACTCTGTGAAGGGGAAGGAATTCTGGGAAATATTCCAATGTAACCATACAATTGAAATTCACTACAGTGTCCTCTCCCCCCCACCTTATTGAATTGACTTCCATAAACAGCCTTTTCAGCTGTAAATAAAGACAATAGCAAATTAAGGGAAGGATCTCAATGTACCTAAAATTGCCCTAAGAATTCCACAGTCTCAAAGGCTTTCTAAGATCTTTCTTGAAATAAGCCATGTCCAGTGACTTTCCTGCTCCAAAACTCTTATTTTACCCTTGTTCTCATCACTCTACTTTGTATCTATAGGACAGGGTTCTTCTTTATTCAGTTTTTTTATAACAGTTCTCAATTTCTTCCAACCAAACTTTGTCTGAGAGGCAGGTTGGGGTTATGTAGCAGATTTGGATTTTGAGAGCTTAAGTCTTGCCCAGGGCCGAAGTGAAGGGCCTTGAACTCTAGCCTCCTGACTTTCCTCCTGCTGGGTAACAAAGCACAGATGAGCCTTTCTTTTCTGAAATGCCTTTATCTTTTAAAAGGAGAATTCATTCTGTCCCCTTATTTTGGAGAGCACAAAACAGAGCAAAAGTCCCCGTGGCAGAAAATAAACTCGGTGGTATTTCCAAAGGGGAGTTGCACTTTGTAACACCTTCCATCTTTCTTGTAAATATGTGACTTTCGTGTGTACCTAAGGCTTTGAGAAAAGACTCTACATGTCTGTTTATGTGCATGTCGTATCTTCCAAATTAGCAGGCGGTGTGCTCCTAAAGCAAGAGAATCCCATCGCTGCTGGTGCCTCCTCCATGTGTCACACACCAGGGTGCCCGCTTTTCAAAGCAATGCCTGATGGAGAGGGAATAAGGTATCGTGTCTCCAAAACAGTTTACTAAAATTGCACGCAGGCAAAACTTTAAACACAAGGATAATTCACACAATTAAACACAAAAGAGCTTTTGGATAAGAGGTGGCCAGGGAAATGATCCACTTTGCCTTTGAGTATCCCCCAAGTGACCCCCAGAGCAGCTGTACAAAGCACAAGAGACATTCCCCCAGCTTCTGTATCATCACCTGAGCTGCACGCGGTTGATTGTTAAGAAGAGCTTGGCTAATTCAGTCGGCTTGGTTCTCTCTGCCCTGCTCTGACTGACAGGCCAGGCCCCTGCTCATCCCTGAAAACTAGCATCAGGGAATGACATACAGTTTGATAACATAAGATGCTTAGGTTTTTTGGCTCAAGTGAGATGTTCAGAGCTAATAGCCCTGTGAGCTGAGTTTTAGCTGTGATCTGCACCTTGAGATATCCGTTATGTCTGGCTCAGGAAAAAGGGGAAAGAATGAGAGCTTATTTCTAGAAAGGTTTCCGATGAGCAGCATTTGTCATTGAAGGGGAAGATGGGTATAATTAGCTTGTCAGTCTAGTTTGGGCTGAGCAGGCTGTCTCTGCTAAGAAAGATGGACTAACTGCCAGAGCCACTGACAGGCAGTCGATAGCGCAGCAATTAAGTCATAAATAATTCCAGAACCAATTACATCAAAATGGACTCGGAGCTTTAAAAAGGTACAGAATTCTCTTATTCTTCCTGCTAACAGCAAGAAACAGCTTTCATTTTTCTCTGTAATTACTTTTCATTGTATATAGCAATACAGCTGAGCTTTTTCTGTCCATATTTAAGCCTTGTCTTTCTCCCAGCCTCTTCCCCCACCGCCAGCCTCCCTCCTTCACCCCACAGGACAAGGCTGTTAAAGTAGATCTTCCCTGCCAGAGCAGTGGGGTGAATGTATAATCTTTTAACTTGGCTGTTGCTGGAGAACTCCAGCTACACCTAAATGATTAAGAGCCAAGTTTTCGAAAATGTCATGGACAATGACAGCCGAGTGCCCCAAACAATGGCATTTGGAAATGAAGACATTTGTGAAATAAATGGATTTGTCTTATTATTTTAAAGGTTGCTGTGACTTTGCTTACACTGAATTTATTGATTTCTTTTCCCCTTCTCTTCTTCTTCTTCTTCCCCTCCTCCTTCTGTGTAGTTGCAAGCGTAGAAGCCAGGCCAAACTATTCCCTCTACACTGCAAGCGCAATTCAATACCGCCCATGTGTGCTAATAGGCATTTTTTTTAAAAGACGGACGATCAGTCTCTTTAGCATAGCATTTTGCTTAAAAGCTGTTCTCTTGAGCTGTCTCAACTCTTCGTCTCATTCTCTGGGCGTTACAGCACATATGTAGATAACACAAAGGCTATTATAGCCATAATCGCAACGACATACCAGATACCACTGGTGCTAATAGTCTTTTTTTTTTTTTTGCTCTAGCCCCATCAGTTGCTTCTCTGGCTGGTTTAGAGAAAGGAAGGAGAGGATTGTGGGAAAGCAAATTACTGTAGTATTCATTCACAGCTTTGTTCTTGGCCTGACAAACATTTCCAACTTTTCAACCATGGTGGCATTCACTCCTGAGGGACCAGAGAAAATGGCTTATGAAGCTCCCACAGCTTCGAAACCAGAAACAGCTGCTGGTGTCGCTGCAGTTTGCTGAGTGTGCTCTGGCTTTGAGCTCCTGCAGCTGACGGCTCTCCCTTTAGCAGGAGGTGTCACTGCGGTGAGTGGTAATTACAGCGCAAGATTTTAGAGGACGCGGGATAATTAGGCCAACCCGCGCAGGCATAAACACTGACATTTACCATATTAAAAACTGGCGATGTTGGCATTTTCCTCCCTCCTAAGACCACAACAATAGCAACGTCACCAACAAAGACACATTTTCAAGAGAACAAAGGGTCCTTGCATTTGGGGGAGTTGGGACACCCGGTGTTCAGCAGTTGGTATGGAAGGAATTCTGCTGACCTCTTGGGAGAGGGTCTGGCTGAGGTTATGTGACTCATATCCTACCCTCATAATCCTTGCCCCTGGATACACAATGCCATACCCTAGGTTTGGATGATGGAGGAAGAGGTGTATGTCATAAGTGCTACCATCCAGAGAGCACCTCTTGTCTTCCACTTCAGGTGGGATATTGGTAGACTTTCCCCTTTACCTGGGTGGTTCCATGGCAAGGACATTAAGTTTATTTCCTGGCTCTTTGGCAAGTGACAGGCAGGAGAAAGGTAGGAGACTCCCAACAATAGTCCTGTAAAACCAAACCACCTCTCCATGGGCTCAAGATATAGGGATGCTCCTCACTCTCCATCCCAAGTAGAAACAGAAGAAGTGCCACCCTCCCCAAATTCAGTGCTCCCTTGGGTCCAGCTGAAACCACAGGAGGGGTCACCAGCCTGCTTCCACCTCTGAAGGATACCGGTCTGCTGTTAGTGTGATCTGTAGAGCCAAGACCCGTGTTTGAATCCCAGCCTGGCCACTTTCCTATTAAAGGACCCTGGGTGACTCCAATCTGCAGTTTCCCCCTTTATAAAATAACAAAATAGAACTGTCTAGCCCATTGGGCTATTGTAAGGATAAAAACATATAGCCGTATAGTTATAGCATTGTACGCACTGAGTTTAGTAAAATGATAGGAAGAATTTGATGAAATGATTTATGGTTGCAGAATTCATTTGCCCAAAGTAGGGAACTGTGTTTGAGCTTGATTTTCCCAAGAAGAAAGAAGGCTCAAATCAAGTGTGCTATGCTTGGGAAAGACGGCAGTGGTTAAGTGAGGAGCCCCAGATACTCTCTGGATGCAAGAACGGGAGAAATGTTTGGCTGGTGATGAAGTGGTGTGAGTCACAGCCACTCCCTCGCTGACCCTACAGATGAAGGGGAGGCCTTTCTTCAGGCTGAGACCAGACTGCAGCTTTTTGGATGAGAACTTCTCAACATGGTCTCTATTTTAAAACATACTCCTGACCATGGAGGCCTTCATGGTATATCAGAACGTTGGCCTTCTCTCTGGTAAGGGCTCAGGACCTGTATCCTCTGAAGTAAGTTGTTGGGAATGGGGTCATGGAGGCATGTGATCTGGAGGGAGAGGCACTGTGGATCTGTGGAAAGACCTGGAAGCCTTGATTTAGGTGACTGTGTGCTAACTATCACTCTGGACAAATTACTTCAACTCATTGAACTTGAATTTCCTAACTTATCAATAGAAGAAAATAGCTTGCCTCCACTCACCAGTGCTGTGGGCAGAATAAATGAGCCATCCCAAGTGAAACACCTGCCTGCTAGATACTAAATCCTTTGCATATTCCCCTTCTCATCTGTCAGACACCTGGCCCATCTCACAAGGAGTTTGTGAGGATCTGGTGTCAAATGTACGTAAATATGAAGTCATTTCTTGTTGTTATTATTCATGGTACCCTGAGGAGCTTTCTCTATATGGCCCTTGCCTCTTCAGGATGTCTGACTGCGTGTTCCTTGTCCTGATGCAGGCAGCAATGCAACCCTTCTGGGAGATCAGCAGCAACAGATGCTAGCAAGCTGAACTGGAGATGGCTCCTGCTCGATTAGCTGTATTTTCCAAATTAAAAATAAGCCCAGGAAATTTATTTCAGCTAATTCTAAATATAAAAGTTAGGCCTTAAGAGTGTTTTGGAAACATAAAAATCAGAATTTCCAGAATCTTTTAGTGACTTTGAAAGTCACTTGTAAAAGGATCACATATTTTAAATGGTAGCTCTCTTAGACAGTTTGGTCCCACTGAAGATAAGCATCTCCACAGGAACTGAGCAGATGGTTCAGCACCCATTTGTACCAAGCAATAGTTTTCTTGTACGGGGAAGGTCAAGGCAAGATTTGTGGTTAAGCCAACGAGAGAGTATGACCTATGAGTAGCTTTCAGCATTAGGGTGGTCTCTTTGGATTTTGTCTAATATGGTCCCAAAGCTGTGTTCCCTGTGGTCTTCCTTGCCTTACTAAGAGTTTTTTTCTGCTGTTTGGTATCTTGGGTATCCATTCTTCTTCCCCTATTTTCCTTGGCATTAAAGCTGAATTCTTAGCTACCTTATAGGTACTGTGGGTTATTGGACAAGCACATAGGTTTTTGAATCAAACAAACTTGAGTTTAAATAATAAACCTGATGCTTTCTTGTTCAAAATTGTTGGACAAATTAGCCAATAGTTCTTAGTCTTGCTATTTATTTCCTTTTCATTTCTTCTTTGTTTTCTCTTCTTGGTATAATGGGTAGAGTAATACCTGCTTATAAGGTTTTAGGGTGGGTTACATAACATCTAACAAGCTAATCATGAGAGTAGTAGAAAATTAATATTTGTAGAGTCTTAGTGATAATAAGGAGAAGGAAATGGCAACCCACTCCAGTGTTCTTGCCTGGAGAATCCCAGGAACAGCAGAGCCTGGTGAGCTGCCATCTATGGGGTCGCACAGAGTCGGACATGACTAAAGCAACTTAGCAGCAGTAGCAGCAGCAGTGATAATAATACTAGTAGAAGATACTATGATTTACACTCTTACTCAAGTCACAGATAAAAATGATTGTAGCTAAAATCCCAGCTCATTTTCTGACTTGAAAGTCCCTTTTGAAGTCACTGTAAAATCCGTGCAAAGCACCAGGCACACAGTAGTCTGCGATTATTGGCTTCCTTATTGTTTGAACTGGAGGATAGTCCTTAGGTCCTCACATTGAATTCTGGATTCCCTGAGACATCTGAATTCTATGTTGCACTCTTCTTCCTCCCGAGGCACTTCCAGGGGGACAGATGCCCTCTCGACACTGCTATTGCCAATGTCACTTTGTGGATTGGAAACAGGTTTTGTGGAGATGCTGGCTGTGATGTTTCCAAAGAAGCATAGAAGTGGGTGGAAAACTCTAGCCCAGGGTCAAAGATACTGTAGAGTATTAGACATTTCCTAAACTCCTATGTATTGGATATTCAGTAAACTCTTGTTTGTTTTATTTTCTGTATAATTCAGAAAGTACTCAGAGCCTACTTCTGCCCCCACCCCCAGCCAGTATCTCTCTCATTTTTCTCTTTATCCAAGTCTGTCCCTTCTTAATCCTCCTGCTAATAAAAGTTTGTCCCTCTTGGTACGTCCCAAAGTTATTGATTCTTCTTTCCTCTTGATTATAAGACTGAGAAGCATAGGAAACTTTACCATTTGTGTCTATTGATATATTTCTGCCTCTTGGAATAGTGAATGGAACTCAATGAATGGGACTCAGTAAATATTTGTTGAATGAATGAATGAATGGCTTTAACTAGAGCCCTTTAAAATTTCAGATGCTCAGAGAGCTTCTTTTCTAAAAATGAGGAAAACCAAGTTTTCTAAGAAAAAACAAAACCCAACCTCTGAAATTTCAGGTTAGATTTCATTCTCTCAAATGACCAAGCTCCTTTCTTATCAGAAATGATGCAAGTGCCTCTACCTGGTAGGCTTTCTATAATCTTAAACAGCTGGTGGCTGACTTAAAACCACATTGTATGTCATATATATTCCTAATTCTGAAGACTAATAGAAAAGGCATTGTAGATATCGCTTCAAATATAGATTCCTTCAACAAAGCTATATGTCATCTATAGATTTGATAAGCATGCCTTTGTTGTCATCATCCAGGTCTTTATACAAATAAAATATCAACAGAAACATTTTGGAAAGTTATCTTTTTGTATCACCTTAAGATATAATACTTATAAATATGTTCAATATAAATATTACTTAATTGACTACTACCTACATAAATTTTCTGTGCTTCTTGACTAGGCAAAGGTTCACTTCTGTGGGGCTATGTTTATTTTTTTAAGATGATAACTAACCCCTTCTTACCATCACCACCCATAAATAATCTCATAATAGTCCATCATAAATACATTTCTTTCTCTTCTAATAGAACCACCTCTCTGAATGGACACCCTTGAGTGACACTTGAGTTTATTAACCAATGAAAATATCACCACGAGCAGCACCCAAGAACAGGAGCTAGGGTATTATTGAGTAATGCATCTGAAAAATGTAGGCACGGTAGTAAAGAGAGACAGGCTTCTTTTGAGCCTATCATTAATAAACAGAATGCAGAGTTGAATTCTGGGCTTTCAAACAGTCTATCTGCCACTTCTTATTTGACGAGACTGTGCTGCTGCTCTTGGATTTCAGCCTGATTTGAACACATACATTCAAGACTTAAGAGACATCTTAAAATCCAAACTTAGAAATTTTGTATTTCTTACACGGGAAAAAAAAAAAAAACTGTCTAAGTTTGCAGAGTAAAGAAGATGCATTTAGTTGGAAGCTCTATGAAAAGGAGCATAGATTCAGGGAAGTACAGAATGTTCACTCCTCTGGTCTTGCAGGGAGCAAACATTTTAGACTTCTTATGACATAAGAGCCCTTAACCCAGAAGTGTCTAAAGCCAGTCATGTGAGCTTATAAATTGACTTGAACTGGATTTCTATCTCTTATAGCTGAAAAAGGCCTAACACAGTATCAAATGGTTCCATTTTCCATTTAAGTTACATTATCTTTCTTAACTTCTTTTCTCTTTCCTTGTTCAACTCATAGGAATATCTCATCCTTTACACCTTTAGGGAATTTGCCATCTCATTTGTCACCATTTCATATTTTATAATATTGATTTTTATGTAGTTGTCTGGTTTTTATCAATAAATTGCAAGTTCATAGAAAGTACGATCCTAAACTTCTTTGAATTACACCTAGTATAACTTCTTTGCACACAATAGATGTTCAGTAGTATTTGGAAATGAGAATGAATGGCAGACATGGAGAAATTCACATGCCATAGGGTTAATGAAGTCATCACTCATTAGTTCATTCATTAAAATATTTATTAGATATTTACTATATATATATGGGAAGGAACTTAGTCTGAAGATACGTGTATTCTTCAGAAATGTCACAGATTTCTGGCATGTTAGTGTGGATCATTCAGGAGAAGATTTTGGAAAAACCACATCTAAGTTACCATTTCACATGCAAATACAGAATACAGCTCAGCCTACTGGAGAAAATATAGATGCAAATTCCCTGTGTTTAATATCTGTCATTAAAATGACAGCAATAAAGCCTAAAACCCAAAAAGGGAAAATCAGCTGGGTCCTTATAGATTGTTGCAGCCAAGAGCAATAAAAACTAAATCAATCACAAATTGTGGCAATAGATAATTTAGCTGGTACTGGAAATTAAATGAAAGGACATTTCCAGCATTCAGCCCCATTTGTGGGAGGATGAACATGCCCTCAGAATTCAGATGGACTTCACTGAACAGTCAAGGATGACTATAGGAGAAAAAAGAGAAAATTATTTAAATGAGATTTAAATTGCTTTGTGTTTTTATTCCTCCAAAGGTTGCCTTTGTTATTACATTGCAATATTTAGCCATCAAGATTTCTGACACACTGTGGGTTCCTTGGCATTTTAACCCTTGTTCAATGGAAAGAAAGCTATCTCTCCTGATAGTGGGCCTATAGTCTGGGCAGCTGGAGCCCAATCATCAGCTTCTTGACAGGGCTGGTTCTGGAGAAGGGACTTTTGGTACAGAAGCAAATATGGAGAAAGGTGAGGAGTACTCTTAGGAGCCAGGAGATCTCTGTTCCAGGCCTGTTTCTGCCACCGTCAATCATGGTAGACAAATCTGGGCTTCTAAATTGTCACTGGCAAAGAGAAAAGATCAAACTCAGTGGCCTCTTAGATCTTGTCTAATGGTTAGATTTTGTAATTCCATTATTAACGATCAGTATAAATCCAGTATCAGGCCTTGACCTTGAGAAGTTTGGCTACTAGACTGAGTGAATGCCTTGAGTTTAGGAACTGCTCATCCCTACCACCCCAGAAAACATTACATCTAGAATTAATGGATGACTGAATGACCAGTGGGCAGTCTACCATTATTTGTGAATTGGCTCTCTAGTTCACTGCAGTATTCCCAGTGAAGGATCTTTTTTTTTTTCTTATTCCAAATACAGTATCACTTTTTCCTTTGGGCTGATGCAAGAATTTCTGCATTCATTTCCAATGTTTGCTTTCTCTGAAAGGGGGTTTCCATTGGATGTTAGGCCACCTTTTCTGATCCATCCAATATGGGCTATTGGCTTTGTATTACAACATGCAGGAAAGAGAGTCCAAGCTACTTTCAGGAGAAATGGATGGGGCTCAAGGGTATTCCAGCTACCTTTGAAGATCCTGAAGGCCATATTTTAAGGAACAAAATGCCTGCCCCCTCCCACTGACATGAAGAGCTGATGTAGGCCAGTCACATAAATACAGATGAATGAACTTAGATGAACATGTTACCTGTAAGGTGGGGAGTCCAAGTGACAGGGGGACAGTGTCAAGAACAAGGGATGAAGAGGACAGTAGAGGAGCAATTGGGAAGACTCCTTGGAAAGTGTCAGCTGATCAGTGGATTTTATAACCATGTTCAAGGCCATTCTAAAGGCCTCAAGAAATTTCTTTGGATATGGAAGTTAATATTTAGCGAACTATTGATAAAGGGACATGGATAGCTTCTTGGAACTTTAGGAGGGAAACCCAGTTTGGAAACAGAAAACAAGTTAAGCTCTTAAACATTCTGACTTTCATTTCTAGCATCAGGATTGCTACCTGTTTCTGGAACCCAGCAGGCTTTCTGTTCTTCTAGGACCCTGTTCTCTCTACCAACCTCCATACTCCTTTCCAACTTCCATTTCAAGTTCTTTCTAAAGCATAAAGATCTGCCAGATGTTCTCAGCCATCTCGTCACCACCTACTCACAGAATTTACAATAATGACAAATATTGGGGAGCATAGCAGACTGAGGCATATTACGTGTATTACCTTAATTGACCCTATCAAGAGGAAAGTATACTTATTATCCTCATTTGAAAATAGGAAAGCTGAGGCTTAAAGAGCTGAAGCCAATTTTCCTAGTGGAGCTGGGAGTCAAAGTCATGCATCCTAAATCTGGGCCCACAGGTTGAGCCCACTACAGTACCACATGACCTCTAGTGATTAGAACTGGCCCTTCGGAAATAATCATCCACTGTTTGCTTTTGATATGGTTTTTATTTCTGTATCCCTGGAATGCTGTTTAGATCTCTTCTGCCAGCCTGGCCCTAAGGTCTGTAGACCCATGCTCACGCCCCTGCTCTGCTTTGCTGCTGCCCTCTCTGTCCCCTCCGTTCTACAGTGAGAGCGCAGTGACACAAGCCTGGCAGGTCTCTCCAAGCCCGCTGTCTCCTTGGGGCCCTAACTAATTGCTTATTCAAGACCAATTTCCTACAGAATTGTCCTTTTGTCCACCTCCTTCTCTCTGCTAAGCTGTAAGAAGCCCAGGAGGCAATGTCAAATGATTAGTCCCCTTGAGTACACACAGCCTCAGCGCAGCTGGGCTGCAAAGCCAATTTATTATCTTAAGAAGAGGATCTGGTTTAGCCTGAGTTTACATCTCATCTGCCTCCCATTCATTAGATGAGCTCCGGGGCTCAGCTTACATCGCATAAACTCAGCTGGTATGTATACAATGCCAGCAATATGGAGGAGGCTAACATGTGTTGAATACATCTATTGCATCTCAGGTCTCTGAAGGTCACTCACTAAAGTAATATATGGTGCTAGTGTTGGTGGCTGAAGGTCAAGTCATCTTGCTTTTCATAATGCATAAACCTGAAACTCACTCAGACACCAATCATATGACCTAAACCTTGGAACAAATATTTTACTAAGTAAATCAGTGAGCATGCTGGCATTTCTATTAACCTTCAATGCACTGCTGACAGAAAATGAATAATGATAAATAATAACTCAAGCCTGTAAATCAGCTCAGCATCAGAAGCAAGACAAAATGCTCATGTGTGCTACCATCTGTTAGGAGGAGAGCAGCAGGGACTGGAGGAGAGGGGTGGGAGAAGAGAGAGCAGGCTGCTAGTGGCTGGGGTAAGCACCTTTTGGATTCAATAAACTGACCCAGGATGGGTAAGCCACTCAGAGCAGGATTGATGGGTTAAGAAAAAATCCCTTTTCCTCCTGTCTTCTATTTGATGGACATCAGTTCTTGACTTTGATCTGCCACCCTTGGGTCTTTCCTCTTTTCCCCATCTTCTGCCTCATTAAATCCATTTCCACTTTACCCACTAGGTTTCAGGGCCATTTATAAAGGAGCCCTCTAACTGAGCAAAACTCTCTTGGTGACACTCCTCTCTTCCCCTCCCTGAATCTCAGTTATAGCAGTTGGTTTTCCTTGCCCCATGGGCAGGAGCAGAAGCTGAACCGTCGCCTCCAAGTTGTCACCCTTCCTCATAAACACCTTTGCAGAAGGAGGTCCCAGGCAGAAGGGCCTCCAGCCCCCCATCCCAGAATGATTCACTGTGATTCCAAACAGTTTGACAAAACCCTAACCTGACCTCTAGGTCTTTACATGTGAAATGGTAAAGGCTCCATGAAACATTCTCCCTATAGGGAAAGCCTCAGTTCATTTGGATGGGGAAGTTCTAGAAGCTGATGCTTGGCATGAGGGGACCTCTTCCTGGGGCTTCATTTGCCCTTCTCTTTCAGTGGAGCCAACATTTGCCAATTTATCATTGCCTTCACATGCGTTCTGACCAAGAAACACACAAAAGCATGGTCTATGTTCAAATTTCTTGGAATAAAAATCCCCCCTTATCATTTTCTGCTGACTCTGTGGGCCCTGACCCTGGATTCACTGAGAAGCCTGTCTCGAGGTCACACTGACCCTCTTCTCTTTGCCTTAGGACCCCAGCCTGCCCAGACAACAGGCTGCTAGAGAGGAAGCCAGGACTTTCAACAGACTTTCCGTCTCAGACTCCATGTTTTTCTCTCCATAGAAATGGGAAGCAGCCGTGCCTGCAAGGGCACCGGCTCACTGGGTTGAAAAGGATATTACTGAGCATAATGTGTGGCCCTGGGGCTCTGGCCATGCTGGCTACTTTGTGAGTTAAGTGTGTTCTTCTCCTTGGGAATTGTATAATCAAAGAGAGAATGCTTTCCTTTCATTGTCTGAAACATGAGTCTTCTCTGAATGCCAGTAATTGGAAGTCTTTCTGTGCCCCTCATCAGAATTATGCTAAGTGATCATAACCCAGATAGTGTAAATGAAAGAGAAGGACTGCTCGTTGCTCATATTTGCCTTGGCCTTTCCTTTACTAGCTTTTGAATCTGTTTCCCCATTGGGATTTGGGGCCTCAACAGCAAGTCTGCAGAGAAATGCGGCCGAAGAGCACTGAGTGTTCAGTGGGAAATGTGCTGTGAAGTCCCCTCCACACTGAGTAACTGTGGGCCTCACTCTCTGGGCCTCAGTTTCCCTTTCCATTAAATCGTGAATTTGTGTTGTAGATTCTCTTATCACTGTCTTTTTGCCCTCCCTTTCTTTTTATTTCCTTACCGTCCCCATTTTTGTAATTAGAGGGGAAAACAGATGAAAGAAAAAAATGAAAGGAAAAGCAGAAAATTAGCATTTTCTTGGCTTCACATTTTGGTTATTAATATTGCAATTTGGAGTAATGAAATTCACAAAATGCAGGAGGTTTAAGGTTTTCCTGGTGGGGTGAACTCCATCTCATAGTATATGGCTGGAATTTCAAGGTAAGGTTCATTATGCAGAATGCACAATGTGGGCAAGCTAACAATGCCATAAACCCTTCACTTTTGCATTTCTTGACTTTAATGTTGCATTAATGTAGGTTTTGAGTTTTAATATGTTGTATAAATACAAAATACCTATTTGTAAGTATAGGCACCACGCAAGGGAGGATTTTTCTGTTTTAAATCTCAGGCTTTGAAAGCCCAACTGTGTTTGCTCTCTGCTTGACTTTGTTAGAAAGCAGGTGGGAGAAAGTAGGGCAGGGGAGTTACCTAGGAACAATCCTCATTTATGTCCAAATCCATTATGAAAAGCAGAGCCTTGTTTTTTGCCCTCACTGCAGTTTGCAGAGGATTTAGTAATGGAGACCGAAGGCTCCTGGGAGGGGAAGCATCAGGATAAAGGAGAGATTCTGCTTGGCTCATCCCTGGCACCTGCCCAGGCCAGCCCTTCCTTTAGCTCTGCCGATCGTCGGTGCCAGCTCCCTCTCTTGTCATCTCTCCGATTAATGATGTTGTTCGCACTGAGCAGTGGGTGGAAGTCTCTGGGCAACAGAAAAGATGAGAGTAGTTGCACAGTTTATCTCTAGCAGAGGACGTGGTAAATTCCCTGTACTTTACATGGCCCATCAGTGAATGTGGGATGGATGTTCTCCAGGGATTAATGCTGGGTTCCCACTGTCAAGGACCTCCCAGGCCCTCAGCCAGTCTGACTAGTGCTCTCCACCATCAGAGTCACAAAAGGGACTACTCTTTTCTCTGTTAGGGGCCATAGTCAGTCTCAGCACTCATGGTTGTCTGATGGGAGGCCCTTTGACCCATGGCTGGGCTCCTATATTGATCTTATTGGGCATGGACTGAGCTGGGAAATACCTTGATATTATAGGAGAGACTAATATTGTTGGAGAAGCAGGATTGGGAAAGAAAGCAGAAGTCAACTTTCAGAACTCAAAAATCAAATGCTTTATACCCAAGGACTTCATTTAGATCCCTTCTGTGGGACTCACCAATCTGCGCATAGCACCATACTGATGCAGCCATGCCCCTAAAGTGACCGCATCTCAGCATTGTACATGCTTGAAGCCAAGGGAGACCCTCTGGGTAACATAGCTCTTCTCAGATCTTTTCTCCTCTAAACTGCCACAACCTTAAGGCCTGTGCCCCTTCTAAGATGCTTGACACCTTTGCCTTGACCCTTGGTTTACTCTATCTCCTCTACTTTCCTTGGAGATAAGATTTTCTCATGTCATAATCAGTTGACTCAGCTTTTCTACCATATCCCAGATGCCTATGGTAATGAACCCATCTGCCAATGCAGGAGACACAAGAGACTCAGGTTCTATCCCTTAAAGTAGAAAAAGGCAACCCACTCCAGTGTTCTTGCCTGGAAAATTCCATGGAGGGAGGAGCCTGGCAGGCTACAGTCCATGGGGCCAAAAAGAGTCAGACACGACTGAGTGACTGAAAACACACACACACACACACACACACACACCATGTTCCAAGCCCTTGATGGCTATTATATCCATTTAATAATACAAAAGACTATGGTCTCTGCCTTCAAGAAACGATATTACATGAATAGGGGGGCTCACTCTTTGGGATGGTGCTGTGATAAATAATCACACACAAAGGGAGAAGAAATTCTCTCTGCCTCAGGCAGTAGAGGCTTGGAAGAATGAAAGTATTTTCAGGGAATGCCAAGCAATTTACTGTGATTGTTACTTAGGACAAAAGGGCAGTCCCAGTGAAATTGAGTAGGTTGAGGCCTGGAGGTCAAGGGCATGTCTATGTCCTTGCCTAGAATTGCACATTAACCCTTGATTATTCTAGGACTGGAACTAGAGGCCTGAGGGAGTCTACATCTGGAGAAAGTCTTCATGAGACCAAGCCTTGGTCTTCTAGCATCTGCAGCCAAGCCAGGGCTACTGCAGTTAGCAGACTTATATGGGTGCTCTCAGGTCTACCTGCTACATTTTGAAGAGCATGCAAAATCTTACCTTTCCTGAAATACTTTTCTATCTCAAAACTCAACATCGTTGGTATTATTCATGTGGGTTCAAGTATGGTGTTCTGAAGGCATAGGTTAAGCTCCAAATATTTCACCTGGTGAAGACAATATGTTTTGATGTTCCTTGTCATGAAAACCTGGGACCGTTTCAGAATCACAAACCTAGCAGGCATCTCAGAACATCTGGAACTAGAAGACACTAAGTCCATGATAGAAGCCCTCTTGAAGGGAGTAGAAAAGTGGTTCTAGAAGTAAAGGTTACTCTCTGTCCTGACCTAGAACAACCTAGGTTCTCTCAGGCTCTTCTTTCCTAAGTCAGAATGGAGGACTTCCACTAACCCACTTTGGGGTGTGTAAGTCAGGATTGAGGACTTTCACTAAACCACCTCAGGACGTGTGCTCTTGTGTGTTTGTGCTAAAAGGAAGAAAATCACCCTCTCTGTGCTAGGATACAGTGACGCCAGCTGATACATTAGCATCCTGATCTGACCTGGCTGTCAGAAAAATTATCCATGACCCAGAAGGGCCACACTAAAGGTGATTTATCCCCTTACTTGGCTTAGGCTGAGCTCTCCCCAGAGAAGGCCACACCAATTAGGCAAAAAATAAGGCAAATTGTGTGTGTTGTGATGCCTGGTGTTGACTGCTCCCCCAGAGAGGCTTACAAATTAATTTCCTCATCGTATCCTTATTCTGAAACCAGTTCCAAAATGGAAACCTCAGCACTTTATCTTCTTAATCTCTTATTCCCTTCTCATCCACTTTTTTTCAAAACAAAATTAAATCATTTAGCAACGATTTTAATAAGCACTAAAAAGTGTAATGAACCAGATAATGAAGAAGAACTCATATTATTTTCTTTATCTACTTTGTACTTAATTTATTTTGTATGTTTCCTTTGCATGCCTCTTCCCTGAGAGGCTTTTCAACATTAGGATTGTATTGTAGGTAAATGTTTCATTTAGTTGCACTGAAACCTCATTAAAAAAAAAAAAAGAAAGAAAAGAAAAAAATCCAGATTTGCGAGCTGGATGGACTCCTGTCCAGACCACCCAGGACGGGATTTCAAAGCTCATGCCCAGGACATAGTGCCCCCTTTTGAGACTTGGTGTCACCCAGGCCCCAGTGAATTCCCTCTCAAGATCAATCCAAATATTGGTCCCTCCTGAGACTAAGGAAGCCATGCTAATTTCTACTTTGAGTGTGAAGTACAGTTGGAATAAGAGGTATGGGCCATGATGGACTGGACTTCTCCTAGTCTAGAGTTATGATCCTTGGTTGAGAGGGCCCAGACTAGGATGTAACAGAAGCTACAGGATCCAAGTCCAGGCACTCCTGTCTCCTAGCAGTTCTTCCACGAGGCTGAGCATCATTTGCCCATTCTCTGTAAGATGCTCATTACTATTCCATAACCCATTAAGCATGTAGATTAGGCAGGGAAATTAGGTGGGTATTCTTTTCAGTGGCTCCTCGTAGGAATGCTCCAGGTGATGAGACAAGCAGAGTGGACCACCTAAAGACTACTTCTCTGACCCTGCATCTACAGTGCTTACAGCCCGCAGAGAGAAGTAGACCAGCCAACCTGGGGATATTAGTCAGAATGGATAGTACAGAATATACACAAAAGCCATCCTCCCCACCCCAAGTACAGAGTATTTCTATTTAAGTGAAAAGAAACTACAAGTGTATTTGTTAAACCCAATCCCCAGGTTTAGTGTAAAGGAAGGTGAGAAGGGAAAAAAAAAAGAAGAAAAGAGGGAAGAAGAAAGAAGGAAATTCACTCATTTAGTTGCACATCAGGACAGTTTAGAAGGAAACTTACATCTATTAAATGGCAACAATGCAGATGGCTCAGTGGGAAAGAATGCACCTGCCATGCAGGAGACATGGGTTCGAATGGGTTGGGAGGAGAGCCTGGCAGCCAACTCCAGTGTTCTTGCCTGCAGAATGCCATGGACAGAAAAGCCTGGTAGGTCACAAAGGATGGGACATGACTGAAGCAGCTGAGTGCGTGACCCTAACTGGTTTAACCTTAAAGATGAGATTGAGGATGAGGTTCCTGGAGACTGTTTAGAGTTTAGGATTACTAGCTTCTGGAAGGCAATGGCACCCCACTCCAGTACTCTTGCCTGGAAAATCCCATGGGCGGAGGAGCCTGGTGGGCTGCAGTCCATGGGGTTGCGAAGAGTTGGACACGACTGAGCAACTTCCCTTTCACTTTTCACTTTCATGCATTGGAGAAGGAAATGGCAACCCACTCCAGTGTTCTTGCCTGGAGAATCCCAGGGACGAGGGAGCCTGGTGGGCTGCCGTCTATGAGGTCGCACAGAGTTGGACACGACTAAGCGACTTAGCAGCAGCAGCAGCCTCTGGAAAGAAAAAATACAGAAGGAAAAGGGATCACTGGTGAGAGAGAGTGGCCTCCCAGAGAGGCAATCTGGGGGTATGTGTGAGGAAGGGAATTCCTTCCTACACAGAAGGAATCTGTGTAGGAGGAGACCCTTAAGCTTCTGGACTCTAGGGAGAAGTATGGACTGAATGATACATAAGTATTACTCAGCTCTCTCTGAGTCCTTCATGGAAGCCCAGGGTGGTGCAGAATGAGTTGTACAACCTGGCTGTGAACCCTGACTTTGCCATGACTGGCATGTTGATTTCTCAGGGCCTCACTTTCCTCATCTTCACAGCTGATATGAAGATTGGGCCTATCCCAGGCGTAGCTTACCAGCACCACTTGCAATTAAACTCATGACCCAGCACTGTGAATGCTGGCAGGTCCTCACAACCCCTGGGGCTTACTTAGATGCATCCTGTGGCTCTGAGCCCGTTCCTCTCACCCAACCCTCTTGCTTTGCTGAAGCTCCCCTCCTCCCCTGCAAACTCCTGATGTCCTCGGCTCTTTGCTAACAAGGGGTTTTCGGGAGCGGGGATTGATTAAAATGTAGTGGCATACCCTCATTTTGCGTCACCGCGTGTGTGAGTAATAGCCATGGAATTCATGCCACAGATAAATAATTGGCCCTTCAGCCATCTTCCATGTCTTCAGAGACGCGCAGCCACGATGTATCACAGCCACAGACATCTCAATGAGCATCATCTCTAGATCATAATAGATCATGTTACATTTGTATATGCTCAGGAACATAATTTACTATTAAACAGGGCCAAGATCAGCTCCAAAGAAATTATCCTTCCGCAGAAGCGGACTCTTCGACTGCATTATATGCATGGTACGCTTTTTAAAATATTAATTATATTGTAAACTAAAGGTTTACTTTACCTATCATAAATCTGAGTGTCTCTTCTTTCTGTGTGCCCAATAAATATACTTCTCATCAACTTTTAATTATGTTGTTTGCATTATTTGTCCTGAGGATGAGAGGGCATGCTAAATCATGGCCTTCTAATGTGGACTACAGCATAAGTTTAGTTAATTAAACCATATATTTTATGAGTTCTTGCACCTTCATCTTGTAAAACTATGCATTATTATGCTGAAGGGGGGGGGCATAAAATAACATAGCAAGGGTGTTTTTATGATTGTTGTTGTTATTATTAGGAGTATATCTGGAGAGTCAGATAATTTAGAAAAAGTTGAATTGTATTGTCTCTGTATGGTCCTGCTGCCCTCTGGACTCTAGCCGTACTTTCTTTCTGAAAGGTGGACATATTATCAAAAGGCCAGGATGCAGTTTTGAGATCAATCCCAGACCTGAGGATGAAACTCGAGCTTGTGGGATTCAAACAAGGCAAAGAGCAGCTCCCCAGAGAGACTCATCCAACCCAACTCTTCTCTTCCTTTATTTTGTGCCTTTGGGCAAATGACCTTTGATATTTAGGAGCATTTCTCTCTTTAATTCATACAGAAAAATCATAGGGACTTAGAAATATTAACAGTTCTCATTCCATATTTTAGAGAGCTTAGCCAGGGCTTCTAGCATGGATGTCTGAGGCATCCCTAAAGGTAGGAAGCTTGAGAAGGAGATGAAATGATAGAGATCCAAAGCCCGATTGGGTGATATTGAAGGTCTGCCTCTGTATTACTGATCAGTAGTTGCTGATAAGTAGAAGGTTAGGAGGGAGAAGGTGATGGCACCCCACTCCAGTACTCTTGCCTGGAAAATCCCATGGACAGAGGAGCCTGGTAGGCTGCAGTCCATGGGGTCGCGAAGAATCGGACATGACTGAGCGACTTCACTTTCACTTTTCACCTTCATGCATTGGAGAAGGACATGGCAACCCACTCCAGTGTTCTTGCCTGGAGAATCCCAGGGATGAGAGAGCCTGGTGGGCTGCCATCTATGGGGTCACACAGAGTTGGACACAACTGAAGTGACTTAGCAGCAGTAGCAGCAGCAGAAGCTTAGGAACCAAAAAAAAAATTGAGTGAAATCTTGCTTTGCCATTTACTAGCCAACTGACCAAGAAAATAGACACATGATTCCAGACTCAGTTTCCTCATCTGCAAATGGGGTGCATAAAACTACCCCTTAAAATTATTGTGATGAGTAAGGGAGCTATGTCAAGGTTTTGACATAATGCTGATACATGTGTAATAATTGGGTTACCTGTTGCTGCTACTGCTGCTTCTACTCTTTTTGTTGATAGTCCCAGAATCTGTTAGGTCTGATGAGTGACTGCACAGCCCTGACCTGAGTTGCAGGCCCCCAGGACCAAATCTGCAGGGTCAGTCAATGGCTGTACCATCACATGGCTTGACCCAAGTCACTCTTGAGTGAAGATGGCTGGCACTGATAGCTAAAACTCTTGTTTCTGGCAAATTCTCTATGTTCTCTCATAAGGTCATGTTGACCACTGATTTGCATTGTCCTGTAAGGTTCTAATTGCTCTGTCAACCATCCCTTGGCTACAGACTACTGTCTGTAGTCTTTTTCCTGACTTTCCCGTGGGGACATGCATCGCCATCCTCTTCTCTGCAGGAGTAGAGGGAGGTCTGCTCAGAGACGCAGGGGGCTGCCACCCCATTCAACAGAGAAGGTCCCTTTCCATGCCTGCTCCTCTATGACCAACTCCAAGGAATGTGTTGCCTTTATCAGCTACCACATTCTCCTCCCCTCTCTCCTACCACCGAAAAAGTAAATAAACAGCAGAAGCAAGATCTGTTTTATTTCAACTTTTAAAAGCCTTTGAAGGCACAGCTATTTGAGAACATTTTAAAAAGTGTTTCGTTACTTAACTGCTGCTCAGGTGGTGAAGCCCCCCTCATTCTTCCCACAGGGAAGGGAAGAAAGGGAGGTTGTGTTTTATGGTTGGCTCAGGTTTTTCTCCTACCCCCTCAACCGCCACCCCCCACCCCCACCTGGAGGGCCCTCCATTTGTGCTGCCATCCAGGACAGAGTCCTCAGCAGAATGTGCAATAAACAAAGGCAGTGAGTCACAGCAGCATGGCAGGGTTGACTGGAAGAGCCTTTGCTCAAAGCCCCCTCCCCTGCAGGAATGTGGGTGGGGACCAGGGCAAGAAATTCCCAGAGGAAGACTTCTCGCCTATAATGGATCCCATATGCCCAGGGCTGAGTTCTGATATTCTCCAGTCCCGAAGCACCTAGGCTTTGATTTTTATTTTATTTTCAGATGGATGGAGGGATAGAATCACTATGCTTGGGCCTCAGATCTCAAGTTGACTGTTTGGCATTAAATAAAGTATTAAACACAAACGTGCATGTTTTTTTCCCCTCAGTGTGCCTGTGTGTGGTCTTACCTCCTCCTGCTGCCCTGAGTGGCTCTCAACTCCCTTCCCTTAAGACTATCTTTATCTACCTGTTTTAAAAATTGCAGAGAGGTTCATGCTCTTAACTATGAAAATGTCACTTGCATCTCCTTCATCTAAGGACCCTCAAGGGAAGTTGACACTTTCCTTGATGTATCTTCCTGTGGATGGGATAAAGCTGTGAAGAGCAGAGGAGTGGAAGGGAAGGGATTTCAAAGGAGGTCTCATATCTGAGTCAATGATTCTGGTCTAGTCAAGTAGCTGAGAGCATGAAAATCTAATTAGAGAATTTTTTGTGCCTTGAACTAAATGTTACATAAGCTTCTCCCTTTTTTGTTGCTATTTTGTAGAAAGGAAAGCAAAGGAAATTATAGCAAGATCTACCCTGTTGACAAAAAGAAATTTTCAACTATGTTCTAAAAATCTGTAATGTAAAAGGCCAAGCAAGGGCTCCCCAACTCTATTTTTTTTTAATCTAATGTCAAGTTCACACCCTTTGATGAGTGTAAGGAATCTCAGTAATCAGTGACTACAGGCAGGGAACTTCTGAGAAGACATAAGTTTGAATCATCATAGACTGAATCCATTGACAAATCCAAGAGGATCCGGATGGAGCACAGACCTGGAGCAATTTGTGTTTGATCTGATGGACTCCTTATCTCCATCAGGACAGGAGGCTTTGCAGGAACGCAGAAGCCAAACTAATTCCAGATGGAGAGGAAATCCAAGTGTCACCCTGGGATGCCGAGGATCTGGTTTAGTCATTAAGAATGCCACAGCGAACAGAAAGCTTCAATCTGAGCCGTTAAGAATTTACTAGTTTTGTCTCTCAACCCCTACTGCGGGAGACCCCTGAACCTTTATTTTCCTTCGAGGCTGTCCTGGGTTTTCTTCTTTAACATTGTCCCTGATTTATGGTATGTCCACATTTCCCTGGATAGTACCATCTTTTGAGTTATACATCATCAGGGTGACTCATTCTGATGATGTATGGCCCCAATACATCATCAGAGCTCCTTGCTCTGCCGTTGCACTAATGATATGTTAGTGTAATACATCTCCGGGCTGAGCTGCAGCTGTGATGGATGGTGCTGAGGGTGATGGGAGCCCATGGAGAGGGGACTGAGGAGCAGGCTCTGGGTAGGAACAGGAGGAAAATCAGTCAATCCCAAGTCTGCCTTCTTTCCTGGTACCAATGCCCATATTGAATTAGTACTGTGACATGCATCCTGCAACCTTAAAGAAACACAGAAGCATGTATTATCTGCAAAAGGAGTGTTGGCTCAGAGCTCATGCACCTTAGAGGTTTTATATATATACACCACCTAATGAAGAGGTAGGAGCTGTCTGTTGAATTGAACTAGGCAAAGAGGAGCAAAACTGAAGGTGAGCTCTGCAGTAAGAACTTTTTTTCTGCAGGAGGAAAGTGAGTGCTTACAGAAGAATGCGGGATCAGAAAGCTGCTACCCTTGCTCGTAACTCCCCAGTGGAGTTTGGATGGGAGTGCTCTGTGGTTTCTCAGCTGCTTTTCTCTCTGCCTTGTTGTCAGTGCTTACTCCTGCCCAGAGCTTCTGACTAAACTGTAAACTATTTGCCTTAAGGGAACTTTGAAGCATGAGTGTTTGTTGGTGGACGCATTCAAGTGCTGGACTGAACCCATGTCATCCATTAAATAGCTGGGACTCAGTTTCCTTATCTGTAAATAAGATTAATAATATAACTCCCAATAAGTAAAATAAAAATAACACAACCTCTTTTTGAGAGTTGTTGTGAGGGCTGTGGGGTGAACAGCTTTAAAGGGCTGATTATGGAATACATATTCACTAATGTTAGCTGTTACTATAACTACTGCTAAATTTCATGTCCCACTCACTATAATCCTATGTATTCTCTTACTTGGAAGATGTCAGTGTACATTCATTTATTTAAAAAGTTGAGGGATTCTGCAGTTAAGAAAATGAAATGCTACCTCTGATTCTGATGGACTAAGTACTCTGACAGATCCCCCTGCTAAAATACACCTAGAATAGGGAAAATTACAACTAATACCTATTTTTTGAGCTGAA
The DNA here is from genome assembly GCA_006408695.1 of Aepyceros melampus. NCBI lineage: Eukaryota > Metazoa > Chordata > Mammalia > Artiodactyla > Bovidae > Aepyceros > Aepyceros melampus. The sequence continues at coordinate 176,991 of SJXQ01004270.1, read as the reverse complement.
ATTCATAAAACAGAAAATTAACTATTATATAGAACAATTCAGTGGCATTTAGTGTATTTCTAGTGTTATTTACCACCACCACGATCTAGCTCCCAATTTTCATCATCCCAAAAGGAAAAGTCTGGATTCATTAAGTAGTCACTCTCCTTTCTCCTCTTTCCCATCCCCTGGCAACCACCAATCCTCTTTCTGTCCCTATGGACTCAACTATTCTGGATTTTTCCTATAAATGAATCATGATAGGTAACCTTGTGTGTCTGACTTCTTTCATTTAGCATAATACTTTTGAGGTTTATCCACACTGTAGCATGTCGTGGTACTTTTTTTTTTTTCCCCAAAAAAAATTGAAGTTTAGTTGATTTACAATGTTGTGTTAGTTTCAGATGTATAACAAAGTGATTCAGTTACATAGATATATATACAGACACATATGTTTAAATTGTATATGTGTGTATATGTGTATATATACTCTTTTTAAAATTCTTTTCAGTCTTAGATAATTGAATATAGTTCCCTATGCCATGGATGGAGGAGCCTGGTAGTCTGCAATCCGTGGGGTCGCTAGAGTCGGACATGACTGAGCAACTTCACTTTCACTTTTCACTTGCATGCATTGGAGAAGGACATGGCCACCCCCTCCAGTGTTCTTGCCTGGAGAATCCCAGGGGCGGGGGAGCCTGGGGGCTGCCGTCTATGGGGTCGCACAGAGTCGGACACGACTGAAGCGACTTAGCAGCAGCAGCAGCAGCAGCATGCTATACAGTAGGACCTTGGTGTTTATTTATTTTTTATATACTGGTGTGTATCTGTTAACCGCAGACTCCCAATTTACTCCTCTCTCCCACTTCCATTTTGGTAACCACAAGATTGTTTTGTCTGTGAGTCTGTTTGTGTTTTGTAAATAAGTTCATTTGTATCATTTTTTTAAAGTAAACATATAAGTGATATCATGCAATCTTTGTCTTTGTCTGACTTTACTTGGCGATAATCTCTAGGTCTACCCATGTTGCTGCAAATGACATTGTTTCTTTTTTATGGCTGAGCAATATCCCATTGTGTATGTACATATCTTTGCCCACTCATCTGTCAGTGGGCATCGACGTTGCTTCCATGTCTTGGCTATTGTAAACAGTGCTCCTTTGAACATTGTCATGCATGTTTCACATTAGAGTGTTCATGTTTTCTGGATATATGCCCAGAAGTGGGATTGCTGGATCATATGGTAACTGTCATTTTAGTTATTTAAGGAGCATCCATAGTGGCTGCACCAATTTGCATTCTAACCAACAAGGATCTACTATATTGCATATGGAGCTCTGCCCAGTGTTACATAGTGGACTGGATGGGAGGGGAGTTTGGGACGGAATGGACGCAGGTATATGCATGGCTGAATCTCTTTGCTTTTCACCCAAAACTATCACAACATTGTTAATCGGCTATATCCCAATAAAATAGTGTATATATGTCAATCCTGGGGCTTCCCAGGGAGCACTAGTGGTAAAGAACCCGCCTGCCAAATCCAGGAAACATAAAAGTCACAGGTCCAATTCCTGGGTCAGGAAGATCTCCTGGAGGAGGGCATGGCAACCCACTCCAATATTCTTGCCTAGAGAATCCCATGGACAGAGGAGCCTGGCAGGCTACAGTCCATAGGTGTCAAAGAGCTGGACACGACTGAAGCAGCTTAGTGTGTATGTATGCATTCAGTCCCAGTCCCCAGTTTATCAGCCTTCCCCTCTTGGGGTCCATGTGCTTGTTCTCTATAGTCTGTGTCTTTATTTCTGCTTTGTAAATGAGATCATCTGTACCATTTTTCTAGATTCCACATATATGCATTAATATGTGATATTAGGTTTTCCGCTTTCTGACTCCTCTCTGTATGATGGTTTCTAGGTTCATCCACATCTCTACAAATGACCCAGTTTTGTTCCTTTTGTGGCTGAGTAATATTCCATTCTGTATATACTTCTTTATCCATTACACTACTGATGGACATTTAGGTTGCTTTCATGTCCTGGCTATTCTGAATAGTGCTGCAATGAACATTGGAGTGCTTGTGTTTTTGGAAACTATAGTTTTCTCTGAGTATATGCCCACCAATGGGGTTGCTGGGTTATATGGTAGTTCTAGTTTTAGATTTTTATGGCAGCTCCACATGTTCTCCATAGTGACTGTCCCAGTTACATTCTTACCGACACTGTAAGAGGATTCCCTTTGCTTTATACCCTCTCCCGAATTTATTGGTTGCAGTTTTTTTTTTTTTTTTTTTAAATAACGGCTATTCTGATCAGTGTGAGGTGATGCTTCTTCGTAGTTTTGATTTGCATTTCTCCAGCGATTACTGATGTTGAGCATCTTTTCATGTGTTTGTTGGCAATCTATATGTCTTCTTTGGTGAAATGTCTATGTAGGTCTTCCACCCATTTTTTGATTGAGGCTTTGGTTTTTTGATATTGAGCTACATGAGCTGTTTGTATATTTTGGAGAGTAATCTTTTGTCAGTTGTTTTATTTGCAAATATTTTCTCACATTCTGAGGGTTGTTGTTATCCATCATTTTTGGCTTGAATTATTAGTACTACTTTTATCTCATATCACTTTTAGGTGTCTGATTTTTCTCTTTCACTCTTTTTAAGATCTTTTGCCTTTAGTGTGGATACAGGTTTTATTATTATGTGTCTAATGTAAAGTTCCTACAATTTAGTAGCACATATTATGTCCTATATTCTGAATTACATTAAAGAAGATTAAACATGATTATTAAAGAAAATCCCATGATGATATCAATAGTTACAGAAAAATCATTTGATAAAATTAAGCAACTATTAACAAAAGGAAATAAAATGAGTCTTATGAGTCTTAAAATCAAAAAGTCTTATGAATAGAAGTGTTCCTCCTTAACTTTACAAAAAAAAAATCTAATAACTACAGAAAATAGCATTGCAAATAGTGAAGTTAGAGTTATTCCCTGAAAAGGGGGAATAAGGAATTCACAATATCATCACTTCTATTTAATAACTGGTGCAGTGGGAAAAGATTATAAGGATGGAAATGAGGGAATAACATTGACAATAACATAGTGTCTAATCAATTTACTGGAAACTCAAAAGAATCTAAGGATAAATTATAAAAATCAGTGAGAACTTTCCATGGTGGCTGGATATAAGATCCATATAAAAATTAATTGCATCTTCTATATAAAAAATAAACATTTATAATATGGAACAAAAATAAAAGTACACTATTTGTAATCACAATAATATACCTAGAAATAAAGTTAACAAAATAACTGTAATTCCTTGATGCAAAAACATTAAAAGTAAATACTGTAAGACATTAAAGAAACTTAAGCAGGTTGAGAGTATTCTTTGCTTATGAGTTGAAAGACTCAAAATTGTAAAGATGTCAGTTCTCCTAAGTTGACATTGTAGAATCAATGCAATTCCAATAAAAATTCCGATTGAGATTTGTTGAGAAACTTGATAATCTATTTCTAAAACGTATATAAAAGAACAAATGTGCTCAAATAGCCAAAACACTAACTAAGGAAGATGAATAGGATGAGGGGACATTCTCTATTAGATATCAGGACTCATTTTCAACCAAATAATTAAGGTATGTCACTACTTTGAAGAGAAAGTTAATTTGGAAGAAAATACAGTCTAGACAGAATTCCATGCATAAATAAACACTTGATAAATGCCAGAGGAAACATCCCATCACTGAAGAATCAGTAAATAATTGGTTCGGGACAGATGGCTTTAGTTAGGGAAAAATGAACTAAAATTATTTACTTACCTCATCCCACACAATCAATTCCAGATGAATCAGATGCTTAAATATAGATATTAAACAATTAAAATTTGGAAGGATATATAAGAAAATATCTTCTTAAAATTGAGTTAGGCAATGATTTCTTAAACACAACTCAAAAAGGGCTAAGCAAAAGAGCTAAATCCAATGACATCAAACTAATAGTTTTGTTCCTCCAAGGACATTATAAAGAGAATGAAAGACAAGCCATAATCCTGGGAGATGTGTTTGTGTTGCGTGTAACCAGGATTAGTATCTGAAAAAAAAAAAATGAACTAATCAAAATGTTTTTTAAAAAGACGCATTTTTAAAAAGAAAATCGTTGAAACAAACTCTAATGATCCCCCTCTCCACAGAAAGATGTGAGAACTAAGAAATGACTGCAACAAAGGTGCAGGATACAAAATCAGCATACGAAACCACTAGCATTTACATACGCTAGCAATTATGCAGCCAGAAAAGGAAATGAAGAAAATCCTGTCTATAAGAGGGTCAAAAAGAATAAAATGCTTAGAAATAGACTTAGCAAAGAAGACAAAAGACCCATACAGTGAAAACTACAAAATGTTGCTGCAAGAAATGAAAACAACACAAATAACTGGGAAAATATCCATGTTCATGGATTGGAAGATTTAATATGTTATGCCAGTACTACCCAAAGTGACAGATTTAATTGTGACAATTCCTACAAAGTCCCATTAGTATTTTTTTTTTCCAGAAATATCTATTCAAGTTCTAGAAGAAAACATAAAGGAAAAGCTTCATGATATTGAATTTGGCAATGATTTTTTGACTATGACACCTAAAGCATAGGCAACAAAATTTAAAATAGTTAAACTTGGCTACATCAAAACTCAAAACTTACATGCATCAAGGGACACAATCAACAGAGTGAAAAAGCAACCTACAGAATGAGAGGAAATATTTGCACATCATATATATATATATAGTGAGAGGTAATATCCTGAATGCATGAAGAATTCCTACAGCTCACAACAATAACAGCAATAAAATAACTGGGTTAAAAAATGGACAAAGGACTTGAACAGACATTTCAAAGAAGATACACAGATAATCAACAAGCATATAAAAAGATGCTTAATATCACTAATCTTTGGGGTAATGCAAAACCACAAATAAGCTATCACCTCACATCTATTAGTATGGAAATTATTTTTTACAGTTGGCAAGAATTTTAAAAACTTAAACTCTTGTACACTGTTGGAAGAAATGTAAAATGCTATAATCACTATGGAAAATAATATAATGGCTCCTCAAAAAATGAAAAATAGATTGCCATATGATCCAGCAACTTTACTTCTGGGTATACATCAAAAGAATCAAAAGCAAGATCTTGAGGAGATATTTGCACACTTGTTTGTCGCAGCATTATTCACAGCAGTTAAAATGTGGAAGCTGAAACTCAAGTGTCCACTGATGGATAAATCAAACTTGGTAGATAGACAATAGAATATTATTCAGACTCAAAAAGGAAATTCTGACACCTGCTATAACATGGATGGACATTACAGACATTATGTTCATTGAAATTAGTCACAAAAAGACAAATACTATCTCACTCCATTTATATGAGCTATCTAGAATAGTTGAATTCTGTTAACAAAAATAGACTTGTAGCTGCCAGGGGCTGCGGAAAGAGAAAAATGGGGAATTGTTTTTTAGTGGGTATAGAGTGTCAGTTTTGCAAGATGAAAAAGTTCTGGAGATGCATTGTACAACTAAGTATATAGATATACTCGACACTACTGATCTGTACACTTAAAAAATGTTTACAATGGTAAATATTGTGAATATTTTACCACAATTTTAATGAGTGGTTAAAGGACTTTAAAAAAATTTCATTGAAAAATTGTTATAGTGAAAAGTAAAAATAGGAAAAATGATCAAATTAGTAATCAGGGATATGCAAATTAGCACCACAATGACAGCCCATCTCATACCCACTAGATTGCAAAAATAAGACATTTGACAGCACTAAGTGGTGATGGGATTGTGGAATTTGAAAACTCTTCCTCCTAAAGTGAGTGAGCTTCTAAGCAAATATATTTTTCAGAGACTGTGTCTATATGAACAATTAGAATCACCCCCAAGCAGCTCATCACCTCTCTGCTAGCAGCCCAATCTCACTCAATCCTGCAGAAGAAATACAGCCTCAGGCAGCAGAAGCAATGTGCTGAGCAGGCCAAAGCCTGGAACAGAGACCCCACCTCTGGGCCACAGGACAACCCCACAGATGAAAGCCTGCGAACGCCTCATGGTGGATGGGGCAAGTGGGTTGAGGTGGAATGCTAGAGGGACAGAGAGAACCCTGAAGAAACTAGACAAGCCCTAGAAGGCCCTGCCAGGACCAGTCTTAGTTGCACATGGGAAAGAGACTCTTCAGAAGGGCAGTTGGAAGCATACCAAACTTTGAGTTGCAGAACTGCCTGGGCAAAGACTTCTTGCTGGGTTTAAAGTCAGTACTGTTCCTAGAGAGCTTTAGGAAGCACTGTGCTTTTATCTTGTCAAGTTAAACATGCACATTACTTATGATGCAGGAATTCTCCTCATAGATGTACATGCTAAACAGTTTCTTGCATATTTTCACAGACATCTTTTATGAGGCTACTCATTGTATCATTACTCACACTAGGTAAAAACTAGAAACAACTAAATTGTCCATCCCAGTATGAATAAATAAACAGTAATATTTTTACATCATGGGACATTAGCAGTTTCATGATCGATAATTACATACAATGACATGGATATATCTTAGATGTATAATAATGAGTGAAAAAAATCAGGTTGTTCAAAGCTATGAATGGTATAATTCAATTTTAATAAAATTACACTAAAAGCAAAATTAAATGTCTAATACACCTATGTGTGTATTGTATGTAGGTAACATATGTATGGAGGGAAGTTGAGGGAAACAGGGAGGGATTCACAAGTTGATTTAGAAACACTGGCATTGTTTTCATTCTCAACTTGATGGAGGTCATGAGTATTTATTTTACTATTAAGTTTCATAGTTTGTATATGCCATCTATTCTTTTAATGCATCAAATATCACATATTTATTCACCTACTTTTTAAAAAGGAAATCAATTTAGAAAACCCTTTAACTAAGAATTTCCCAAACACATTTGAGGACAGAACATTCTTTCTAGGGGACTTCATCAGCATGAAGAACTACTGCCCTTGGAACGCTCTAAGTGCCTGATTTGAGAGTAAGCTGAGCTTTATTAATGTGGTTTCCCAAGAGAGCAGGCAGAGATGACGTGTGGTTTTGTGTCTCCTCATTTCAACAGCAATGCCACCCAGGAGGGGACCATGTTCAAACTTGCAGCTCTCCAAAAATGAGAGAGGAAACTATCTGAGACAATGACAGATAATCCAAACCTGATTGTCCTCGGTGCCTGACTTCTTTATTTTACCTTCCTTTTGAGTCTAAATTATTTGCTGTTTAGAGAAACATCAGTTCACTCTGAAACAATAAGCATTTTCCGCGGCTGTCCGCCTGAATCCAATCCATCATGTCCTTACCCACAGTCTATCTCTTCTTTCAAAACCTAAACTGTGAATGAGAAATTACGTGTAAATTGCCCACCACACCTTCATGATGAGCAGCCCTGGTGTTTGAAGAACCAGTGATGTCAGCCTAGTGCTGGATAAGAAGGTGTTTTGACTCTTTGATCAACATGTAACTAAAGAAATTAGTTAGGCACAATCATCCTTCTCCTCTTCAGGAGAGCAGAAGACCTCCAGGGAACATGGCAGTCATGTTCTCTTGGCTGAACAGTCTTAGAAATTTGCTTCTTGGCCTTGTAACCAACGCTTACTCATTCCCAGTTGAAGTCAACAAATATCTGTTGAGATTTATTGAGTGTTGGTTACAATTCTTGGACTGTGTGACTAAAGAAGAAAAATAGGAATTTGAAATTATCCCCTGTCCTCAAGGAAGTTAAATGAGAGACAATGGTGAAAAGGAAAAAGATTCTCATCTCTGCTGTGAACTTTTGGGTGGGCCCAGGCCACTCATTTTATTTGTCTGAGCCTCTTTTTCTTTCATAAATTAAAGTGTTGGGACTGGATCATTTTGAATATTCCTTCCAAAGTTAAAAATTGATGCTTTTGTGAATCTCCTTGAATAGATTAGACAAATCAGAGAAATTTATGATTACAAGCCATAAAGGCCATGTAGTGAACCAGTTCCTTAGGTTTCCAAACATGGAAAGATGTTTCTGACTCGTTCATGGTCACAGAGCTACAATGTAGGAAGATGGTGATCAGGGAGGAGGTGTGACTGGGTGTTCCAGAGGGACTGAAATCTTTGTTTAGGTTGTAATGTAGTTTGTGGGCTATTTCAGAAGACCAGTGGACAATGGGAAGTTGAGCTGACCCTCCTCGCTCACATTTCTGCTTTAGAAGTGTAGAAAAAATTGACCACATAGATGGAATTACATGATGAATTGTGTCCAAAGGGCCAACAATCCGTGTTGCCAGAGAGAGTTTGCATTTAGTATAACAAGACATCCTACAGAGAATTAAAATGGCAAATGAAAAGGTCTCAAAGAATTGCTCTCCTCTTAACCACAGCCAGGGTGCTGGCTCCTCTTCTTGGCCTTGGCAACTCAAGAGCACTTATGTTCTATTACCATCTCACTTCCATTCTGCTAATGTCCTCTCCTGAAATTAACCTGAGTGAACAGAGATCTCCATTTCCCATTAATCCTGCCTACAGTCATTTATGAGTAATGCTCATAGGATGTGGGACAGAGTGGGTAAGGAGAGCTCACTACCGGAACACTTAAAGAACTGTTCTAGAGGAAGAACTTGTGGCCTTATCCCCAAGCCTTGTGTGGGGACAACAGAGAAAAGTTATCAAAGATTGGACTTGAGACCATGTCAGCATTGGTAAGAGTATCAGATCCCAAATGACCTTTCCAGAGGTTTACTCTCCTTAAGTATTGAGTGGCGACTCAGTTAGCTACTGCTGTGTAACAAACTTTCCCAAACTCAGTGGTTTAAAACAATAATCATTATTATTATAGTTTGCATGTCTGTGGGTCAACTGGGTGTTCCTACTGAAGACTACATTTGCTTCATCTCAGCTGGGCTTGCACATGTGTCTGAAGGTTGTCTGAGGGCTTTGTCCTGAGGTGGGCTTTGTTGAGGCACCTTGGTTATAGTACCTTAGGATTCTTCATCCTCCTTGTGGGATCAGCAGGCTGACCTAGGCATATCTATCCTGTAGTGATGATAGAAGCCAACGAGACTAAGCAGAAACACACTTCATCTCCTGATGCCTAAACTTGGAACTGACGCACTAAATTCCTCATTCCATGGGTGAAAACAAGTCATGGGTCTGAGCCCAGATTCAGAGAGTATGAACATAGACTCCACTTCTTTAGCAGCAAGAATTGCACACTCCCATGAACAAAATGTACACAGAGAGAAAGATGAAGAATTTGAGTCATTAATGAAATGTACCACAGGAGCCTGGAAAGAGCAATGGTTTTTATTTTCACTTATTTATATATTTATTATTTGTTTATTGAAGTATAGTTTGCTTGCAATATTATATTAGTTGCAACTGTATAAGATATTGATTTGATACTTCTATAGATTTTTCACCATGTAAAGTTAATATAGTATCATTTACTATATTCCATACTCTGAATATTATATAACAGTGACTTATTTATTATATAATTTGTAGTCTGTACCTCTTAATCCCTTCATTTATTTAGCCCATCTTCCATCCCCATCCCTTCTGTCAACCACTAGTTTGTTCTCTGTGTCTGTTTCTATTTCATTATATTTGTTCTTTTGTTCTTTGATTATACATATGCATGAAAACCTACAGTGTTTGTCTTTCTCTGTCTGACTTAGACTTAATTCACTTAGCATAATACCTCCAGGTTCAACTATGTTCTCACAAATAGCAAGATTTCACTCTTTTTAATGGCTGAGTAATATTCTATTGTATGTATGTGTATATATATGCATATGTGTGTGTGTGTGTGTAATTATATAGATAACACATCTTCTTTATCCAACTATTTGTTGGGTCCTAATTATCCATTTATAGGTTGGGTCTGTATTCTCTGTTGAGTCCTTCCTTTCCATTCACAGGCTGGGTCCGTATCTTGACTATTGTAAATAATGATACAATGAAAACTGGGGTGCTATATCTTTCCAAATTAGTGTTTCAATTTTCTTTGGTTAAATAGCCAAAACAATCTTAAGAAACAAGAACAAGGCTGGAAATATCATGATCTCAGACTTCAAACTATTCTACAAAGCTATAGTAATCAAAACACCATGTTATTAGCACACACCTAAAAACAGACATATAGATCAATGGAAGAGAATAGAATTCCCAAAAATAAACCCTTCCCATATGGTCAATTAATCTGCAGCAAAGGAGGCAAGAATATACAATTGAGGAAAGGTGGCTTCTTTATAAGCACAGATTCTTGCAGATGGATTCTTTACCAGCTGAGCCACAAGGGAAGCCCAAGAATACTGGAGTGGGTAGCCTATCCCTTTCTCAGCAGATCTTTCTGACCCAGGGATTGAACCAGGATCTTCTGCATTGCAGGCAGATTATTCACCAAATGAGCTATCAGAGAAGCCCTTTATAAGCAGAGTACTTTTTAAAACATGATTGAAAAACTCATAGATCATTTTGAGGGTAAAATGAAAAAGAATTCCTCCTCTCCAAAACAAATCTGTGGTATGTAAAATGTACTTGTGTCTCTGGGGTTTATTAATCCTTTGAGTCTATCCATGGACCTCAGATTAAAATTCCTGGCCCAGAAGGGCAACATGGCTGACTAAGGGGTGGCACTGTATTTCTATTTTGGAGAGAAAGACACTGCTGCCCAAGTGAGTCCAGGTGGTTCTCCAAGTTTGAGATATGCTAATCTATTAAGAACAGGGATTTTTCTATCAAAGGGTTAAGAGTTTTGAGATCAACAAGTGTAAGATTCAATGCCAAAGCATGTGCAGAAGAAAGAGCTCTGTGTGGGTGGCTATTCTAGAATGTAGCATATTGACACTCTGTCTTGGCAGTGTTTTATTAAATACAGTACTTTATGAATTCTAACTTTATTGCTTCATTAGCATAGTGACAGGAAGTTATATTTCACTTTTCAAAATAAGATTATTTGTCTCTCCTTAATAGCCTACTGCTTCTGGAGAGGACGTAAGCAGTGAAAGGCAGTTGGGCCCGCAGAGTAGAAGCCAGGCCTAGTTCTTGAGAAACAGGGTTCTTTTCAGCACTCATCACGTTTGCAGTTCTTAGTTCATGTCTGCGCCCTTCCCTGACTGGTGAGCACCAGAGAGGGTGGAACCTGCACCTGCTTCTTATTTCCTGTGCTATTTCTAGCATCTACACAGTGTCTAGCACACAGTGAGAACTCAACAGATTTGTCAAGCGATCAAAAAGAGTATTTCCACAGCCCTGGACTGAGTGCCGAAGAATTGATGCGTTTGAACTGTGGTGTTGGAGAAGACTCTTGAGAGTCCCTTGGACTGCAAGGAGATCCAACCAGTCCATTCTGAAGGAGATCAGCCCTGGGATTTCTTTGGAAGGAATGATGCTAAAGCTGAAACTCCAGTACTTTGGTCACCTCATGGGAAGAGTTGACTCATTGGAAAAGACCCTGATGCTGGGAGGGATTGGGGGCAGGAGGAGAAGGGGACGACAGAGGATGAGATGGCTGGATGGCATCACGGACTCGATGGACGTGAGTCTGAGTGAACTCCGGGAGTTGGTGATGGACAGGGAGGCCTGGCGTGCTGCGATTCATGGGGTTGCAAAGAGTCGAACATGACTGAGCGACTGAACTGAACTGGGAACAGTTCTTTCCACACAGTAGGCACCTTATTGCATATTAGCCATTTAAGACACAAATGAACCTAAATTTATAACTAAGATCACTGTCCTTGGGTTTGGCTGTAACTTCAAGAATCCTTGGGGAGGAATGGTAGCTTGAAAAGGTGGCATTATAATAGTATAATTTGGAGTCAAAAATTTTATAATGAAGCTAAATTCAACCAATGATTAAAATGCAAAATTTGAAGGCTGTTTTCCCACATGGCTTTGTATGATGAAAATATTTTTAAAGAACTTTTTTCTTTTGATTCTATTTAATCAGGAAATTTTAACATCTTCTGTTTTACATAAAAAGTTGAACATATTATTAACAGTAGGAATATTAATTGATAGTCACTGTGAACTATAATACTGTCTAGCCTTTGGGATGAACAATTAATTATTATCACTTTTTTGTTTTTATTTTAATTAAGCACTTATGCAGCACTTTACATATTTGATGTATTTTATAACCATTAATTACAGAATTAATGCACAAACATAAATTATACATGTTCAAAAAAAAAGAATCATCTTTAAATTACGAATAAAGGAGCTGTTAAGTTTGCACAGTATTTCTCTTTGGGGAGAAAACTCTCCCATACATAATTAGGAGGTTCAAAAAGCATTTTCCTATAAAGAATGACCAGACTAGTAAATGTTAACTAATTGTTTTTAAGAAGGACTTGCGGCAGATACTGAAATATAAGTGGTTTAACTTTTTAAAAATATCTGCTGTTTTCAGAAATGCATATTTTAAGAGCTTAGTGTTTTCTAAGTGTGCTCAGTTACCCTTGTTCAGCTTAGTGACTAAAGGAGGAGTATTTGCTCATTTTTCCTCCTCAGGAGAGGACTTAGGGAAGACAATTGCAGATATGAGATGGAGGGTAAGGTGCATTGTGCCTTTAGAAGCAGGGGAGAAACATGGGTTTTGGATGCAGAGATTTGCTTTGTGAGGATTTTGAGTATGAAACATGGAGAAGCAGGGGCTGAGGGCTGCTGAGCTGAGGAGTGTCTATCATGAGCCTGACAGCCTGCTCAGTGGACCCAGGAAGGAAAAGGAAGCTTCTCAGAAGGAACTATGCTGAGAAGGGATTGGCCTTGGCTGATAGAAAGCAGACTTTGGAACTACCCTTCCTGAGATAATAAAAAAATACTGTAAGAGGTAAAGTGTGGTCTCTGGAACAAGACTGTTGAGATCTGGTTATCCAAATGACTTTGAGCAAGTTCTTCCACCTCTCAGAACTCAGTTTCCTCATCTATGAATTGGGAACAGTATCTCATAGTTTTGGTGTGAAGATGAAATTAGTTAAGTCATGTGAAGTGCTTTGAACAGTAGCTGATGTATAGTAAATTCTCAGTATTAGTCATTTTTGTTTGTTATTCTTTGTTGTTAAACTAGGCAACTGTTTGAAAATGATGTACCAGAATCCCTGTCATAGAGAGCTTCTTTGAGAAAGCTTTCCTTTGAAGGAACACAGGGCGTTTTGATTAAAGAACAAACTTAACAGGTTCAGATATCTGCAGGAAATAGAGTTGTTGTATAACCCCAGGCAGCAGATCTGGAAGTTCTGTGTTTATAGAAACATACAGTTTAGTACTTAGAACAGAGAACTCAATATATTTATTCAATGGAGGAATGGATGAATGAGAAAGTGAATTTGTATGAGAAAGAACTTAAAATCACCACTTAAAGAGAATGAGCCCCTTTCCCTGGAGGTGGGCAAAAATAGCATAGGCCAGAACAGTGACTAAGAGTTGGAGTCTTTGGAGTCAGACTCAGTTTAAAATTTGGATGATGCCATTTAGCATCCATGTGGCCCTGGGGATTTTACCTAACTCTTCTCAGATCTTGCTCCTTTATCTGTAAAATGTATATATTGGCTGTACCCATCTCGTAGGGTTGTTGGGAAGCTTAAATGAGACAATGTGTGCATCATAGGAATTCCATGTCACAATCATAACAGCAATGAGAGTAGTTATTATTGTGGTCAGGCTGGGAAAATATAGGTCAAAGATATTGCAGATGGACTTGGGGGATCAGACCGGTGATGAGAATGACTTCTTGCTTTACTTTCAATTATAGATCCCCAGCTTCCATTTTCAGTAACTCACTCTTCAACTGAAACTTTTGAGAGTAGAAAGTGTGAGTCTGTATGTTAGAGAGGGAGAAATCTGTCTGGTAATAAAGAGTGCAGCTTGTGGTCAGGGAAAAGAATAACAGTAACAGGTACATCTGAGGAGGAATTACCTATGTGACCGTTGTTTATTGGTGCTGTGCTCTGCATACTAAGGTAATCAACCATAGAACTAGCCACAAGAGATCAGAGGTCAAAAGAAAAGAGCTAAGAATGATTTCCCAACAACTATGAGCTGACAAGCTCTGGGTCCCTCCAATTAGGACCATTCTCCGCGATCCTTCATTTTCAGCATAGGGTCAACTAGAAACACCTCATTCTCTTATTGATTTGATGCCTCAGTTCTCTTTACACTAGACTCCAAGCTGAAACTTCTACTGCTGGAAGGAATCCCTTCATAAGACTGATACAACCTGTTATAGGTGGTCCTAGACCGCAGAACCCAGGTCCAAGACGTGAGGACCCAGCAAAGTTGGGTAAGGAAGAAATTTCTCATAGCCATATCAAGGCCACCACATTGCATAATTCCAGGAAGTCTCATTAATGTTGTGATTCTGTACTGCAGCCTCCTATAGCAACATAGCAGTCTCCAAAATTACTATGTACCCTGTCACCAGAGATGATCAAGGGGAGGCTAAGAGACCAGAGAGTTCTGATGGATAGACTGTTGGCTCTCATCAAACCAGAACCTTTGGCTGTTAAACCGTATTAAGACATAACTCTTTTCCTCCTTTGGAGAACTTATATCCTCTCTAAGGAAAGGAATCAGTTAAGATACAGTCCATTATCATCTATGATTGAATACAATCACAGTTGCACAGGTAGTATATTGTGTATTATCTCATTTGAAATAAAATGTTATTTTCATAATCTGGCCAAGGCAGGAAATAGAGACTTTACCAATGATACTGCAAGGTTTTTTGGTTTGTTTGTTTGTGGGAAAGATGCTTATTAACAAAGTCATATCCTCGAAGAGAAAGAGAGATGATCTTTTCACACTTAAATATTTGTGTTTTAAAAATACAGATTTATAAGACTTGAGCAAGTGTAATCTGCCTTACAACCTCTGGATCAGAATCTAAGATATTGAGTGAAAAAATAAGAAAAAAAAAAAGATAAAATGAATTTGCTCATTTTGGCATATTCTGTTACCTGAAGAGCCAGATTTGGGAATGGAACTCCAACACACAAACAAGAAGGCAGTACTTCCAATATGTGGAGTTTATTTGGGGAGGCCTTTTGAGGAATTCAGTAAACTATGGCTTATCATTCTCAGAGAAGATGGCATATATATATATGTGTGTGTATTTCTGTGCCTGTAAATATCTCACACATACATATGCATATAAACACTCTTACATACAGAATCTCCTTTGTGGACTTTGAAATTCCTGGATTCCACATAAGGAATTCATGTGTAGAGTGACCATCATTCCTTGGCAGTTATGCTCCTGCTCTTTCTAGGGTGACGATTTTACTTCTGCATTTTGTCTGGAATCTCCCCAAGAGTTAAGAACTTCATTTTCCTTTCTAGTACCTTGGTACATAGTGAAATGCCAAATATAAGGGTAAGTGTTTAATAACTTCAAGTCAAATGAGTATATGTGGAAAAAGACTGATTCCAAAGTTAGACCCAGAACCAGCGTTTTCTCCAGCTACCCTAAGCCTAAAGAAACAAAATTGTGGTTTTGGTATGCTTTTCTCCTCTCATAGAAGGTAATCACTGGAAAAACAAGACCTTTCAACAGTTCTGCTTGAAGGACCACAGAGATTTCTCCTCTCTGAAAAGAATCTAAAACCTGATCCCCAAAAAGAGTTTTCAAAGCAGGAGAAACAGCCCCAAGCATGCAAGCAAACATCACAAAATGTCAAAATAAAACGACATTAAAGAGTGACTGTGCTGGGAATGCCAGGGAGCTTAAGAAAGTTGTCTTGGGTGGGTGAGGATGGGAGTGGTTCTAAGGGAGGTCTTCCACCCAGTTCCCTGCAGTGCCCTGGTCACACGGGCTGGATTTTGGAAATGTTTGTTCCAGTGTTGTTCCTTGTTCTTGGCCAACTATGCCCTCAGCCAAAACCAACTGGGACACAAGGAATGTGTTCTGAGGGAGTGTGAATGTTACAACTGGCCCCTTTGTGAGCCTTCCTGGAATCCCCGTGGTGCTGCAGCCCCACTCTGGGACAGTCCTTTGACGTGAACCTGGAGGCCCTTCCAGGCCATGCCTCAGCCCCTGGAAAGTGAAAAATGCCACCGAAACCATTGGGAGCAGTTCAGAGAAGACAAAATGAGAATGTGCAGTGGGTCAGGCCCCTTCTGTAGAAGGACCAGCACAGGGTCACTGATTTGGCATGAAATAAGAGAAAAGATGCCTACCGGCGGGTTTCAGTAAACAACAACGGGCCTTTTGTGGGGAGAGAGTCACAAGGAGGGAATTCAACGTCCCAGCTGCCCAGAGCTGCCCTTTTGGGTCCTGGCTGGGTAAGACTTCAGTCGCCTAGGGCCAAGATGCTGACTTATTCATTGGTATTTCTCCCAAGACTGGGCTCTGGATCAACCCTTGCAAGGCATATTTGTGATTATTTGAGTTCTCAGAATCTGAAAGACCAAAGTTTTGTGGTCCATATTAAGCCTTGGGGAAATAATCCACTTAGTTATATGGTTTATTCCCCATTTATGAATTCAGTCAACATTAATTTAACATCGGCTTTGAACAGAAATGAGCAAAACTCAGTGCTTTTCCTCTAGGCATGTACAATGTGGATAGGGGAGATGGATATGGACCCAAGCAGTTGCAGTGGCAGAATATGGTGATGTACAAAGCCAAATGGGACACAGAGCAAAGGGTGCAAATTTCAGTGATAAAAATCAAGAAAGCTTTAGGGAGGAGGAGGTGTTTGAACTGAAATGCAAATCGGATGATATGAGAGCAAAATAGCACATTCTCCACCCAACCTTCAAAAGTTCTAAGAGTAAACTTAATGTACACATGATTGTGTAGTTACAGAACTGAGATTTCCCTGGAAGAAACCTCTGAAGACCTTGATCTTGGATAATCATTCAATGCAGTAATGACATACTGTTTGTCTGATACATCTCGATAATGTTGGACTAGCCCATCGTGAGGAGCCTGCTGAGGTCTGACAAATACATCATCCCTGATAAGAGAAGACACGAAGGCAAGAGTTAAAAAGTGGCCAACTGACTTTCAGACAGAAAGTGTCCAGAGTGTTAGGTCAAGTGAACATCTTCAGGATCCTCAGGACAGTGTTTTCCTGCGGGGTGGTCAGACTCCCCTGAGTACAAATCCTGATCCTGCCAATGCTACGTGCGTGATCCAGGACAGGCCACAGGTTAGACTCTACGAACCTGAATTTCCCCAACTGGACAATGAGTACACTTTTACTCATCACACAGGCTTCTTATAAAGAGTGATGCTTCAACAAAAGCAGTGATGCTTGAAAAGCACCTATCAGGCCCTCAGTGGAGGTTAATACCCCTCCCAACATGTCATAGAGTTGTGCCTTGATAGGCCTGATTCAAGGTACCCATTCACGATCCCCGAACTATAGTGATAATTCTCTTGCTTCTTGCTCCAGCTTCCACTGGTATGAAGTAAAAACCAAACTTCTTGGACCTACGTACATTTCATTGTACCTGGACTTACAGCTAATTGAACTAAAGATGACCACAGGGAGGCTCCAGTCAGTGACACCATTAGGCGCCCCGCTCCCCTTATGCTGTCCCCCGTCCATTTCCCACCAGTCTCTTCCCTAGATATTTTCTCAAGCAAGGGCTTTAAATTTGTTGATATGGTACATTTTTATCACCTTTGATAGCCAGAAGTTTAAAGTAAAGATATCCAGGGGCTTTTGATTTTCATAGGCTTAAAGCAAGCAGTGGAAAGGACCAGAATTTTGTATGGTATTAGAGGAGTCTGTTCTCAGAGTGTGGATCCCTCGTTGACTGCCGCATCTGTCCACATCACCCTGTCAATATTTTTTTTAGTGCAGGCACTGCTGCCAAGGATAAGGGACCTGCTGGTGATGACTAGAGAAGTGGCAGCCTTGATTCTTACATTGTGGACTCTGGACCCCTCGTGTCGAACATGAAGAAACCCTTGTGCTGCCTGATTCATGAACCAGCAAAGTCATGGGACTCAGCGCAGACCTAATGGCTGGGTGGTGAATTGCATGCTTGACCTGTCCTGCAGCTGAGTCTCTGCCCACTATAGTTTGGTATTTACCATCCAGATGAGGATGCAATGGCTTTCCACAAATTCATGGAAAGATGCTATGGCTGGAATTGAGGAAGCCTGGAGGGGCTGGTGAAGCTGTGTTTGGTATAGTGGGATAGAAAAGCAAGACAAGTGGTCAGAGTCATGATGAGGAGACATAGAAGCGGAAATGAAGGGTCAGAGCAAGCAATAGTTAAATAGGGAGGGGGCCAAGAGTAAGAAAAACATACTGCTGTTTCCAGAGAATTGTGGATTCTGTGAGGATTCTCCAAGGTGCTTGCCTGGGCTCTTTGAGGAGAAGAAAGCAAGATGTCGGGTGTCTAATCAGAGAGGAAGAAGAACATCTTTGGCTTTTGTTTACAAAATCCTCCAAACAATCCTGAAGCGCAGTGTCCAGCTCTCGTCTGTCATTTAGCTCCAATCACGGGACATTAAACACCAGCCATGGGCCACATTGGTGCAAGAAGCAGAGCCATACATCAGACAGTGTCCTGCACATTTTGGATATTAATCTTGACAGAAAAATCTTTAACATTGTATGGATTAGTCAATGTAAATTCATTAACTACTTGTCATGACTGTAATATAATCCGACCTGACCGTAAAGGCTCGACAGCACGGTGTTAATCAAATCTATGCAGAAAACAACGCATTTCTGTTTAGACTCAACCCCTGCTCCTCTTGCCAGATCACGGGCTGGTGTTTTAAGGGGAGGAAAGGGGTGATCCTTCGCACTTCCCTGGGGATGGGGGGGTCTTCCTACCTGCCTGTGAGCATCACAAGCCATGACAATTTGGAGGCACCTCCCGTTTCCAGCAAACCTCACATCCTCCATGTAATGGAAGGCCGTCAATCTCCAGTCCCCATCAGTGAGAAGTTCACAGATAATAAAGCAGAATGTATTCTGCAGGGTTGAACATTTTCTCCCAGGATGAGTCATTACCAGGGTTTAATCATACTCATTAGCCAGCCATTAGGGTCCTGTCCAGCTTTTCACTGCCAGCAATAGAGCAGCGAGTGATTGTGGTTGGGGGCTGCACCCTACCTGGTGAAATACTCACCATCTGTTCCCAGTTGTAACTCCCTGTATGAAGCATCTTGGTTTACGGCTACAGCAGTCTTAGATCTCCTTGTTTCTCCGGATTGAGCCAGGCCTGAGCCTGCCAGAACTTGAAACAGTAAGAATCGGACATTCACTGAAATCAAGGGCAGGCCAGCACCAACTTATCAATCTGGAGGTTTCCTTTTCAGCAGAAACACGCATTTTAATTTCTATGACTTGATCCATTAAAGATCCAGTAGGAATGTGGCTTTGAAACAAATGAGCACAACTAGATTGAACAATGTGCCTGTTTCTTTTCTGTTCTGGAAGCAACTGCCACTGGATAAACCAACTCACGCCTTATAAATGCAGACAGTGAATTTTTGAGATTTATAATGTCTTACAATTTGTACACAATTCTCTGTTGCTCCCCAGTTGTACTTTGTCTCTGAACTGTTCTGTGTTATACAAATCTACATTCTGTTTGAGTAGAAAAGTTTTGCTGAATGATAGAATATATTACATCTGTATTTTCTTACCTATAAATTATGAATACAAGGTGATTTCATCTATTTCTAGCATGAGTGTTTTTCTTTTTGTGCTTAGGTCTAATGCCCCCAAAATATTCTGCCTGAATGTTACCTTACCTATTACCTTACCTTAGCCTTTTCAGTTGTTATCTGCTAATTTAGAATTGTGTCTGTACCATAGACTAGCAAAATTAGTTAATTAAGATTTTCGCTTTCCTTCCTTGTTGCAGCAGCTATAAAATCTCTTCTTTCCACTTTTGCCTCTTCCTTAGACTTAGATTCTAGTCCACATTAATTTCAGTGGTGAGTTTTCCTGCCTTTCCTCCTTGCTCCTCATTTAAGCTCCTATAGTGCTCAGTGCAGTAAAATGGGACAAGTATGTAAGCCCTTGACCTCTAACTTGATGGCCTCCCCTTCCAGTGTTAGAAGTCCAGGCAGGTGGTGAAATAGAGTATCTAAACAGGGATGCTCCAGGGAAGAATTTATATATTCCTGCAAGTGAACAGGTAGAGTCTGCTAATGAGAAGGAAGGGAAAAGTCAGAGAATGAATCAGGAAATTAGCCCCCCTGAGTGGAGAGCAGCCACAAGAACCTGAGCTCCACCTACAGGGATGGGATACCTCAGCAAAGCTGGAACATAGCTGCAGTTCCAAAGGAATGTGGTATTAAAGCACAATCTGGTTGTTAGAACTGGGCATTTGGCCTCTGAAATGAGGTAACCGGAAGCAAACTCCATGCCCAGAGCCAGTGTTTTCTCTGAACATCGAGTTTGAGCTCTTAGTTACCTCCTGACCTAGGACAGAAGTCAAGAATTCTAGTAGGCGGTGGACAAATGGCCCCAGCAGGCAACAGAACCTAGCTGTGAAGCCTCCAAAATTAGTTTTCTTTCTCTGAGGACAAGCTGCATTCCAAGAGATAAATGTTGCAAAAGGAACCATACTGAAACTCCATCCATATGGAGTTTTTTCCATATCTACTTTTTTTTCCAGTGCCTATGAATTGGTAGATAGTATGATTGACACCAAGTTTTTATTTTAAGGACAGTGCTATAATTAATTTTCTAGAGAAAACTTTAAGTTCTTCATTAAGAAGAAAGACAGAATTTTTTAAGCATGAGAAGGGAAAATCGAAGCCCTCATCCCTACACCTTTTACTCTACAGCAGACTCAGCATCCCAGGAGGACTAGAGGATGCAAGAGGTCGGGATGGTGCCTGAGACATGCTGGACAAGGTGTATAGTGAGGCAGGTATGCTGGCAGCTACAGGTTGTGCCTTTGCACTTGTGGTGTGGGTAGCTCTGAAATCAGACAGTGGTGGAATCCCATCACTGCACTCACTAAAGGGTTAACAAATTAATGGATGTAATAAGGCGTTCAGAACAAGACCAGATCATTGTTCACACCTGCAATTACTGTTGGTTGGCACGTTTATGATTATTATTGTGATTTTTGTGTTATTCTTCTGGTTCCTTTGTTTGGCGGAAGGTATTGTGGATGTGGCACCAGGGAGGGAGAGAAGCCTTTTTGGTAGGAGATCTTCTGGAATTAGCAGGACTTTCAGCAGAATCTTGAATTATTTTGGAAGCTGTTGAGGGAATTGGGAAATGATCCTGTTTAGGTATTGAATTCTGCAAGTGATATATTTTTTTTAATTAACTGAAGTTTCATTCATATTAGTCGTAGAGTCACAGTGTTATGGAATGTTGAAATTCTTCCTTCTGCTCATAAGGAAACCAAGGCACAGAGGCAAAGTACCTTCTTGGTGGTTTGTTATGTTTTCTAACACTTGCTTAAAAACTTCTAACTTCTCACTTTGCCATCCATTCTCCTCTTGAGCTCTTTGATCATCTTTATGATCATTACTCTGAACTCCTTCTCGAGTAGATTGCCTATCTCCACTTCACTTTGTTCTGGGATTTTATCTTGTTCCTTTTGTTCCTTTTTCTGCCACCTCTACTTGTCTGAGTTGCTATTTGTATTTTTATGTATGTGGTAGGTTAGTTATATTTCTTGACTTTGGAGAAGTGACCTCTGTAGGAGGCATCTTATGCATCATAACTCTGCACTCCCCTCTCATCACCCAAGCTGTATGCTCTAGGGCAGGGGTCCTCAACCTCTGGGCAGTGGACTGGTACCTCCTGTCAGATCAGCAGTAGCATTAGATTAGAATTAAAGTGCACAATAAATTCCAGATCCCGGGATTAGCACCAGACTACTGGCAGGCAGAGCTGGTTCCTAGAGTCTGGCTGCAGGGCCCAGGGATCCCAAAGTCGTGTCAGATTTTGGTGGGAGTGCCAGTTCTTGACACAGTTGCATACAGGATTCACGGTGTCTTGAAAGTCGTGTTGGCCTGTTAATGGGTAGGGCCAGCGCCCAGGCAGTTCCTGGGATAGGTCTAGCGCACAGTGCCAGTCTTACTTTTCTTGCTTCCAGCCTGCCTCCTCCTGGTGGCTGAGGCTGGCCTAGAGACTTCTGTAGGCTTCCTGGCAGGTGGGGCCAATGCTGTCCATTGGTGGGTGGAGCTTGGTTTTGGCTCACTGGTAGGCTGGACCCATGTATATGCGCACACCTAGGAGCAGGTGTCGGAGAAGGCAATGGCACCCCACTCCAGTACTCTCGCCTGGAAAATCCCATGGGTGGCGGAGCCTGGTAGGCTGCAGTCCATGGGATCGCGAAGAGTCGGACACGACTGAGCGACTTCACTTTCACTTTTCACTTTCATGCATTGGAGAAGGAAATGGCAACCCACTCCAATGTTCTTGCCTGGAGAATCCCAGGGACAGGGGAGCCTGGTGGGCTGCCGTCTATGGGGTCGCACAGAGTCGGACACAACTGAAGCGACTTAGCAGCAGCAGCAGCAGCAGGTGTGGGCTCTTTAGTGTTTAGCCTGTTGGCTGATGGGTGGGGCTGAGTCTTCACTCAGTTGTTGAGACTGCAGTGGCCCAGCACTGGCACCTGGAGGCTGTTTGGTGCGCCAGGCCTTGGCGCCAAGGAGCCAAAATGTTAGTTTCCAGTAGCAGCAGTGTTCATGCAGCTGAATGGCCCCCAACATGCCTGACACCAGCGTGCACGTCCACAGCCACCCTGCCTCCGCGACCAGCAGGTAGGTCTGGCCCAGGTTCCTATCAGATTTTAGCTCTCGCCCTTGTCCCTATGCCTGTGAGAATTTGCATGTGTCATTTAAGAATGAAGACTATTTCCTCTAGTCTTGTGAGCTCCCAAAATTAAGGCCCACTGGCTTTCAAAGCCAGAGGCTCTGGGGGCTCATGGAAAGTGCCTTCTTGTGCTTGCTGTTCCCAAAACTAGAGCCCAAGTCTTCTGGCTCCTGCTCTGAGCGCTTTTCTCAATTGTTTTGTAAGGTGTGGGCGGGCCTTGGGTGCCAGTTTTTCTGCAGAGCCCAGCACAGCCCTGGACAAACAGAAATGCTATGTTGGACCTTGCCACTTGATCAGGTGTTTGATGAGGGCCTCTGCAAAGATGGCTTCTCATTTTCCTTCCACGTCCCAACTGCTTAAGACACCTGACGTTTCAGCGTGGTTTCCCTGCAGCTCAGTCCTTGCGTCTGGAAAACCTGTTCTCCCTTACTGAGACTGCCTTCCTACTAGCTTGTCATTCACCTTCTTTTGTTTCTGGTGCCTGAGCAGTATCCGGTGGTGGCGAAGGGCCTGGACTTTAGAATCAAGCCAGCCTACGTTCAGCGCTCACAGTTTAGCTCTGAGACCTCTGGCAGGTTATCTGACTGTATTCAGTCTTGATCCTTTCATCTGTAAAATGTGGGTAGCCATGTCTACGTGTTTGTGGCGTGGGGAGGGGTAGTGAGAATGGCAGAAGATGCTGTTTTAAATTGAATTAAGTTGGATGAAGTATGAGGAATGTCAGGCTCACATGAAGTGCTCAGAATCTGACAGCTGTTAATTATAACATGCACCCATATCATATGAGTGGTGGGGGCAGTAGGTGACAGAATTCAGTGCCCAAAAGCTATATATTTAAAGAAAGATGCCTCATTCTTTTTTTTAAATCCTGTTTCCTGATATCTAGTATCCATGTTGCCAGTCAGTTTTTCTCATATCATCTTGAGCTCAGAGTTGGGAATTCGGTACCGTCCGTCATTTTTCCACAGGGACCGAGCACCTGCTCTATCAATCAAAGTGATGGACAATGGACCCCTGCCTCAGCCTGCTTTCTTTGTAAAGCTGTGTTTGCTGGATGAAGGGTAGTTCACAGATTCTGTGATCTGAGGGTTCTAGGAGTGAGATATGACATTTGTCAGATATATGGGAGGGAGTTTGTCTGAAGATCTCCCCCAAAGACACCACAACAGGCTCCCTTGTCTCCCTCTGGAGGGAATCGCGGTCCAAACAGCAATGTACTTATGCCTCCGTAGATATGGAGTTCCCATGCTTATAGCAAGAGTGGGGAAGGGGGACTTTTCAGTGGCAAAAAGAGGAAAGCCCTCCTTTTGATGACCCTGCATTTCCATGACAACACCCCATCCTTCCATGGGTCATCTATGGACTAACCACTTGAGAGGCATTCCTGTTCTTTGTCAGACCGTGGGGCCAGGACCTCCACTGGCTGCTGAGCCCAGGTGTCATGACAGCCCTAATCGGAATAGCAAAGAAATACCACTTAGAAGACATCACCAAACACAGGAAATAAGCTACTCTAATAAATAGTGAGCTTTACCTTTTTATGTAATTTTGTATTTCCACTTGAATAATGTGAGCTCCATGAGAACAAGGATCCCCCCTGCTTTGCACTGATTTTACATCCACGGTACCAGGTATAGTAGCCATTCAGTAAATATTTGTTGAGCAAATGATTTTCAGGTGTCCAGAGGTGGCCTTCCAACACCAAAGAGTTTATTATATGCTCAATACTGCTTTGTACACCTTACACAAAGTAACATCTTCATGCCTCAGTTCCCTCATCAGTAAAACGGGTATAATATTAGGAATGAGAGTTACTGTCACATGTTATAAATTAAGTAACTTGTCCTGGGTCACATGGCTAACAAATGATGAATCCAGGCAATCCAGATCTTGAGTCTAGGGTCTGAGCTGACAAGGTCATAGAGTTACCTTCTTGGACAAGTCCGTCTGGGCCTGCTACCCTCGTAGTGCGTATGTTTCCTCACCCTTACACAATGGGCTCTGATAAAATAACATTTAAATGGCTTGGTAGAGTGGGAATGGGTACCAGATTACAAACTTGAGGAAGTTAATGCCAGCCTTGCCATGCGGCAGTCCTATGGAGGGAAACTCTGATGTTAACTAGTCCAGGGCTTGACCCTCTTCTCCAAAGCACACTTCTCTCATCCATCACAGACACAAGTTTTGAGCTAGACTAAGCTCTGCCAGGACAAGGGCTAAGTCTGTCTCATCCATCCTATAGCTTTCGTGCCCAGAAGAGTACCTGACTGTACCTGTGGCTATAAACAAGTTTGTGGAATGAATGAATGATGAGATTACTATGTGATGGGTGAAGATTTTTTTTTTTTTAAACAAAGAGCATTGAGTGGAACTGTCCAGGGTTCAGGGAGGAAAAAAAAAAGCCAATAGACATGTTTTCTTTTTTTGGGGATTCAAGTTTTGAATCAGATCCCAGAACTCAGATTCCAGAAGAGATGACAAAAATAATTATCTTTAAAACTCACATTGTATAGTGTGACTTTTCCTTGGAAATATTCAGTACACACTTTTGAGGATGCCAGTTGAGAGGGAGGATTTTTTTTTTCCCTAATAAAACAGTACAGACCACTTCAATTATCCTGGGAAAAGAGACATTTGTTCTTCCCTCTGCCTGTCTGTGACTGGCCTCTCCCTTCCTCCTGAGGAACTATGGGAAAGAACGGGGTGTGTCTGCTTCTTGCCTTTCCTCTAATAAATAAAAAAAAAAGCCAATAGACATAGTTTTCTTTTTTTGGGGATTCAAGTTTTGAATCAGATCCCAGAACTCAGATTCCAGAAGAGATGACAAAAATAATTATCTTTAAAACTCACATTGTATAGTGTGACTTTTCCTTGGAAATATTCAGTACACACTTTTGAGGATGCCAGTTGAGAGGGAGGATTTTTTTTTCCCTAATAAAACAGTACAGACCACTTCAATTATCCTGGGAAAAGAGACATTTGTTCTTCCCTCTGCCTGTCTGTGACCGGCCTCTCCCTTCCTCCTGAGGAACTATGGGAAAGAACGGGGTGTGTCTGCTTCTTGCCTTTCCTCTAATAAAGTTTGTCATTTACTGAGAACTAAAGTGCTGTCCTCTTCCCTGCATGATCCGTGCCCAGCCAGCCTCTCCAAGTTGGACCTCTGAGCCACCAGTGAGGAATGGAGCCCCGTTGCCTCCCCTCTGCCTGGAGCCTTCTCCGTGTTTGTGTCAGTGCAGGCTAACAAACTTAGCCGAAAGGGAAAGATTTCTGTTTCATGGCCCCTTAACCAGGCCCTCCTGGTTGTTTTCTGGCTCTCTGCAGATGGCAACAGCTGAGATCAAAGTTGGCCTTTCTCTTCTTTGGGGACTCTAGGGAGATATAGAACATACCACAGCTACCTGTCTTGGATGAGGGGGACGAGGGTGCCATCCCAGCATAGAGATAGCTGTTCAGTCTTGCTGAAGCAAAGGTGGCATCCATGAAGTGCTCACAGCACATAAGTGCCAGAGGGACAGGGGTCCTTATCTGTTGAGTTTATTTATGTATCCTAAGTCCCTACAAGTGTGTTCAGTTCAGTTCAGTTCAGTTCAGTCACTCAGTTGTGTCCAACTCTTTGTAACCCCATGAATCGCAGCACGCCAGGCCTCCCTGTCCATCACCAACTCCTGGAGTTCACTCAGACTCACATCCATCGAGTCAGTGATGCCATCCAGCCATCTCATCCTCGGTCGTCCCCTTCTCCCCTTGCCCCCAAGCCCTCCCAGCATCAGAGTCTTTTCCAATGAGTCAACTCTTCACATGAGGTGGCCAAAGTACTGGTTTCAGCTTTAGCATCATTCCTTCCAAAGAAATCCCAGGACTGAGCTTCAGAATGGACTGGTTGGATCTGTGCTCAGTGCTCAACAAATACATTTTGAAAGGATGAATAACTCTGGATAGTTTTTAGAAAAACATGTCATCTTTCCTCTCCTTGACTATCTTTCCTGCTTTGACTATCCCTCTCTCCCCTACCCTTCCTAAGCAAAGTCCCATTTCTATTGCAAAGTAGCACAATGTAACCTCCCCTGTCCAGGGTGCCAGTATTACTGCCTCCTCCCAGAGATCAAATGTATCATTTCACTTTTCTTAGAGAAATGAGCACATGAAGTTGCCATTATGTTGTTACATGGTTTGTCTTCCTCTAGTAAAAAGGTTTCTCCAATTTGACACCCGATTTGTTCATTTCTCTGTTTCTAGCATCCACTAGGAGAAGGCAATGGCACCCCACTCCAGTACTCTTGCCTGGAGAATCCCATGGATGGAGGAGCCCGGTGGGCTGCAGTCCATGGGGTCACTAGGAGTCGGACACGACTGAGCAACTTCACTTTCACTTTTCACTTTCATGCATTGGAGAAGGAAATGGCAACCCACTCCTGTGTTCTTGCCTGTAGAATCCCAGGGACCGGGAAGCCTGGTGGGCTGCCATCTATGGGGTCGTACAGAGTCGGACGCAACTGAAGCGACTTAGGAGTAGCATCCACTAAAGTTACCACCAGTCACTCTGGCACAATGACTAAAATGCTGCCTCTGGAGCCAGGAGAGCTTGGTTGGAATTCCAGTTCTGCTATTTGCTGACCATACAAACTTGGCCAACTTCTAACATCATGGTTTTGTTTTCTTTTCTTTTTTTGTAAAGTGATAATATTCACAGTATTTATTTACTTCATAGACGTTTTAATGAACTAATACATGTAAAGCATTTAGATGGGCTTCATAGATGGCACTAGTGGTCAAGAACCTGCCTGCCAATGGAGAAGACATAAACACGGGTTCAATCCCTGGGTCGGGAAGGTCCCCTGGAGGTGAGCATGGCAGCCCATCTTGCCTGGAGAATCTCATGAACAGAGGAGCCTGGCTGGCTATAGTCTACGGGGTTGCACAGAGTCGGGCATGACTGAAGCAACTTAGCATGTATGCACAAAAGCACTTAGAATGCCTTTCACATGCTTTGTGAAAATAAAGCACTCAATAGGTACTCACTTTTATTTTTTAATTAAGAGTGCTCTTATAGTAGAATCTATTTTAAATTTCTTTTTAAAAATGTACTTGTTTTTTGGTTGTTTCCTATTCCAGCACCAATAGTAACTTTTGCTTTTTTCTTTGGGAGCTCATCTCACCCTAAATTCTAAATCTCAGTGCTTCTAGTTTTCCCAGAGCTCCATCCATCCTTTCCTTCCCCAGTGCAGTGGGCTTATGAATCAGGTCTGGTCAGTAATTTCCCTGGTTCCATGATTGGGTCAGAGATGGATACCTGACCTTACTATAGACAGAAAAGTAGTTTGAAGCTTTTGTTAGGATTCCTGGGACAAAGGAAGAGACCTTTTCTATACCTGACTGGTCTGCAAAGATTTGACTCACTCCAATTGTCTCACCTCCAGAAAGTTGGAGAGTGTTGGAAGCATCAACAAAGAAGAGCTGGACCAAGAGATAGAGAGGGGAAAGCTGGGGCCTTGAGGACGTTGTTTGAGTCCTGATCAGCCTGTGCCAGGAGCCAGCAACATTCTTGGACGTTTCCTTTTATGGAGCCCTGTCCATATGATGATGGCTGCATAACAATTGCTCCTCAGTGTAGTAGTTTAGCCAGTAGAAGACTGTATTTTGCTCATGAATCTGCAATTTGGGGAGGGTTCTGCAGAGATACCTCAGATCTCCTCCACGAGGCATCAAAGGTGGTGGCCCTTTAGGCTGGGGGCCAGGGCGTCTGAGGGCATTATGATTGATGCTGGCAATCAGCAGTGGGGTGGGGAGTCAGCTCCTTTCTATATGGTTCCCTTCCTATGTTTTTTCCTCATGAGTTAGTCTGGGCTCCAATCATCAGATTCAGCTCAGTTCAGTCCTTCAGCGTGTCTGACTCTTTGTGACCCCACGGCTATAGCACACCAGGCTTCCCTGTCCATCACCACTCCAGGAGCTTGCTGAAACTCAAGTCCATCGAGTCAGTGATGCCATCCAACCATCTCATCCTCTGTCATCCCCTTTTCCTCCTGCCTTCAATCTTCCCCAGCATCAGGGTCTTTTCAAATAAGCAGTTCTTTACATCAGGTGGCCAAAGTACTGGACTTTCAGCTTCAACATCAGTCTTTCTGATAAATATTCAGAACTGATTTCGCATCATGATGACAGCTTTTCCCCAAGTGAGCGTCCTACTCTTACACCCAATGAAAGAGAGAACCAGGCAAAAACTTCATCCTTTTAATAGAAAGTCACTAAGCACCAATTCTGTCATCTTGCTTTTTTGGAATACTCACAAAGCAACTTAGATTCAAGAGGAGGGGAAGGGCAATGTTCTGGAAAAGCATGTGGGACAGGAAATATATAACTGGCCATTTCTGGAAAATATTTGTGTCATAAGTCCTTCTTGACAAAGTTTGTTTTCCCCTTTAATCAAACCATAATGTTTATCATCTTCTGCTCCACATTTTGTTTAGGAAGAAAAGAAATCTTGGGTTGTAGGAAAACCCAACAAGAGTGGCATCTAAATAGATTTATTCAACTATTTATTCAACTTTTCCAGTCAAGGCAGGCTTACTCTGAAAGCCTTACAGCATGGCACTCAGGATATATTTGTGCAGACATTCTAAGCCTCTCAAAACATTTCTATACTCATGAAATATCTTGGCCCATCCAATAAGACTGCTGCTGCTGCTAAGTCACCTCAGTCGTGTCTGACTCTGTGCAACCCCATAGACGGTAGCCCACCAGGCTCTGCCATCCCTGGGATTCTCCAGGCAAAAACACTGGAGTGGATTGCCATTTCCTTCTCCAGTGCATGAAAGTGAAAAGTGAAAGTGAAGTTGCTCAGTCATGTCCGACTCTTAGTGACCCCATGGACTGCAGCCCACCATGCTCCTCCATCCATGGGATTTTCCAGGCAAGAGTACTGGAGTGGGTTGCCATTGCCTTCTCTGATCCAATAAGGAGGTGCAGGTATAGTTGATTTTGAGTCACCCAATTTAAAGATGAATAGAATTTGATAGCTAGAGAGAAAATCATAATGCTGTATAGTAGACTGTAATGAGTTTAATAGAAGACTACATAAAATTGCTATTGCTCATAGATATGTAGGGAAAGTAAGGATGAAACAAAATGAAAGAAGAGTGTCTTTTTAATTTTCAGAATAAGACTTTCAAAGTCCTTAACATGTCATTCACCACCAGGGACTAAAGCGCAGACTATCCTGAGCTAATTGGACCCTGGACGTTGTCTTCTAAGACCCTCTTGCTCAATTCTGATGTTCCAAGGAATGTAATTTGAGAAATGATGGCATTGCTAAAATCTTGGAGGCAACTACAAACCTTTTGAATTATTTTTCCTACTTGCTTTTATTTTTTTAAATAAGATTTTTTTATTATTATTTTCTCCAGCCTATTAAATGTGATAGATTTTATATAAACACTCCACAAATGGTGTCCATATGAGAATGACATCTTCTGATTTATTTGGGGGAGTGACTGCTATCTTCCTGGGTGGGATAATGTCTTTCATCTGTAGAATGTGAGACTCTATGGTGTGTGGTAACACTGACATGCCATTGAGCAAGATAAGTCTTTCTGCCACCAAGAGAAGTGCCTTTTCCCAATTCAGAGGGGCTCTAATTCTTTTTGACAGTCTCATGGGCACACTGTGTCTGGTATATATTTCCCGACTCTGGAAACTGGATCTCATCCTTCAAAAACCAGGACTTCTTTTTAAAGACAACACTATGAGCTAACCAACAAATAGTGGATATCCCCTTGTCTTTCATAGCAATGTTGCTTTGCTAATACACATTTGTTGTTCTCTAGTTTTTGTGTGCTTGGAACTTGGCCTTGTTGTGATTGGTTCTCCTAAGCAGAGAGGAGGGTAAAACAATTCTAGAAATGTTGGCTTCCTTTCAGTTCTCTTCATTTCCCATTGAAGTTCCCTGGTACTTTCTGCCCCCTGAGCATTCTTATCAGGAAACTCCGCTATGGTTTCATGTGGTATTCGGTACCTATTGTCAAATATTTACAGACGGCCAGAACTCAATGCGTGACATGGAACGGATCCCAACTAGATCAGTCTAGTGAGCATCTAACCAACTATTTGCAGTCTTTTGTTGTGGGTTTCTGATGGAGAGAATATTACAAACAGCAGGAGGAAATCTTATCCACCAGCTGACACTGAAGTGTTATGTTGTTCCAGATATCTCTCTCTTTAAGAGAAAATTCAGCCCAATAAAACAGAGGTCTTTAGAAAAGAGACTGTGGTTCTTAATTAGATCTCCTAGGTGATGATAAGAGAAAAGGACAAGGAAGTAAACAATGGGCAGAGAGGGATGATGTTTGACTCCAGCATTGCTCAAAGTATTTTCCAATTAGCATCCATTCTGGAGAACATTAATAGTCATTAGATGAAATAGAGGTTACTTTAGTCAGATGAATTTTTAAAACTGCCGTTAAGAACACTTTTTAGTGTTCAGCAAAACCCTTAACAGTGGTCCCAAATCTTTTTGACACCAAGGACTACTTTCCTGGAAGACAGTTTTCTCATTCATTGGGGATGACGATATTTTTAGGATCATTTTGGGATATTTTGGGATGATTCAAGCACATTATACAAGAGAAGACTGTACACATGGATATCACCAGACGGTCAACACCAAAATCAGATTGATTATATTCTTTGCAGCCAAAGATGGACAAGCTCTATACAGTCAGCAAAAACAAGACTGGGAGCTGACTGTGGCTCAGATCATGTGCTCCTTGTTGCCAAATTCAAACTTAAATTGAAAAAAGCAGGGAAAACCACTAGACCATTCAGGTATGACCTAAATCAAATCCCTTATGATTATACACTGGAAGTGAAAAATAGATTTAAGGACTAGAATTGATAGATAGAGTGCCTGATGAATGATGGACTGAGGTTCATGACATTGTACAGGAGACAGGGATCAAGACCATTCCCATGGCAAAGAAATNTCTAAGACCCCTAGGTAGGTCTAGCCCTGGTTCCTTTGGAGGTATTGCATTGTGCTGGATCCCAGTGCACGTGAGAGCTTGTGGGCACCCTCCAGGAGTGGAGTCTCTTTTCACCTAGCCCTATGGAGCTTCTGCACTCAAGCCAAATTTTAGTGGTTTTCCTGTCAAGGCTGCCTCTCACAGTGTCTGCCAGTATTTATATACACAGACATACATGCAAACAGACCCACACTGCACTGGGTCCTGAGAGAGGTTATTTGCAAGAGATAAAAATGGATTCAATGCAGTGTATGCCCTCAAGGAGGCTCTGAATCTTGCTGGTATGAAAAGCAAACTCATAGCGTACAGTGAGTGCAGGAGAGTAAATGTGGTTTAAGTGGCGTGCGGAGCTCATAGGAGGGAGAGGAGGTGAGCTAGAGAATCAGCGGGAAGGGGGCTTTGACCTGGACAATGAACTCAGAAGTTTATTTGGAAAGAAGAACAAAAGAAAAATATTAATGATGGGCATGGGAAAGACACCAGAAGCAGACACAGTGAAGGGAGGTGGAGAGAGGTGCTGGATTCCACTAGAAGATACATTTATAGTAGCACTGCGAAGATAAAGCAGACGTGGGAAGAGGTCAGATTTTTAGAAAGCTTATTCAGTAAGTTGTATCTTAGAATCCCTTTCATTTGAATGTTCTGCAATCCAAACTCAAACTTGCTTAAGTTAAAAAAAGAAAAAAGAAAGGGAAAGATGGAAGATGGAAGGAAAGGAGAGAAGAAAATTTACTTGTGTACATATCTTTCCATTCAGTTCAGTGACTCAGTCATGTCCAACTCTTTGAGACCCCATGGACTGCAGCACACCAGGCCTTCCTGTCCATCACCAACTCCTGGAGTTTACTCAGACTCATGTCCATTGAGTCAGTGATGCCATCCAAGCATCTCATCCTCTGTCATCTGCTTCTCCTCCCACCTTCAATCTTCCCCAGCATCAGGGTCTTTTCAAATGAGTCAGTTCTTCACAACAGGTGGCCAAAGTATTGGAGTTTCAGCTTCAGCTTCAGCTTTCACTCCTTCCAATGAATATTCAGGACTGATTTCCTTTAGGATGGACTGGTTGGATCTCCTTGCAGTCCAAGGGACTCTCAAGAGTCTTCTCCAACACCACAGTTCAAAAGCATCAACTCTTCAGTGCTTAGCTTTCTTTATAGTCCAATTCTCACATCCATACATGACTACTGGAAAAACCATAGCTTTGACTAGACAGACCTTTTATTGGCAAAGTAATGTCTCTGCTTTTTAATACGCTAAGTTGGTCATAACTTTTCTTCTAAGGAGCACGCGTCTTTTAGTTTCATGGTGGCAGTCACCATCTGCAGTGATTTTGGAGCCCCCCAAAATAGTCTTTTTCTTTTTCCACTGTTCTCCATCTATTTGCCATGAAGTGATGGGACCAGATGCCATGATCTTCGTTTTCTGAATGTTGAGCTTTAAACCAACTTTTTCACTCTCCTCTTTCACTTTTATCAAGAGGCTCTTTAGTTCTTCACTTTCTGGCACAAGGATGATGCCATCTGCATATCTGAGGTTATTGATATTTCTCCTGGCAATCTTGATTCTAGCTTGTGCTTCATCCAGCCCAGCATTTCTCATGATGTACTCTGCATAGAAGTAAAATAAGCAGGGTGACAATACACAGCCTTGACATACTCCTTTTCATTTGGAACCAGTCTGTTGTTCCATGTCCATTTCTAACTGTTGCTTCGTGACCTGCATATAGGTTTCTCAAGAGGCAGGTTAGGTGGTCTGGTATTCCCATCTCTTTCAGAATTTTCCACAGTTTGTTGCAATAATAGCTTTAGGTGTACATATCTTTAGATGTACCTGGATCCAGATGTTTTAAGGTAGCATCAAGAATGTCCTCCAATTGCATCCTCCTCTCTCATGATGACTAATGACCACCAACACTTCGTATTTCCATTCTGTTAATTTAGCAATCCCAATGGAAAGGGAGCTTCACTTTTATAATGACCCCAGCAAATGATTCCATGATTGTCTCATTGGATAGATTTATTCCATGTGTCAGTCTCTGTTACTGAGGTCAGAGGGACAAAATGCTTAGCTTGGCTCACTCACAGTGTGCAATCAATCCTAGAGTCCCAGGATAGAGTCAGCTGTACCCAATCCACTGAAACTAGTATAGGGGAAGAGAAGAGACAGGTTTCCAAAGAAAACTGGAAAGCTATTTCCTGAAGGGAAATGCATGCAGGGCAGAAAACAATGAGACAAACCGCCTGCAAAGGCCATAGAAAACTAGGCCGAGGGCAGCTTATGAAGTAGACATCAGTGAAGAATAGCTAGAAGCCAGAGGGAGCAATTTAAAGACACCTTGGAGGAGGGCAAACTAGACAGAACCCTTCAGGAGAGTGTGTAGCATGGAGGCAGCAGGCTTCACAGCAATGCAGCCCCAACAGCAGTACTCTGAAAGCATGATGATATTTAATAGACTTTGCTTTTACTGTGGTCTCTTATCTTCACTGTCTATTACAGTAGTCACTAGCCATATGTGGCTATTTATATTTACATTATTTAAAATTAAATCAATTAATTAAATTAAGAATTCAGCTTCTCACCTTCACTATGCACATTTCAAGTGCCCGGGAACAACATATGGCTGATAGCTACCACATTACATAATACAGAACAGAACAATGCAGAGCAGAACATTTTCAGCGTTGCAAAATGTTCTAATAGGTAGCCCTGGATTAAACTATCGCTTCCATCACTTCAGTTAATTTACCCAAGAAACATATGTGCTCAGACATCACAGTTTTCTTTTGTTTGCTGGCCAATTTAAAATAAGGGGAAAAGGAGTAGAATTATTCTGCTTGTGATAGACCCAATATAGAATCTCCGATGAAAGGCTTAAGTTCAAACCTGAAATTCAATTAAAAATGTTGATTATCTATGCATTGCTACACTTATCCCCCTGTGTGCTCTCTTTTTCTCTTCCTCTAAGCATGTCCTGTCAAGTTGGAAAATAAATTGTGATTATTGGAAGCCAGTCAGGCTGATTAACAGACACCAATTAAGTATCTATTGAAAGGAACAAGCATGATGCTGGTTAATTCTGGCTTTGGGACTCCATGGCCTTCTATTGGTATTATGCAGGCCTCCAGCAGGGTTTAGGATAAGGTCTCCAGTTCCTCTGTCAGCCACCCTCCAGGCACCCTGGATGCTCCTGATAATATCAAGGGAAGCCTGGTGTTCCAGGACTGAATCTTGTAGTTGATGAAAATTATTTACGACCAGTACATCCTGAAACTGTAAAATATGTTGCTTATCCTAAAGGAAATCTTATGGCACATGTAAGATGTCTTTTTGATTTTATGAATGAACTGGGAGTGTTTTGAAGCATCACTTTGCAGGGAAAAGGGAATGGGATGGTAGCCATCATAACCAGACTCATGCCAGGGACCAGACAACAAAGAACCCTGTTATGTAGGAATTCTACCCATTGTTACTGATGAGGAAGCTGAGGCTCAGTGAAGTCAAGGCAGTTTACAGAAATTTCAAATGTTACCATTAAGTGGCAGAGACGGGACATAAACCCATCATTGTCTGACCCCACCTTATGCTCCAGCAGTGTTTGTGCTGTACAGACAAGGAAGCACAGCCTTCTACTGGGACCGCCTCCTGCACGGTATCAGAAGTCCACACAGGCTCCGTCTGTAAAGCCTTAAGAATTTGAGCAGGGGTAAAGTTGGAAGTTTTTACTTTTGTCATGGGCCTATATGTGGGGATCTTGGCCCATTTCTTGTATGCATGTATTCATTGAATCTTTCTTCCAGCCAACAGTTATTAAGACTCTAACTGCATCTATATGTTGGGGATATAGAGATGAATAAATAAGGCCTTTCTGCCTTCTAAAGCTCAAAAGATCCTATATGATATAGATACATCAATAAACTGTTACAAAGCAGAGCGACAGATGGAAGAAAAAAGGAAACATAGGGCACTCTGCAGTGGCATTCCACGGGTAAGATGAAGGGAGGAGCAGCCAGTGAGGGGAGGCACTGCGGGGAAATTAAAGATAATAACAAATGCAACTAAAAGTTAGATTTCTTTTTTTAATATCTCCATGTGATGATAAATTCTAGGCAATGTCAGCAATAAAATTCTCCTTTTTTCCAAAATAATTTCTTGGTGTAAAGTCTAAGAAATTGCTGATATTACGGTCTAGTTTAAATAATATATATATAAACAAGAAATTGGCACATTTTTGATGCTTTTCCTTTAGGAAATATTTCACTCTATCTGTAAGTTAATTCAGAGAACTTTCAGCTATACCGTCAACTCACCACCCCCAACTCCTTCATCTCCCAACACACAGCTGACTGCACTCACTGGTCAGTTCATAACAACATAGATGCCTTCTCCTCCGATGTTGTCTCCACCCTCTGTGGTACAATGTATTCCTGAATTTAAAAATAGATTCCAAATAAGCACAATGGTTGGGAGGATGACAGGACAAGTTATTTCCTGCCAAGTGACCTCTTATTTGATTCAAAATTGAAAACAAAAACAGTAAGAGTTTTATTACAGGTAAGAAGAGATTTTAATTTCTACGTGAAATATTTAAAGATTGTGTACAAACCTTTGAAATTGACATCTGTTCTTTTAAAATTGTGCATTGTTTTTAAACTAGTGAACCCAATAGGAAAATAACAATTATAATATTATGAATTCTTATGCAATTTCAACTGAAAATAACTTCATCATTTAGGAGAGGTGTTAAAAAGTATGCTCTGTATATCTGATACATAGGTCCAGCACTGGTCTTGTGGGTTCGGAGGAGGAGGCTCCTGAACCTCCGTAGACTCAAGGGAGCTCCGTGCATTTGAAGAGTTGGAGATGGTGGAAATCTAGGCTAGGTGTTGTGAAGAGCAAGAGCCAAGTTTGATGAGGCCATCAGGGGCCAGGTAAGGAAAGCCAGAGGCTTAGAAGGTTTTGAACAAGGAGGGAATTGGTTACATTTGTGCGTTGAGAAGTCCACTGAGAAGTATGACCACTGGCAGCAGCCTAGTATTTTGTCACTTTACTTATTAAATTTTTTACTTAAAAAATTTTAACAACTTATTTTAAATTAATTTTAGGCTTACAGTAAAGTTGCAAAATGACTTTTCAAATATTCTTTGCCCAGAATCCCTAACAGTTATATCTCAGTAGGACTGATACAATACTACACATATACTACTGTTATCTAATCTATAGACCTTCTTTGAATATCACCAGTTTCCTACTAATACCATTTCTTTTGGTCTAGTATTCAATACAAGGTATCACACTGGATTTAGGTATTATGCTTTTGCTTAGTAGCTCCTGGAATTTGGGACGGTTCCTTAATCTTGCTTTGTTTTTCGTGACCTCAGCACGTTTGAGAAGCACTGGCTGTTTATTTCATAGCCTGACCCTCAGTGGAAGTTTATCTGCTGTCTCTACCTGATTTCTTCTGATTTTAATTTTTTACAGAAATACTGAAAAATTGATATTTTGTTCTTTTTAAAGCATATCAGGAAGCACTTGTGGATTTGTGACATTACTGATAATGTTAACATCACTTTAAGGGGACATATGCTTGGTTTCTTCACTGTACTTATTATTTTTTTTCTACTTATAAATATATTGTGTGGCGATATTTTGAGATAATATAAATATCCTGTTTCTCATCATACTTCCACCCATTAATTTTAGCATTCACTAATCAATTTTGCCTGAAACAATTTTTACTGTGATGTTTCTCAGATGATGACTTTCTATTTCCACAATTTCTTCTACATGACTTAGTTGGAATTATGCTATAAAGAAAAGCTGTCTTATTTATTTGTTCATATCAGCATATAAATGTATAAATGTACATTTATATAAATATCAGTGTATATCAGGATAAAGCCACAGAGTCTTATTTTAATCTATGGGTTATAACTGATTACGGTCATCATTTTGTTCCCTAAAATTTCCTAGATTTGGTCATTGGAAGCCACTTTATGTTGACTTCTGAGTCATTGCAACATTTCCTAATTTTTTATTGCTCAAACAGCATATATAAATTGTGAGGGTTTTTTAGGGAAAAAAAAAACAAAAACAGAATTTGGATATATTAAGTCTCTTTTTCCTGTTACCAACAGATGACTTGATATTGTCTCACAACTCTAGGATACTCTTTAGTGTCTCCGCACTTCCATTCTTTTTCCTTTTTATGTTTCATTTGGGTAATTGCTGATGACTTATCCTTCACCTTAACTGATTATTTCCTCAGCTGTGCCAGTCTACCAATGAGTCCAACAAGAGTGCTATCCAAGAGTGCTATTACCAATCTTTCTTTCAAGGATTCATCTAGGAATGGATATTTCCTATAGTTTATCTCTTCCAAAATTACCCATGTTTTTATTTTTTTATGAATGCTGCTTACCAATTTACTGGAGCCTTTAGCATGTTAATTATATTTATGTTTGATTCCCTCTCTGATGTTTCAACATCTGGTTTACCTTTGAGCATTATTCTGCTGATTGCCTTCTCTCTTGGCAGTGGGTGCATTTTCTGCTTTTAAGCATCTTGTCATTTTTGATTGAATGGCAGACATTGTGTATGGATCACTGTGTATGGATCATTGTGTATGGATCACTGTGTATGGATCACTGTGTATGGATCACTGTGTATGGATCACTGTGTACGGATCACTGTGTATGGATCATTGTGTACGGATCATTGTGTATGGATCACTGTGTATGGATCACTGTGTACAGATCATCGTGTACGGATCACTGTGTATGGATCATTGTGTACAGATCATTGTGTGTGGATCACTGTGTGTGGATCACTGTGTACGGATCACTGTGTACGGATCACCGTGTACGGATCACCGTGTACGGATCACTGTGTGTGGATCACTGTGTACGGATCACTGTGTGTGGATCATCGTGTACGGATCACTGTGTACGGATCACCGTGTACGGATCATTGTGTGTGGATCACTGTGTGTGGATCACTGTGTATGGATCACTGTGTACGGATCACTGTGTACGGATCACTGTGTACGGATCACTGTGTATGGATCACTGTGTACGGATCATGTGCCTTTGCAAGAGTGGCTTGTCTCTGTACTTTTGCCATTCTCTACTTTAGTAACTTCTGGTTATATCTGTGTTATTTTCTCTTGTGCTTTCCTTTAGTCTGTTTTCTTGTACATTGTTTATATTTTTGTTGAGATGAATATTTAAGTTTTTAACTTTCATTGTTTCATTTTCTTTTATGAGAGTATTTTCGGCTATTCAGTTTCTGAAAATCATTGCTTTAAATGTATCCATAGATTCTTATAATCAGTGCTTTTATTATCATTAATTTTTTTTCTGTATTTTCAATGTGTACTTTCCTTTTACATGAGGTAGTTTTCAATAACAGGTGGAAGGGAGTTGGAAATTTTTTATTTTTTCAATGACAGCTAGGTGCTCATTGGCTTTTTGCATAGTAATCAGACAGTATGTTATATTTCTATTTATGAAACATATTACTATTTTTTTGTAACTTAATATGAAATCAATTTTTTGATGACCCACAGGTAGTTTAGAAGAAGGTATAATACATTGTTTCTGTGTTATCTGTGTAAGACGTGTGTGTATTCTTGAAACCATAAAGATTTTTCTTTTATCTTTGAAGTATAATAGTTTTATATTATTATCTCAGTGTTGATCATCCATGTTTACTTTCCCAATAATTTTATGCATTCTTTCAATATGTAGATTTAAGTTTTCTTTTGTTTCTTGAAATAGTATTGAATTACAGTTTTAAAATATTAGATACACTAAATTACTTTGGTTTTCTTGTTCTGGCCATCCAATTATATGTATGTTATTTCTTCTTTGCCTGTTTCCCATTACTAACAGTTTTTTTCTATCTTTCTCCCTCCTTGATGTATCTCATTTCCATTATCTTGGATATTTCCTACCTTTATTCCATACCATTTATTAAATTTTCATTTGAATCTATTTTTGCCTGAGAATCTTGCAATTTAGTCTTCATTTCTGAAACAACTTTGCTTATTTTAATCATTTTATTTCATTGGTTTGATGAAATATCTTTTCTTTTTTTTCTTATATTTTTGTTTCTGCCT
Source organism: Aepyceros melampus (assembly GCA_006408695.1). Lineage (NCBI taxonomy): Eukaryota > Metazoa > Chordata > Mammalia > Artiodactyla > Bovidae > Aepyceros > Aepyceros melampus. Next base: position 137,062 of record SJXQ01004270.1, on the reverse strand, counting down.
TTTGAATTTCTGATTCAAGGTGATTTTTCATATTTCCAAAGGCTTGCTCATGTATATGTAATTAACTCTTCAATGTTGCCTTGCAAGTTATTTCTACTTTATGATTATTTTTTGAGGGAGAGTTTACATCGGCTTGATTGAGTTGACACTTCCTTTCTGATCCATATTATAATTTTTAATAGATTCTTGTTTCCCATGGATTTTTTAAATATTTGATAACATTTAGATTTCTAATTCAATGCTGCCCTCTTCTGCCAATTCTGAAGTCCATTTCTTTAGTTGTGTGTGTGTGTGTGTGTGTGAGAGAGAGAGAGGGAGAGAGAGAATGGGAGGGAGGCAGAGGGGTGAGGAATATGGTCCATGTCTTTTATTTTTTGTTACTCTTTTCATTTGCTTGTTCTCTTCCAAACTCTAAACTTTTCCAATTTGTTTCTTTTCTCCTTTTCTATTTGTCAAGGGAATCATACCCCTTTCCTTTTGTTGTTCCTCTCCCTGAAGCCATACCTTTCAAAAGCTGCCATTTGAAATCATGTGTACTTTTAAGCATCTTTCTTGTCATCAATAATTATATTTGTCAATAGACATTTTTAAAGTACTTTCACACTTAAGGTCAACTTTCTCTTTTGGCTGTGGTTTTGAGAAATTTTTGTGTACCTTTACCTTCCATCTCCTCATTTTCTTATAGTTTTTTTCAAACTTGTCAGCTTTTGGTAGGAGTATGAGTGAGAGGTCACCAGGATTTGATGAGTTTTATTTCTCCAGTTATTGTAAAGTTGGATAATCCTCTGTGTTTTAGTTATCCTGAGATTGCAGGGTTTATGTAGCTTCATTTGTTCCCCTTATTGTTCTTCCTTATTTTTATAGGATATATGCAAAGTGTAGACCTAGTGAGCTGCTGTTATTTTCAATTCTCCTGAAGTTCTCAAAGTGTCACTGTAGAACAGCACACCAGTTTTATAATCAAAGATTAAAAAATGTTGAGGGTCTATGGGTAGTATACCCAAAACTATACAGCTCATCAGTGACAAGAGCTGACAATAAAGTAGTTATTTGAAAGCAAGTGTTCCATTAAGCCTTTCTCCCCAGACTATGGAGCCTGCATTGTTTTGGGGGCTGAGTCTTCTCTGTAGAAATAACGACTTTTCTGCATGCTTGTCCCTAAGGTGGGTTGTAGGATGTTTTTCCCTATTCACTAAGTGTACCAGGCCCCTCTCAGAAATGTGCATTTTGGATGTTTTCTAGATTCCATTCCTTCTGTACAGAAGAACATCTGTAATAATGATTTCTGCCACAGATGCCAAAGTTATAGGATATAGACGCATGCCCAGCAGGACTCAAGACCAGTAATGAAAGCTATCATTTCTGATTTTTCTCTGATGCTTTCTCTGATTCAGACTTTTTTTTTTTTTTTTTTGCAAGGGGGGATGGATCTCTCACTCTCACTCTTACTCTCCCCACTGGAAGCATTTTATTGAATATGATTGAGTAGGTCAGTAATATAAACTGATAAGTTGCATAGAAATGTCATGCAAATATAAAGGCAGATTTCATCAAACAGGTTTAGAATGGCTCCAAGTTTTAAAAATAATTACAAATAGACTTGCCATCAAACCTCAATTAAGCAGAAACATGACAACAAAACAGAATACTGTCTGAAAAACTTGTTACCTGTATATCTACCTTGCCCATCATGTCTATTATAATGTCCTATTTCAAATAAATATTTTTTTACCACTTTAGGTCACATGTCAAAATTTTCATTGAGTCGACACAATTGCCAAATCCATAAAGCATGTGATATTCCTATTTCCCCAACTCAGTGATTATCATCCACAAAACTGTAGTATTGTTAGTAGCTGTGGCAATAATAATGATAGATAGCTTTTACTGAGTACTGTATGTCCACTGGGCTAAGCACTTTGTTGTTTAATTTAATCATCATAAAAATCCTGTAGGATGTTTGTATTCTGTAGGCCATGCCCTTTCCTAAGTTTACTATAAAATATCTTTCTTTTCACCAAACTTCTTGGAAGAGTCTCTACTTCATGATTTTTGCTTTGCATTCTCTTGGCATGTGGCTCAGCCCTCATCACTCTGTTGAAACTTACCACCAATAATCATCTTATTGACCAATGCAAAGGCTTCTCTTTATTTCGTATCTAGGTGGACCTTTCCTAAAGCCTTTGATATTGTTGACCACTCAACTTTTTATGCAGTTTTATTTATTATTATTTATTTATTTGGCTGCATCAGGTCTTAGTTGCGGTACATGAGGTCTTCATAGCAGCATGGGATCTTTCTTTGGTGCTCAGCTTTCTTTATAGTCCAACTCTCACATCCATACGTGACCACTGAAAAAAACCATAGTTTTGACTAGATGGACCTTCGTTGGCAAAGTAATGTCTCTGCTTTTTAATATGCTGTCTAGGTTGGTCATAGCTTTTCTTCTAAAAGCAAGCATCTTTTAATTTCATGGCTGCAGTCAACCTCCGCAGTGACTTTGGAGCACAAGAAAATAAAGTCTTTCACTGTTTCCATTGTTTGCCCATCTATTTGCCATAAATTGATTGGACCAGACACCATGATCTTAGTTTTCTGAATGTTGAGCTTTAAGCCAACATTTTCACTCTCCTCTTTCACTTTTATCAAGAGGCTCTTTAGTTCTTCTTTGCTTCTGCCATAAGGGTGGTGTCATCTGCATATCTGAGGTTATTGATATTTCTCCCAGCAATCTTGATTCCAGCTTGTGCTTCATCCAGCCTGGCATTTCTCATGATGTACTCTGCATATAAGTTAAATAATCAGGGTGACAATATACAGACTTGACGTACTCCTTTTCCTATTTGGAGCCAGTGTGTTATTTCATGTCCAGTTCTACCTGTTGCTTCTTGACCTGCATACAGATTTCTCGGAGGCAGGTAAGGCAGTCTGGTATTCCCTTCTCTTGCAGTCTGGTATTCCCTTCTCTTTAAGAATTTTCCACATTTTATTGTGATCCATACAGTCAAAGGCTTTGGCATGGTAAAGCAACTCTTTTGCTTTCTCATTGATCCAACGGATGTTGGCAATTTGATCTCTGGTTCCTCTGCCTTTTCTAAATCCAGCTTGAACATCCAGAAGTTCACAGTTCACGTACTGTTGAAGCCTGGCTTGGAGAATTTTGAGCATTAGTTTGCAAGCATGTGAGATGAGTGCAGTTGTGCAGTAGTTTGAACTTTCTTTGGCACTGCCCTTCTTTGGTATTGAAATGAAAACTAACTGACCTTTTCTAGCCTTGTGGCCACTGCTGAGTTTTCCAAATCTGCATCATCTTTTAGGGTTTGAAATAGCTCAGCTGGAATTCCATCACCCCCACTAGCTTTGTTTGTAGTAATTCTTCCTAAGGCCCACTTGACTTCACACTCCACGATGTCTGCCTCTAGGTGAATAATTACACCATCTGGGTCATGAAGATCTTTTTTGTATAGTTCTGTTATTCTTGCCACCTCTTAATATCTTCAGCATCCATTAGGACCATACCATTTCTGTCCTTTATTGTGCCCATCTTTGCATGAAATGTTCCCTTGGTATCTCTAATTTTCCTGAAGAGATCTCTAGTCTTTCCCATTCTATTGTTTTCCTCTATTTCTTTACATTGATCACTGAGGAAGGCTTTTTATCTCTCCTTCTTATTCTTTGGAACTCTGCATTCAGGTTTGTTCTCTGGCCCTCTACAAAAAAGAAAAAAAATTGATGATCCTTGCTTTTGGTTATTGAAGAGTACACTTAGCAAATGTTAAGTGTAATTATATATATATATGTATATATACACACATATATATGCATATATATATACAATTTTTATTTTTGATATCACTGTTTTAATTCATTCTAAGTTGTTCACACTAGATCCCATGACTTTAATTGCATCAAGAAGAGAATGTTCCAGTAAGTGAGGAAAAAATAATAATTTCTATCCAAGAATCTCTCACACTACTCATTTCCTTCCTCAGGAGTTCTGTTCTGCCATGAAGCACTTCTCTTATTTTGCTAAACCATTGGATGGTTTGGAGAAAGAATTGCTGCGGAATCATAGTCTTAGAAGATTTAAAATAAGGCAAAATGTTTCTCCGGGGAAATATATTTTGGAAAAAAAAAAAAAAAAAGCTCTGTGTATTTATGGCTTTCTTCAGCCTTGATGTATAAGTCTAAAATAATCAGCTAGAGCCACTGGAGAGAGTAGGCTTCCTGGCTGATGCAGAGAGAGGCATATTCAGTGAATGCCTTGTGTCCTTACATGTTGCTTTGGCAGGGTGTTAATGGGATTACCCACGCTTCATTTGGACAAGGCTTGGCCCAGAATACATATCTGGATCATACCTGAATACCAAAGGAGAGATTCCTCCATCAAAAACATCCCCGAGCCCCTGCATTGATGTTAAAACCTTGGACGCCTTTGTTATGGCCCTTAATTCTGTTAATCGCCCTAGGTAAAGATTAGCTGCTCTTGTCAATTAATTCAGCTTCAAACAAAGCAACAAGGTCACTATTTTTTCCCCTTCTCTCCCTCTCTCCCTTTCTCTCTCTCCCTCTCTCTCTTTGCCAGCAAACAGGATTGAGTTGTCATGTAGCCCTAATAGGCAGCGTGGGGAATCGTTAGTCCACCTCAACGCCCTGACTGATGGGCACTTCACTTCAATCATCTGCCTGAGCAGTAGTGGCCCAGTACTATTGACACTGTGTCAGCTGCAAGAGAAGAGGCCTTAATCGGCCTCGACACCCTCTGCATTGATTTGCCAAGTTGCTGTAATGACCTTCTTGTTTTTCTGAAGGATTACTGTTTACTCAGGAGGTGCTGCTGACTAAATGTACTGCATCGTCATGGAAACGCTGCTGGTGGAGGCTGCCTCCCCACCAGGACTGGGTGGAGGGTGACATTGATAGGAGACTCTGAATATTTCAATGAACTGGTCTGTCCCAATAGTACTAATTCCAGCCCATTAATCAGACCTGCTCTGAAGAGCCCACTGGAATTAGGGGCCAGCCTTGTCAGGTCCCCTGTAAAAGACAGTTTGCTACAAAACTCACTTTTCCCCCCAGAATCCATGTTGAGGTTTACTTATAGTGAGAAGGTACTGTTCACTGTGGCTACCTCCTGAGTGCACCCAGAAATTATGATCATTTACATATTATTGAAGGAGGCTGCTTTCTCCTTCACAGACACACCCTTGCATTAGAAGAAGGGACAAGAATGGAGGAAAGGAAACAGTACTTGTAACTGGCAATGTGTCAGCACCATTACCTTTATGAATAAGAATTGCTCTAGAAATGGTAGCTATTGTTATTATTTTATTTCATTGATTGTAAGATAGAAAATATGCACCCCTAACATTCCTGAAATCAAGCACATCTTATAAATCAATCTGTACATTTGTTGTCAGCCAGGTGGGACTTCTGACACGGGAGAAAATGTTCCATTCACGTTTTCTAGTAAGAACAAAAACAAAAGCATCAAAGTCTCTTAGACTCAATATTGCAATTTTTGCAGTGAGTGCTTTATACAGATTACTTCTTTGAATTTTTTAAAAAACTCGTGTAATTGCATATTGTATTTGGCTGCAAGAAACAAGAGCCCTGTCTACAGAGGACTAAATGCAAAAGATTTTTTTTTTTCTCATTAACAAAAAATCTAGAAGTAAGAGTTTGTTGGCATTGTCTCGGCAAGTCAAGGATTTCAGATCAAGTCTCAGCAATTCTCTTTATCTTTTCCTCGTGGGTCCAAGATAGCTGCTAAAGTTAAAGGCATGGCATCCTAACTGCAGTTGAAGGGAGGAGAAGGGGAAAAGAGTGTAGCTCTCATTGGCCCCCTTCAAAAGGATTCCTGTACATCACTCTTAACCATTTCCACCATCTTCCATCCAGTGGTAGATGAGTGGTAGATCTCATCTACTTCTCCTATATTCAAGAAAAGCTGGGTCTTTTAAAAATCATGGCATGTTTGCATCCCTAACAAAACTGGAATTATTGTCACTAAGGAAAAAGAGCAGGAAGGATATTAAATAGGCAACTCTAATGTATCCTGTGGAGAAGGCAATGGCACCCCACTCCAGTACTCTCGCTTGGCAAATCCCATGGATGGAGGAGCCTGGTGGGCTACAGTCCATGGAGTCACTAGGAGTCGGACACGACTGAGTGACTTCCCTTTCACTTTTCACTTTCATGCATTGGAGAAGGAAATGGCAACCCACTCCAGTGTTCTTGCCCAGAGAATCCCAGGGATGGGGGAGCTTGGTGTGCTGCCGTCTCTGGGGTCGCACAGAGTCAGGCACGACTGAAGTGACTTAGCAGCAGCAGCAGCAATATATCCTGTGAGCAAAATATAACTATACATATGCCCATTGTACAGATCATGAAATGGAAGCTTAAAGAGGCTAAGTGATTGAAGCTTCACAACTGTCCCATGAAAGAATATGAAGAATATTCTTATTCCCATACTACAGATAAAGGGTAAGCCAAGTTAACAGAAATTAGGGAATTTGCCCTCATTGTCACACATCTAATTTTTCTAGAATTTTCGTACCATGTACTATACCACAAGTCATTCTAGGGAAAGCTTCGATTCAATGGTAAGACAGCTTGAAGTCGGAAAGAGGAACTGGACTAGGAAACATGGCTGAGACTTTGTTTTCCTTCTTCCAGTGATTCAGACAGTGGTCATGAGCAGAATCTATTTTGTGGTTGCGTGTGATTTGTTTGATGTCTGTTAAGTGAGCACAGAACGTCTGGCTGCTTTTCCAAGACTCTTGAATGGAGACCATCTGCCCATTTTTACTGCTTAGTTTTAGGCTTATTGGCCATGGGAGTATTTTACCTCCTGGGCTCCTGTTGACTCCTGACTTCCCTGGCAAGTCCTGGGCAACTTCAGCTATAAATTAAAGACTACTTAGAGGGAAAAAAGAAAAGAAAAAGAAACTGAGACTTGGGTGGAGGGTGAAGAGCTGCAGAGTCATGGTGAAATAAGGAGAGATAACCGTATGAGTGATCCTGAGTCAAGACACCTGGGTGGGTAAGGAAAATTCAAATTCCCCTTTCCTATGAAAGCTACCCTTCCCACTCACAACCCCAAGCCCCAGCACACAATATCACATGTAGTTGTGATGGGGCTGTTTATACTGAATTCTACTTTTAGCCCCCTGGTCCTAAGCTGTGCTCTGTTTCCAGGTAGACCTGGGATGTAAACAAACACAGTGGTTAGTCCAGTGATTGGCAGTGTGAACCAGGTAGTGGTGGTGGTGAAGTTGCTCAGTCGTGTCCGACTCTTTGCGACCCCGTGGACTGTAGCCCACCAGGCTCCTCAGTCCATGGAATTTTCCAGGCAAGAGTACTGGAGTGGGTTGCCATTTCCTTCTCCAGAGGATCTTCCCAACTCAGGGATCGAACCTGGATCTCCCACACTGCAGGCAGATGCTTTAACCTCTGAGTAGGGCCATTTAGAAATCTCCCTGAGATCCTAACTCTTAACAGTGAAAGAATGTCCCTATTTTTTCCAACGATGAGCCATTAGTATAAAGGTCTGCTGCTGTGCTGCTAAGTCACTTCAGTCTTGTCCAACTCTGTGGGACCCCGTAGGTGGCAGCCCACCAGGCTCCCCCGTTCCTGGGATTCTCCAGGCAAGAACACTGGAGTGGGTTGCCATTTCCTTCTCCAATGCATGAAACTGAAAAGTGAAAGTAAAGTTGCTCAGTCGTATCTGACTCTTAGCGACCCCATGGACTGCAGCCTACCAGGCTCCTCTGTCCATGGGATTTTCCAGGCAAGAGTACTGGAGTGGGGTGCCATTGCCTTCTCCATAGTATAAAGGTCTAGGGATGCTAATACTATCTCTCAATACCGGGAAGAGAACTTATCTGCGAATGATACAGTCATTCAGCGGGGAATGAATCCAGACATGGCTACATAGCCAGAGCCCTGAAAACATCGTTGAGCCCTGGATCTACCATTTGCCTGACCTGTGACCTGTTTCAAACTAAGTTAAACACAGGAACAGCAACCAAAGAAAAACAGCAAGGAATCTGTTGTCTGGCGTAACTGGAAAGCCTCTATCACTTTTGATAACAATGATCCTGACTAAGACTCTAGGAATGAAGCATCTTGCTAAATAAAATCAACTAACAAGTTTAAAGGAACATAACCAAGGCAATAATCCAAGGTTATCTGAAGGACAAATAAGGAATGAGTTGAGAAGAATGGCTGAAAACTAAGTTTGAGAACATGGAAGGTGAGATATTGCTTTTCTTCACACAGTAAATGTATACATACAAGTTCATATATGAATGTCTGTACATACATACGTATATTTGTACACACGCATATGTACACACATGCACATATATACCTTGTATTCATGGATGTGTGTGTCCACGTACAGGTGTATGTATGTGTATATACAGTTATTTTTCAGATCTATTTAAGTGCTATCATGATTGAGTGGATAGTGCTTATAGACAAATCTGAATTTTCTCCAAGGTCCTTTTTATCATTTTCTATAAGCAACAAATAAGGAAAAAATGTTCCTACCCCATTCACAAAAAGGTCAATGAATTTTTGTCGTTTTCTATGGTCAAGTGGCTAACTGAAAATTCTCCCCATCTCTTACCCCCAGCAAGAGCTTCAGAAACACAAAAGCTAATGCAGGGTCCCTAGTTCTTAACGCCCCTCCTCCAGACTTTTTCCTTTAATGAGTTTAAAAATTCAATAATAACTACGCATATGGGAGTACAATCCATTGTGTCATCCTTGTTTAAGTGTTTCACTATTAACCTCTTACATTTATAAATATTTTCAAGGGAGAGCGCATGCATATTTCATATGCCATGCTGAATGTGCCTTCTACCCAGGTTGCCAGAAGGCAAAATACAAACACAGGAAATGTTCAGCTAGATCATATGCAGCTCAGTTAAATAAATACTAAGATGACAGACTCGAACAGTAATTCACTCTAAAATTGTTAATAGACAGTACATTGTCTGTTATGCCCAAATTGTGTTACCAGTGAATCAAATTAAAGGGTGAAGAAAGTTAGATTTGTGCGTCACTTTAAATTGAAGACTGCTTCAAAATGCTATCGAGCATAATGAAAGAATACCTATAGACCACCCTCTGTTGGCATGGTAATGTATTAAGCTAAGATAAATGGGGCAGTCATCTGAAGCAGGAACTAATGTTGACCAAACCAGCAGTTAACAAGCTGGGTACCTGACATATATCAGATTTTGAAAGACAGAAAACATTAACAGTCCTGCTGATCAAGAACTGATGAGGTTGGTTTTTTTTTTTTTAAGTTCACTGGGTCTTGCTAACCACATATCTAAAAGAAAGAGTCTCTATTAAAATTTTTTGATTTGTCATTTCATGTATTTATTTTTGGCTGTGCTGGGTCTTCACTGCCGTGCAGGCTGTTCTCTAGCTGCTGCAACCGGGGCTACTCTTCGTGGCTATGCACAGGATTTCTCATTGCAGTGGCTTCTCTTGTGAAGGAGCCCGGGTTGCAGGGCACACGACGGCAGTTTGTAGCACGTGAGCCCTGCGGTTGTGGCTCAAGGGCTCTAGAGCACAGGCTTGATAGTGTGGCACACGGGCTGAGTCGCTCTGTAGAATGGGGGGGTCTTTCCTAATGAGGCTGAAGCCATGTTTCCTGCACGGGCAGGCTGGTTCTTTTACCGCTGAGCCACCAGGGAAGCCCAGAGTCACTTGACATGAAGGCAAGTCAAATTTCCACAAGTGTGGTATCACTGTTTGTAGTAGCAGAGTTTGCAGTGGTGGGGAGGATTAGACCTCAGTATCCATACCACCACCACCCCAGCTATGTCATCTCAGCATAACAGCCAGATGACTTAAGTTCCTCAATGAAGTGTACTGCTTGGCAGGAGAAAAGAAAATTCAAACTGTGATTTATGTTTCGGAGCTTAAACGATGTGGAAATTTCTGGTGTTGTTATTATTTCTTGATATTTGGGGGTTCTTTTGTTTTTCTCAGTTTACACCTTGAAAGATTTGTGCTACTCTACCATTCCAGGCCAAAATGCTATCTTATTCAGAGAGTAGGTTAGTACCATCATGCCTCTGCTGGGACCACAACCATGTCTCCTCAACGGAGTCTTAGGCCACGAGCCTGGGAGGAAGGAGCTGACATTCAGCGCCCCAGTGCTGCCCATCCGTTTCCTTTTCTGACCCCTTCTCCCTCGTCCAGTTTGAGTGGTCTCCACTCCTCTCTTTTCTTTAGGCTATATTTCACTTGTTCGTAATGACCACACCCTGAGGTACCCAACTCACATTCTACCCCTAAGCTGCTGCTGCTGCTAAGTTGCTTCAGTCACGTCCGACTCTTCGCAGCCCCATGGACTGCAGCCTGCCAGGCTCCGCCGTCCATGGGAGTTTCCAGGCAAGAGTACTGGAGTGGGGTGCCTTCTCCATCTACCCGTAAGATGTGCCTCCGAAAATTGTGTTGTCTGTTTGTGATTGGGACCATACAGCAATTCCAGAGACAGTATATATATATCCGTTCCGTTCCGTTCTGTCGCTCAGTCATGTCCGACTCTTTGTGACCCCATGAATCGCAGCACGCCAGGCCTCCCTGTCCATCACCAACTCCCGGAGTTCACTCAGACTCACGTCCATTGAGTCCATGATGCCATCCAGCCATCTCATCCTCGGTCGTCCCCTTCTCCTCCTGCCCCCAATCCCTCCCAGCATCAGGGTCTTTTCCAATGAGTCAACTCTTCGCATAAGGTGGCCAAAGTACTGGAGCTTCAGTTTCAGCATCATTCCTTCCAAAGAAATCCCAGGGTTGATCTCCTTCAGAATGGACTGGTTGGATCTCCTTGCAGTCCAAGGGACTCTTAAGAGTCTTCTCCAACACCACAGTTCAAAAGCATCAATTCTTCTGCGCTCAGCCTTCTTCACAGTCCAACTCTCACATCCATACATGACCACAGGAAAAACCATAGCCTTGACTAGACGGACCTTAGTCGGCAAAGTAATGTCTCTGCTTTTGAATATACTATCTAGGTTGGTCATAACTTTTCTTCCAAGGAGTAAGCGCCTTTTAATTTCATGGCTGCAGTCACCATCTGCAGTGATTTTGGAGCCCAAAAAAACAAAGTCTGACACTGTTTCTACTGTTTCCCCATCTATTTCCCATGAAGTGATGGGGCCAGATGCCATGATCTTCGTTTTCTGAATGTTGAGCTT